>JAQFVV010012465.1:2121960-2372648 GCA_028023455.1 Epiperipatus broadwayi
ATAAGTAAATAGTTTCATTGTTGAGAATTCATAAGAAGTTCAAGCATGAAAAGCAACAATAGTTGCAATGGTTTATGAACTTTGAGTTTCAGAATCTGCAACTTTATCAGAATATTATAAAACACAGAACAATATAGCAACTTTATTCTATATAAATATTATCACCTCATACAATAGATGTTAAATTCTGCATATTTAAATTAGTATATATATGTGCTCTGCGCACAGGTAATGAAGCTATTAATAAATTGTCAAAATTTTTTACTGCTAAGCGCTTTCGGGACAGTCTACAGTCCCATATTCATAACTCGCCATGAATATGGGACTGTAGACTGTCCCGAAAGTGCTTAGCAGTAAAAAATTTTGACAATTTATTAATAGCTTCATTACCTGTGTGCAGAGCACATATATATATTAATTTATTTAAGTGTTAATGAAGTAAAATCTTAAATATTTAAATTAGATAAGTTTACTTCCATGTTATTTCTAATGGCTTTATATTATTTTAAGTAATTACATACTTATTGTGCGTGAAATGAATGATAATCATACTTTTAAATTTTTTATTCAAGTTCTATAGATATTGGTAATAATTTATGTAAGTGTATGACCTAGTATCTGTTTTCTTTTTTGAGCTTTTAAAAGCATCACTATAACAGAGATGATCTATTTCAGTACAGGTCACCCATTTCTTCTACTATTACCAACAATTCTGAGTATTATACACTCTTTTAATAAATTAGATTATAAAATAAGAGCAGTTCTCTACTCTACTAACATCTAGTGTAACTGTGAGTAATCAGTAAATTCCAGAAGAATATAAAATTTTTATACTTTCCTATTTTCAGATCAGTTTTTCACCTTTTCCTTTATTATTGGAACTTGGGATTCAAACTTGGAAAAAAATGCAGACATTGTGGTAGAGTGAAGAGCTGCTTTATATTCTTTAAATTGTGAAATTTGGTGATTTGTTTTCATACAGGGCATCAACATGGTCATTTGTGCTTCAAGAGAGAGTTCAGACCTAATTTGATCAAGTATCCATTTTTTCATTTTTTCCTGTTGCCACCCTTCAAAGTTTTCCACAGTTTTTTTTTGTCATTACTTTTCAAAACAAACTTTCATGTTTATCTTCTTATATTTCAGCCTATCTTTTTATACATTATTTTTTACAAATGGTGTTTTATAAATTATATTTACTATAATAATGTTATGCATGATTTGGTGAAGTTGTAGAATGCAGCCATGCATCTCAAGATGTGTGAATCACCTTTCAGCTCTGTCATTGCAGCACTCAAACTTCTTAGAAACATCCGACAAATAAAACCCTGTTATTGCTATTTTTACAGCAATAATGTCTTCTATGGGTTAGCTCAAAGAATGGAGGGATAAAGTAAATATTCATAAGCTCATTATTTGTTAGTACCTTTTGATGTGATCACATGATTTGAATTGTTACATCAGCCTGTTAGTTCAGAGTTTTAACATTACTTGTCCTGAGACAATTATTTTATTTTACTTTAATAATCATGTGAATTAAATAAAATGCAAATATAATATTTCATTCTTGATTTACAAAGTTGTAGAAAATATATATACAATTGAACACAAAAAAAATAATCAAATGGTTTATTGCTTGGGAGTTTATTAGAAGGTGAACAATAGAAGTGACAAATCTTGACCAATAATCATAGATCTTGAGACTCAGAGGCTGTTACTTCTAAATCCATGCATCAACAACACAAACAATAATGACCTATGATACATTTATTAATAAATACAGAAGATTATGAATATCAAAACAGAAGGGTAGTTGATGAGTCATGTTGTCATAGAAACTTACTACAATTCCGAGGGTAGTGATATAAATATCCAATGTCAATTATTATTAACAATAGCAATAGGAGAAATAGTTATAGTTAAATACAGAAATGACAACCATAGCAATGGATATAATTTCTTAATGTCATTGTATGGTGAATGCTTCAATCATTCATTGGAAGGCCTACTTAAGTGCTTTTTATTCTGTTTAATGCAGTGACCAGATAAGATTTATTTGTGATTATCATTCAGTCAGATATTCTTAACTTAATAAAAGACATAAGCCAGAGATTAATGTGTTAGTAAGGACAAGACAACACAGGATAAGAATTTAATAAGTAAAATCATGTAACATCTATTAATTACTCAAGGTTACAATAAGTCTCATAGTTGTAACAAAAGAATTTGCCAGTGAAAATCTCCATGTAAGTGAAAATATAATTGTGTTACTTTTATAGCTTTTAAAACCACTATATATCACAATAAATTTATCTACTTCTTAATCTCTACTCCCAAATCATTCTTTCAGCATGGATTTAGTTTTCTATTACATTTTAAGAAAAGTTGTTTGTTAATTCCAGTATCCTAACCCGATATTCCCTTTTTGTGTCAGAAATATAAAGACAAAACCATTAAAACATCATGTGATCATGATTTGGTATGATTACATAAGCTGTTAAAACTTAGAAACTTTCCACACAATAATGCCATCTAGTGAAAGCCTTAGTAATCAATGAATGCAAGAAGGTAGATGCACTAAGTGACACACTGCATGGAAAGTTTGCTACTGTTTATAAGAACATAAAACAAAACAAAACATCATCATTCTCATTCCTTTTAGCTTTATTCCACTTTTTAAATGATTTATCCTGATCTTCTTTTAATATTTTAGACTTCATAAATTACATTTTGGTATAAATCATAGTCCAAAAGATTAACTTCTTTTTCTCTAATATCTGAAATTTCTAATTTTAGACAAATAATGGCTTCCTTCATATAATCATATATCCTTTGATATTTTATATGTTTTTTATTCTTATAGAAATGTATATTTTGAATCAAAGATTTAATCACTTTCAACCTGCTTATTGGGTATGTAAAGTGTTAGATATTAGATAATTATTTATATAAGACCATTTATTTAACCATTTGATGACTTTAACTATTTATACTGTTATACAGAATGTAATAAGTGCTTTATACATAACTATAGATAAGCATCACATGATCACTATCTTATACTAGCACATAATTGTTTATAAACAAAGCAAAACTCTCCATACAGTATTGCCACCCTGTGCCAACCAGAGTAATCAATAAATGCCAGAAGGCTTGTGCATAAAATCCCTATCTAATGCCTACTCATCCAATATTCCCACACTAGTTTCTAGGTGCAGTGCTCTCTGATCCAAAGCTCCTCACTGATGATGGCCACAAGCCAGAAACTAGTCTGGAAATATTGGATGAGTAGGCATTAGATAGAGATTTTATGCACAAGCCTTCTGGCATTCATTGATTACTCTGGTTAGCACAGGGTGGCAATACTGTATGGAGAGTTTTGCTTTGTTTATAAACTATAGATAAACTTGTTATTTCTATAAATTAATTATGACTTTGCACTTTCAAGAACTTATGGCATTCTCAAATTCATAGCAAGATGCAATAGAATAATAATGGATAGATAAGTGTAATCACAATGTAAGTATACTTATTACATTTATTATCTATTTAACACATGGATTTTTATTAAGAAGACATAAATTTTATAGTTCAAAATTTGTGTTTGACATCATTTACATGGATCATCATTGATAAAATTTATTTACAAAGCAAATGAGAACAAGGATGGTGTGTTGTCCTTAAAGCTTGATGAGACTCCAATTGGAGAGAAGAAGCTCAAATTCAAATGGCATCTTTCTTGGATCTGAAAAAAGAAATTTATTTGGAACATAATAAGAATTCCATTTTTTTACACCAGAATTTTTCAATAAAATTATTTATTAACATAAATTTTGGCAGTATTATAGCCACACTAGAACTAGAGAAGTGAGGTTGTATGATTCTTGAAATGAAAAATGATTGTGTGGAATTGGCAACCATGGAACGCCTCAGATGTTAGATACATTCTCTATAGCAGGGGTGACCAACTTTTGTGTTCATAAGATCTACTTTTTATTTTAAAAATGATTTGCAATCGACTTGTTGTCATAGGCGATCGACTTGTCATAGGCTTAGTCTAAGTGGAGGGAGATGTAAAATATAACAATTATTTAACGGGCTAAAAAACTCATGTCGGGGGTATTAAAGCAACAAGAGTAAATTTATTAATTCAAATTAGCTACATTAAATCAATATTAAAAATATTATTTTCAATAATGATACGACTTAGTGGACTTCACCTATTTAGAATTGAAAAAAAAATTTAGAACAAAAACAAAAAAAAAAAAACTTGAAAATCTTGACTTAATTTGTTTCACTCGTTACCCGACAGCTCTTGCCAGATTGGCCTCGCGATCGACCAAAAATGGCTTTGCAATCGATAGGTGGATCACGATCGACTTGTTGGACACCCCTGCTCTATAGAGTGACCTTCTCTTCACCAAAAAAGCACAATAAAATTATTTCATCTTATCACAGACTATATAAAAATTAAAAATGGTGATCCTTCACAAACTAATTGTTTAGCACAATATTGTGGTTGCTATACTTTACGACATTCACAATTCTTTTAATAATTTATATTTTCTTACAACTTCATGGGTTTACACTAATTATTGATAAAATGCATTGCAAATATGTTTCAAAACATCTTATAAACAAATTAATTTCCATTGAAGGTATTCAAATGATATTGCAATCATAATTCTGATCAATAGTATATATATAATGGAAATAAACAACAATTACTGGAGATAAAGTGCGTTTTAAAATTATTTCTTGATCAATATATTTTTTATGACTAAATATATATTAACTTAGATTAATTAAATTAAAGAATTATATTTGGATTCCAGATACATCTTCATTAAATATTAGTAAAAGTAAACGATAGACAATTACTTACCAATTAATTTAATAATAGAAAATTATTATTTCCAAGGATGCAAGATAACAACTTATTAATAAAATACGTTGTTAGTTTGTTTTCAAATTTAATAAAGTGATGGGAAATAAATTTAATTTTGACAATGGCTATTTTATAACTATTAGATTTTAAATTTAATTACTTAAGATGACATTTGCCATGGGGTATTTGTGTTAATTCCTCAGAGACCCATCTACGTTAACAATTTTTTTTTTTAAAAAAAAAAACTCAATTAGAATATATGCTTCAGTCAAACTCATAATAAAACTTTTAGATACTAAAATTTAAAAAGAAAAATGAAACTATAGACATTATTTCACATCCGGGATATACAATGGAAGACTCTTCATGCAGGTCAAAGTTCAAAAGAACGCATCAAATATTGTGAAACCAAACTCACTATTACTTTATCGTTTTTAAAAATCACTGATCTACTGCGGAATGATCTTTCCTAGCTTAATCCACTTTGCCCAACCTATAATCTATCTTATCCACGCTACTTTAAAAAACTTCATTTCATCCATCCATCTCACATATGGTCTCTGTCTGGGTCTTTTACAATTTTTAGAAATTCAGTATGCTGTCTATTTATTATTATCTCTTCTGGAAATACATCCATCAGCATTTCAGTCTTTGAATTCTTTTCCAATGATGTCAAAGATACTTGTTTGTTCTTCACAAATTTCATTCTCATTTTCTTATTGTTACCCCAATATACATCCTTCCATAATTTTCTGTATGGTCAGAAGTCTCTGTGTTGCTTTTCTATTAAGTATCCGAGTTTTATATTCATTTGTTAGAACTGAAACACATAGAAAACATTTTTTTTATATTATTTTTTTTCTAGCAAAAAAGCCTCATCTAAGTTTAACATTATAATTAATTTCATCCAATATGTTTTTTTCTTTATTAATAATCTGGTCATGATATTCTTCATTCTCAGTCTGTATTTTTACCTTAGGTTGATCTTTTTGTGCATTTATTTCTTGCATTCAATTCACAACTTTTTGAGGCTCTGAATAAGTATTTGCACAAACAACCATGCTATGTACAAAATACAGATACTTAAATAATCTTCATGCATCTTTATTTTCTTAGCTTTTCATTTTAATTCATAGCACACTTGTCATAAACAACTGATAAAAGTTTTTAGAGGTATGAAATCACCTTATCATGCACTGTCTTAATATTAATCTTATTGATATCATGTTATCTAACCACTGTTGTTGCATTTCACAGCTGCAGAAAAGAATTTTTTACCAGCTGAAATAAAATTCTGATTTCATTTTAGATCAAAATGAATGGGGCATTTTCCTAATGTTTCCTTTCTATATTTTTACTATAATTGCTAAGGATATCATGAGATTATTATAAGATAAACAAACATGGGTCAGATGATTACTATCATGCATCATCTAGCTTGGTGAGATTACTGGTTTTTTGTTTATGAGTTTAAGACCATGAAATACCATGATCTTTCGTCTCAATTCCATGATAGTTTTTTTTTAATCTGTTTTTTTTTTAAAGGAAGAATATGTATGTTTTAAAATACTCACAACTAACCATTTATTATATTCATATATATTGCTTATAATAACTTCTCTCATATACACTTTAATACAAAAAAAATTGTTTTTAATAAAACTTTTTTATTTTCCTGACAATTTCGTCTTCATCAGAGCTTCTCAAATGCAAAAAAAAAAAAAAAAATGCAAAGAAAATAAAAAAGAATAAGAGTATATACTTCATTTATTATATGTAAATTGCAATACTACTGCTCATTAAACAAAATAATAAAATATCAGCAATCTATTATTAAAGTAACATTATATTTAGGGAAGAATCAGTCACATATTGACTAATTGTACTGTTGCCTTGACAACAGATTTACAGTGTATATGTTAATCTAAAAGAAAACTGTGAGACAATATAATGTTTACTTTTATAATGATTTTTGTTCAGTACATAATTGCAAATATTTATGGGGGTTTTCCATTCTTATGTACTCAATGATGAGTAATAGCTTCAGAGGTAAAGATTGACAGATCAAATTTAACATATCACTTTCAGTACTCAATTTAAATTAAAAGGGGCCAATCACTATCAAATTACAGTAATCATGATTAAGTGAAGTTGATGTTCGAAAATATTGTTTTATAAATGTCAGTAATTAAAGAAAAAGAAAAATATTTAAAATCAAAAATCTGAAATATACAAAAAATAAAACTGAATTAATATTTAGAAGTTATTATATATTGGATTAATTTTTTAAATTTTTTTTTTTTTGTAAAGCTTTTAATTATATGTTGAATTATTTTCATCATGGTGAATTAATTGTTAAAGTATCCTTAGAAAAATTCATCATTATTTAAACTTTTGAAATACATTTAACTATTAGTCTAGCATGCAAGTTGGTATATAACTTATTTCAAGTGATATTATTTTTCTTTCTTCTTCAGATGTTGCTGGATGTAGTTTTGGACCTTTAAATTAATGAGTACTGAATTTAGGGAGATATGTTAGCCACTAAACTTTAATAGAATAATCAGAACAATTTAAAAATCAGTATTCATAAATCTAAATGTCCCTATTAAATAACAAATTCTACAAATGCCTGTGTGATTATTAATACAGATGTAAACATAGTGGATCAAATTAATCATATAATTAAACTTAGATGGAGTGTTTTTGATAAAAATAACAATATAACTAGAGTGTTTTTAAAAAAAACTTTTCTCCAGAAAATGTAATATAAAATAAATACACGCTATATATATATATTGTACCGAGATACATCAGGAAGGAGTGTGCTTTCTATGGAGTTACACATAATTTTGAAAAAAAAATATAAATTAATAAACAATTTGTGTAAATATTTAATAAAAATAAAAGGTCTTGTAGAGTAAAATAAGAATAAAAGGATTTTTTTTCTCATAGATAGGTTTATCGTTAAAAGCATAAATTAGACAGTTTTATAAAATATAATTTTGAATTGTATTTAAATAAAACCTAAAGAAATAAAATTTGATTTAAGATTGCTTTAAGAAAAAAAAAAAAACAAGGTGGAATTCGTTTTGTCTTATAATTATAAAAAAAAAAAAATGTAATCAAAGGAATGTAGTGAACAATGGGAGCTAATGACGAACATAAGAAATTTCCATTAAACGGCTAGTTAGTGAAAATAACTTTAACAAAGAAATTGAAATAACTCTAACAAAGAAATTGAAATAGTTCTAACAAAGAAATTGAAATAACTCTAACAAAGAAATTGAAATAAAGAAACTGAAATAACTCTAGCAAAGAGTACAAAGAAATTAAAATGACCAATGCAAACACCAGAAAGTCAGCACGGACCGTAACTGAAACACCAGAGGATTAGTTACGTATTGTAGATTGAATCCGCAAGATAAGGACCGTAAAATATAAAAGGGCGAATTTTCTATTGTAAAAAGAATTAAAAATATTTTTATAGATCGAGAGCATTGAATATTAATATACGTCTCAAGTTAAACATAATGCTGCACTGTTAAACCCATCGTGTGAACAGCCGGCCAAATCCTTCCCGCAATACCAACAGCCAACAGTTCAAATGTCGATCATGGTCACGTAAAACAAGAAGGAGACGGAGTGTCCACGTGGAGCCCACAGGATCCCAAGGACATCGGGAAAAGGAGTGCAAAGAGTTAGCGCTAACTGACCGAATGAAATACTATCAGAAGCAACGCTCGGAACCATGCATAAGGGAGAAAGCTAGGTAATGTTTATTTCAATTTCTAATTCACTAATTAAAAGCCGTAATAATAAATGGAATAATAAACTCTGAACTTTATGGTACGAACAATAATTATTAGTTGTCTTTAGCTCCATTACCCAGAGATTTTATTGTGACTGTGTGTATAATTATTTTTTTTTTATGCATTTATAATATGAAATTTTGATTGTATTAAATATTATCTGAACTTGAACGAAAGTGTAATTAATTATATTATAAGACCAAACGAAGTGTAATAGCGTAAATGGAGACTTCATGGGTTAGTGATTACTTAAATTAGATTTAAATTAAATAATTAAATAAAAGAAAAAGAGAAAGCGAGAAATTTAGCGCAGAGTAAGATTCATAAATTGATTTTTTAGGTAGGCGGATTATATTTAATTGATTGTTGTAGCTGAGCTAGCGGGAGCGGGTACTAGATCGTATTGGTCAAGCAGACTTGTCGACAAAGGTCGGCTGGCGCCCATTGGATTTTTTCCTTTAAATAAATAAAAGGTTTGATTGGCTAATATGTAATCTAGTAAACGAGTGTTAATGTTATTGGCAAATGTTTGCAAATGATATTGATTACTCTACCCAAGGTACTGACAGCCCCGTGATAGGATTTTGTGTAAGAGGGAGGTACAAAGTTCTGATCGAGTCGTCATTATAAACATTAAACATTGTATTGGTTTATATAAATAATGTTTTTATAAAATTTACGAGACGACGTGTAAAGGGCTAGGTATAATATATATATATAAAGCTTAGTTTAATACTTTAATAGCATTGTATGCTAAGCATGATTTTGACTACCTGATAGTCAAAACTATGCTTAGCATATCATGCTGTTAAAGTATCAAACTAAGCTTTCCTGTACATGCATTTTGAATTTATTTATTTTGCATTAAATAACTTAATATTAAATGGAAGTATTGCTATATATTTGGAAAGGAAGATTTTTATTGAATCTATTTTATCAATTCTTACTTATGGATCTGAGACTGGGACATTTAACAGAAGAATAATGCAGAGACTTCAGAACACTCAAGAAAGTTAGAAAGATGTATGTAAGAAACAAGAGGAGATTGAAAACAAATACTTCAGTGAGAAAACAAATAGTTATTGCTGACATCATTGAAAGAATTAGAAACCTAAAGTAGAACTGGACTACAGACATTGATAGATGAGCTGATAATAAAAAGATAGTTGAAATTTTAAATTGGATTCAGAATATTGTAAATGACCTAGAAAAAAACATGAGAGATGTAAGGATAAATTAAGAATACTTGCAGGAGTGGTGTGGCGAAAAAAGGCTAAAAATCAGATAAACTAGATTAAATTCAGACTTTCATCATGCAGGAGATGAATAATGGTTAAAATGATGATGATGATTATAAAATAAGTAGAGTATAAGAAGTATATAATATATGTGGTGAATTTGTGATTCATAGAATGCTTTATATCCTCTTAATCTATCTTTCTATCTTTATTTTTTCTTGTGGAATTATACTATCTATTGCTATTTAAAAACAAAAATGTTAATTTAAGAAAAATTAAGAAAATGGCAATTAAATTTCTGATAAAAATCAAATCTGTTTTAATAACAGTTAAGAGCAAGCATAAGAAATAGTGATCGTGTGATGTTTGTTCACTTTAAATCACTCCTGCTTAATAGCATAATGGTGGCTATAGTTATTAAAAAACCAAAGATACCAAAATGTATAGATAAGAAACTGAGTGCAGACCTATATGACTATATAAGCTGATGAGCTTGGATTGAAAATATTATGGCATTTTCAAATTAAGTCTCATAGTTTTGTAGTTAAGCAGAGATAAAAGGTGGCTGCTGGAGGGTTGCATTAGATCTTAAGATCTAGGGGTAGGGCTCTCAGATCCAAGGCTCCTCACTGACGAAGGCCACAAGCTAGGCACTAGATGAGGATTTTATGCACAAGCCATCTGACATCCATTGATTTCTCTGACTCACACTGAGTGGCAATATGTATAGAGAGTTTGGCCTGTTTTAAAAATAGATTTGATGTAGGAGTTAACGTAATATTTTAACAAGAATATACTAGTAGCCATGTGGTTGTTATGTATATGTAAAAAGTCTGCATTTTACAAGAGTGAATTACTAAATAATTTATTCTTATATTAATATAAATATTCTCTGTTGTTTAGGTCAACAGAAAAAGCTCTAAAATATACAATCTCTATTTTAGTTTTGCATTAAAATCGAAAAGATGTTTAGATAGCTAAATCTTATTTCAGATTATAGGCCTATAAAATGGATATAATTAAATAAAATAACTATTTATTTAAAATAAATGTAATCATTATAAATAATTTTAGCATTATCAAAACTGACCAAAATTAAGTCAAACACTAATACTGATAGTGGCTCGAGCAATACAACGTTAGTTTCAGGTCCCCTATAAAAGGTGGAATTAAAAAAGGATAACAAAGCTTCATGGTAATATTTTGAAGTCAAATTGAGGGTAAGCTCATTACCTTTAAGTGTTGTTATCAAAATGAAGAAAACTTCTAGTTTCCTAACAGCAACAGGATTTTAAGTGACATGGTTGTGAAAATAAGGATGGCAGAAAACGTTTCAAGTCAAGTGCAAAATAGAGGGGAAAATGCAAATCAAGAAAACACCAGTATAAATAAACAACTGATGAAAAAAGAGAATCCAGTTAACAAAGAAATCACCTCAGGTGACTTGGACTATATGTCACCCAAAATATCACAAGGGATAGAGGAAGTGAATGTCGTTGAGGGCTTCGAAAAGTTTAAAATTGAAAATAACGTTATCTAAAAAGTGAAACTGATTAATAAGAACAAATCTATAAAATATAAATTTGAAACTAATAAGAGAAGTAAGTCAAACAAATTATTTAATGTTAATAACCAAGAATTCAAGTAGGAAGAGGCATTACAATCAAAAATGAAAATCTATGCAAATGCAGTAAAAACTAGTGGGAATAGAAATATGTGGTAAGTAACATTATGCAAGAGGTTTATGATAATATATTGTATTTAATGGATGAGGAAGATGAACAATCAACAGTTTTACTGAAATCATTCAATGAATAACTTTTAATAAGGATTGAGAAATTTAAGGAATAAAAGTGAACAATTCTTTTATCAAGAACATAATCACAGACAAATTCAATTGACATGCTGGATATCAGACACTCCAGCTAGAAATATCTCTGTAACATTAATGGAGTTTTGCTGTAATATTTGCGAGCATGGACCTGCACTCCTTATTTCTTTCTCAGGGGTCGATGGTAGTGGTCGTTGGGAGTCTGGTTTATGGGTGTGGGCTGTTGACAATTATTGCCACTACCCGGAAAGCCTACCAGGAGGGTACATGGTCAAAGTTTCCAGCACCGTTTCTACTCTCATGGGTTGCTGCACCCCTTGATGGATTGTTTTCTAGCAGTGCAGATCTGTGCTCGTAACTCGTTTAACTCTTTTATGGATATAATTGTGATCAAGCGTATGTACTTTTGTAAACCTGGTCTTTAATTGTTTCACCTTGTAATATTGAACAATGTATTTACATCATGTAGTGGGTGATCAGTCACCTGCATTTTTTCCTTAATAAAAAAAAAAACAAAAAAACACTAATGATTTATGTTACTATGTATAATTTTATCTTATGCACAGTGACCATTGTTTCTAGTGAAATCATCTTAGAACTGAAATAAATACATAAATTAAGTAATTTTAAATAATGTTTACTTAATTAGCCAATCAAATTCTCAATAAGTGATATTGATATCATGAAACAATTGTCTTGGAAAAGCTGATAGTTTGGTTATTTTAATATAATGTCAAAGAATGTAAATATTATCAATGGATTTGGTTTAAATAATTTTAATATATATTTATAATATGAAACAAAATAATATTTAATTAAAAAACATTGGAATTAACTGCACTTTTGAATATATAAATAAACAAATAAAATTTATACCCACCTTAAGTAGCAGTAAGTATGCCCTAAGTTAAGCTATAGCTTATATATATATATATATATATATATATATACTTATTTATTTGTATAGTGAACATTTCAGACATTAAGTTCAGTATTAAGTTTTCAGCTGATTTTGCTGAGAGCCAGATTGGTTTATAAATATAAATCACACAAAATCAGCCAATACTTATCATTAACAAAAAATGTTAATTTGCTATCAAGATCCAAGTCTTAAAGAGTATCCTATCAACTGTGAAGAAAGTATTGATTGGATTTTCATCTACTAGAAATTGATTTTTCATTATTGCAACGGATACGAAAATATTAAGAATTTCTCACACTCAGTAATGATTTACTAATAATGACGTCATTCATATAAGTTAATTATCATCTGAAATATATATTGTTATTCATGATCCACATTATGTGAAAAGCATGCATTATGTATATACAGCATTATTAAATAATCAACACTGTTAATTTTTAAAATGACAGTTATCATTCAAAGTAATAAAGTATAGTAATCAAGATTTAGGATTATTTAAAAAAGGATGAATGATTAAGATGTGGATTGTGATGTTAATATCACAATGCAGTACAATTATAAAATATGGTAAAAAAATACAATGATAATATATGCACTAAGAATCATACCACTTATCCATAAAAGTATGTTTTTTATTGCATATCCTATAAATAGAAAAATGTAATAAATTTTGATTGGAATATAAAAATTGGAAAAATTATACATAATGAATAAAATTAATGAACTTCAAAAATGATTTTTTTAAAGAATATTATCCAGAGACTATTATAATTGTAATTCTATTTTGAACTACATTCATCATCTAATATGAGAATTGAATATCTTTAGAAAAATATAACTTTATTTAATTATTCCAAATACATTCAACCATTAGTAATAGCACATCAAACAGGTTAGTATATGAATAATGTTTCAAAAGGTATTAATCTCCTCTCTTATTCCAATGTTGCTAGCTTGAGCAGTGACAAGTACTAGCATTGAAATCAAACCTGGAGCATTAGGTTCTCAAATATTGAATTTTTAAGGTAACACTCTAACCAATTGAGCCATCCTATCAAAGGCAATAGTCAGTAGAAATTTCATATACTTATCTATGAGGTTCTTCCTGATTTCTCCATTTTTCCCTAATAGCAATGTTGATTAGTGGTTTCCATACATTAGATATAGTCACACTAGGTTGACTTATGGGATTATCTGCCATTGTTATGTGAACAACTTCTTTAAATTTTCTTCTTTGTATCTTTTCTTCTCTAACCAATGTTTTTGTATTTTCCTAATTGAACATATTTTCATTAGTATATACATGGTCTGCTACCCTAGACACATGTTTTCTCTCTTCTAATCTTCCGTTTGTGTTCATGAAGTGTTTCTCAATGGTATGATTGGTATCACCATATATGTTCTTCCACATTCACATGACATTTCAAAAATGCAGTTTTTTTTAGCATTTCAAGTTTAGGCCTTGTAGATGTTAGAATTCCTTGTAGTGTGGTAAGGCTCTGGGAAACTGTTCTGATGTTATACTGATAGTCCAATATAAAAATACAATTAAAACACCATCATCACAAACATTCAGGAAAACACTGTTATAATTGATTTAAAAATAAACACAAAACATTAGAATATAAAGTTATAAATTGAAATACTTTGACAGTAATCAAATTATATGTTTCAATAGATAAGAGAGTGTTGCATAGTTGAGTGCACTGGAAGAGTGATGAACTTTGATGCTCAAGGTCTTTAGATAGTGGTTCTGGGTTTGCCACTTCTAGTGCTTGAATGTTTTATATTTTCAAAAAACGTTTCATCATCATCACCACCATCATCATTATTATTTAATTATAAAAGTATAAGTTTAAACTCAGACTAATGAAATCATTACAAGTTATAGTGACTTGTAATAGTTGAAAGTCAACTAAGCACATACTGTTTAGAATATTTTTTAAAAAAAATGGACTTTATGAAAGGTTTTCCCTATCTGGTCGGTCTTCAGATATTTATGATTACATCAATAATATTACTCTGCAGTTTTTTTATTTTAAATTAATTTGGTGCTTTATGTTTTTACTATGAAACACACTTCTTCAGAACTATAAAGTACATAAAAGTATAAATCAATATGGCATGTGTATTTAACATAATAATTTAAAGTTGTAATTATAAATTTATTTAAATGCACATTGATTACATAAGTAATATTTACTAAGGCTGTAACCTCAAGAATATGCACGTAAAAATGCAATATTAGGAACCTCTACAGGTCTTAACCACATACTTACACTTCCAAAGCATAAGCTTGTGGTTAAGACCTGTAAAGGTATAAGCTTGTGATTAAGACCTGTAGAGGTCCCTAATATCGCATTTTTACATGCATATTCTTGAGGTTACAGCCTTAGTAAATATTACTTAACATAATAATGTATTTTGTAACTCTGGAAAGAGTGTTGTACAGTCAAAACTGTAAATATTAAATTAATTAAAAATAAAAATTCCATGCAAATGAGTGCATAAAAAGTATATTATTATTTTCATGGAGATATATTAAGATTGAGTTTTCTAGTCACAAACAGTTAGGGATAATTAAATATTATGCACCATAAATAAGTAATATGATTTAATTTTTAATTAATTTGTCTTTGTTTTCTATCTTTAAAAAAAATTATTTTAGCATCTCAAAATGAGAAATATTACTGGTATACTCAAGACTACTCAGCTGCAAAGACTTTATATTCTTTCATATATTTGTTCACTACATATCAGAAAGAAGAATGCTTCCTGGAAAATGTATGAAAAGCTGTTAAGTCAGTCAGACCTTAATATATAGTTTCACCATCTAATATTCCCTTTTTGAATGTTCAGCCAAGATTATATAATTGAAACATTATAGTATAAATATGATATTCTTATGATGTCCCAAACATTATTTTTTTCAGATTCAACAATAATTGTAGTTGGATTTAATCTTCCTAGATGTAGATGGAGTCTAATTAACAGATTTGTAAGAAACCATATTCAGTAAACACACCATCTATAGGTACAGTGGCTGAATTAAAAAAATTGAACCTACTTCCTAATTGGAATCTCTATAGTGTCCTTTATGATAGTTAGACAATAATTAAGCAGACAGAATTAGTTGAATAAATGCATAAATTGTTAATTAAAATGAACATTTATTTCAAATACCATAATTATATAAATATTGTACATATACTATAATGCTGTAACAGATGAAAAAATATTTCAAAGTGTTTTTCTTTTCTTTTTTTTTTAAAAAAAAAAAAAAAAACTTTTTGTAAAATAATTATTTTTTTCTATTCAAAACTTTTTAAATATTGTCATCTGCTATATTTGAAAATCTAATCAAGTTTAATATTTAATATTAAATAAGAATAAAGCATTTATTTTATCGGAAAGATTTTGTTAAATATCAGTTATTATTATAAAAATATGTTAATATTTTACTATTAAACATATATATATTATTTCATAAATTTTATATAAAAAAAAATTAATACTTTTCATAATACTAAATACAACTTGATAAAATTAATCATAAAGTAAATCATTCTACACATATCAAACATAATAATAAAGAGAGAAAGAGAGAGAATAAAATAATAATCTTTAAATATAAAAAAATTGATGTTACTAATTGGAAAAAGGAAATTCAATATGGTTTCAAGAAACCAATAATTATCAGATTTTTTTTTTTTTTGTAAAGAGAGGGACAGAAAAAAAAAGGTAAAAATATACACATTTATTTTTAAAATAAATTAAAATAAAAGGATAATCTTCCAAAATATCACACATGTATATATGTGTATATTACATGCCAAATATATATAAAACAATTTTTTTCTCTTTAAACTAATAATGATAATAAACAACCTCTTTTAAATGAGTATGTCCCTTCCATGTAGAAAAAAACGAGGACAAAACTTACTTCAGAAATGAGTTTGCAATGAATATACAAACTAACATGGGCTTTGAATGTTTCATCATCAGATTTTCAATGAAATAGATGGCTGAAGAGTTGTGGGTTGGAGTAGTTTGAAGCCTGTCCATTAAAGTATGAAAATTGGCTATCTTTAATATAAAAAGCTGAGCACTGATTGTATATATGTGTGGAGATAGTAATCCGGACCAACTGATGATTGCTGGTTTAACATGAAATACATATATTTGGTGATTACTTTTCTTTTCAACATGTGTATGATCAGGTGGATCAGCAATATGAGATGGCATGAAGAGTTGAAGGTCGGGTGAATGTCTGAGTTCGAATCCCTTATATATTACATTATATATGTGCAGGAGTGTGTAAACCTGTACAGTGTATTAATATACAAACTAATATGAATGGAAGATTATGTAATATACATTTACACAATGTATGTCTTAAAACTATTATATGGTTTTAATATTTTATAGTCAGTTTTATAAAAAAAAATATAGATGTTGCTATGTGTGCCATGTAGATCGGAGTTTTTAAAAATTTTTTTTATCATATTTGTTGATTGAGTGGAATATTGATCTTTGAGAGCATCACTATAAAGACTAATTATTGTGTATGAACATATAAATTGTGGTCAAGAGAGTGAGTTATTTGAAAGATTAAAACTTTTTGTGTTTAATTGTTTGAAAGGCTTTCGTTAGTCATTTTAGGTATAGAAGGTTTTTTTAAAAAAAAAGTTGAATGTGTGTTAGCGTAAGGCTATTTCTAAAAAAGTTGTATGTAAGATGAATTTGTTTTTAGTTAAGTTTGTTACTGAAGAGTTTTTAAACTTTAAAATAGACATTTATTTTGAGAAAAAAGACAGTGTTTAACATCAGAGAGCAAGTGGTTATAGTTTGAACAGGTTTGGTAAAAAGTATAATTTTTTTATTTTCCATGTTAGGATGTTTGAAGAATAGGAGAGGTATTATAAAGTTAAATATAGAATAGGTGATTTGAAAAATAAGAATATGGATTGCATTTGTATTGCACAATGTATATATAATTGGCGGAAAGGAATTAGACAAGTGCTCGTAGAGTGTACAGTGTGTACTGAGGTGTATCACTTGAAATGTTTGAATAAGAATAGGAAGGATGTAACAGGTTTCTGGTTATGTAGTCAGTGTGTAAATGTGATTAAAGAGGTGAAAAATTGGTTTCTAAATGAAGGTAGTCTAGAGTGAAAGTCAGAGGAGAGGGAGCTAAATGTAGTTAAGGAAGATAGGACAGAGTATGGTTTTAGTGGAGTGTCAGGAAATGTGAGTAGAGAAAGTAGTGATGCTATGGAGATGGTTAGTCAGAGAATAAGTAAGATAGAGGAAGAAGTGAAGGATGTAAAAGTAAAATTAAAATTGTTAGAGATGAAGTGTGAGCAGATAAAGGAATTGTTGAGTAGAAATGATAAGGAAGAAATGGATAAGGAGGTCCAGAAGATGGTAGAAAATGTTACACATGGAGTAGAGAAAGTGGACTATGAGACAGTATCGATAGGAGATTCACTAATAAGAGAATGTGGGGATATAATTGCAAGGAAAAATAGAAGTAGGTATGTAAGAGTATGTTTGCCTGGGGCTAGAATAAGGGATGTGACAGATAAAGTAAGAAAGCAAGGTAGTAGAGATGTATATGTTATGGTAGGGACAAATAATTTGTTAGAGCCATCAGAGAGAGTAATGGATGAGTATGTAGAATTGATTAGGAATTTGAAGGAGATTAAAGGAAGAGTAGGGGTAGTTGGAGTATTACCAAGATTTGACAAGATGCATTTGTTAGATAGGGCATGTTCTATAAATGAGAGATTGAAAAAATTGTGTGAGAGAAATAATGTTATGCTTGTGGATGTATGGGATTGGTTTATTGGAAAGAGGTAGTTATATAGTAAAGACGGATTGCACTTAGGAAAACAAGGAAGTGAAGTTTTAGGGTGTCTTATATTTAAAGAATATAATTTAGAAAACTTTTAAAGGGGGGTGGTGGTTAAATTCTAGTATTATCAAAAAGAAGAAGAATGGATGGGATATAAAAAATAAGCAAAAGATGGTTGATTTAGATATAAGTGTAGATATGGAAAGGGAATGGATCTGTAAGATTAATGGTAAGAAAGTTTGTTATAAATGTAATGAAGAAGAAAGAATCAAAAGAATTTATAAAAGAGTAGTTAGGAAAGAAGAAATTGTTAAAATTGGGTTTTTGAATATGCAAGGTGGTAGGAGACCAGAAAAGTAGCTGGAATTAAACAAAGCAAGTGAAAGTGAAGAGCTTGAGGTATTAGCAGTAGTGGAAACTCATCTAAGAGAAGAAGAAGAACCTATTTTGGAAGGGGTGGTATGGCAGGGTATAAATAGAAAAGAAAAATAAAAAAGGGGTGGTGGTATAGGTGTTATATGGAAAAAATGCTTAAATATTGTTAAATGTCATGAGCATTTGTGGTTTGAAATAAGGTTGGGTAGACAAGAATGGATGGTGGCTGTAGTATATATAGCCACTGGAGATAGTCAAACTGTAATGGAATGGAACAATAGTATATATGAATGTCTAGTTAAGGATATACAGACTTTTAAAGAAAAGGGGAAGAGAATAATGGTTACAGGGAATATGAATGGACATATTGAAGAAATTGATGATGTAGATAATAAGAATGGTCAGTTTTTGAAGGAATTTTGACAAAGAGTAAATTTGAGCATTAGGAATTTATCAAATATTTATGAGAGACAATACACATGGTCTAGGAATAATATATTTCACACAATAGATTATGTATTGGTAAAGAAAGAGGAAATGAATAAAACATGAAAAATTAAGGTGTTTGATAATGAAGAGAGAGTGTGTAATAGTGATCATAACTTTATTGTAGAAAAAATGATTAGTATTGTGATGGAGGATAAAAATAAATGTAGAAACAGTAGTGAAAAATGTGGATGGAGAGTGAATAATAAGAAAAAGTTGGAAGAGTATAAATAAAAGTTGAAGAAGCCATGGAACAGTTGGTTGGGGGTGAGAATAAAGACTGGTGTTGTGAAAATAGAAAAAGTGGCAAATAGGGTTTTAGTTGAGAATATGCAGAAGAATAAAAATAGTAAAAAATGAGAGTTAGTAAAAGTGTAAAAAAGAGGAAAGAAGCATGTAGAGAATGTAAGTGTGCTATTAAGAATAAAGAAAGTGAAAATGATATTAATGCTAAATGGGGAAAGTACTTAGAAAAGAAGAAGGTGGCTAAAATGGATAATTATAGAGAGAGGATGAAGTTGAATAGTAAATTGTTGGAGGATATTAATAAAAGTGGAATAGATGGGAGTAAAAAATTTTGGAATTATATTAAAAGGAGAAATGTAGGGGACAGAGGGATAGTATTAATTGATGATGAGGGAATAGAGTGTAGCTCTAGGGAAGAGTTAGAGAGAATCTTGAATAGATATGTAATGGATGTAGAAAATATGTTAGATGTGAAGGACTTAGTGGTAGAAAACATGAAAGCATTTAGTAATGGGAATATTAGGTTCACAAAAAATGAACTGAATGAGGCAGGGAAGAGATTGAAAAATGGAAAGGTGAGAGGTTTGGATGGATGGGCAGCAGAGATGGTAATGACTTTAGGGCATAGAGCAAAAGCAAAGTTATTATCATGTATTAATAAGATGGCACAGAAGAGAGTTTTTCCAAGTAGTTGGAGTAATACAAGAATAAGATTACTATTTAAAGGAAAGGGTAAGAAACATAGAATGTTAAATAATTATAGACCAATAGTGGTAACATCAGTTTTATATAAAGTTTTCACATATATGGTGGCTGGAAGAGTTGTAAAATGGATGGAAGAGAATAAATGTAGTAGGGGAAATGCAAGGAGATTTTAGGTCAGATAGGCATATAGGAGATAGTTTGTTTGTAGTTACACAACTTATGGAGATGAGCAGGAATGCAGGCAGATCATTATATATGAATTTATAGATATAGAGAAGGCATATGATAGAAATAGATTATGGGTAAGGTTAGCAAATTTGGGAATGGATAAAGTTTTAGTAAATATTATTAAGAAATTATATGAAAATAATTATTATACTTACCAATTAGAGGATATAGAATCAGTTAAAGTTAAAAATGGGGTGGGATTAAGGCAAGGATACCCTATGTCACCTATTTGGTTTTTGTTGTATTTGAATGAAATTGAGAAAGCAATATAAAGACTAGAAAGAGGGATAGATATACCATTAATAGGTGGCAAGGGTGTATATACTTTGCTGGGTCTTTTTTTGAAGATGATATCTTTTTGTGTGCAGAAAAAAGAGAAGATATGGAAATTATGCTGAGGACATGTGCAAGGGTGGGTAAAAAGATGGGGATTAAATTCAGTGAAGAAAAATCAAATATAATGATGGTTAATACTGGGGAAAGTGAAGATGTAAAATGTTTTTTGGGGGACATAAAGTTAAGTGTGGTGGATAGATATAGGTATTTGAGAATCATCTTATGTAATCAGGAAAATTGCTTTGATAAAAGGGAGAAAAAATTGGTAAATGAAGCGAAGAATAGAAAGGGTTTGGTAAAGAAGCTAACAGTATTTTCATATAATAAATATGGTGTAGCTAGAATTGTATGGAAAGGGAGTTGCGGTAGCAGGGTTAACATATGGTAATGATGCATTATGTGTTAGTAAAAGGGTTTTAGATTATTTAGAAAAAGTACAATGGGAAGTAGGAAGACATGCATTAGATGCAGAGATGTGGTCAGCAAAGGAGGCAATTCAAGGAGAAATGGGATGATCAAGTTTTTATATGAGAGATGCAATAAATAAAATGAAAATGTTTGGTAGATTGCAGTTTATGGATAGTAAAAGAATAGCCAAAATAGTGTTTAATTGGGTTATGAGTAAAGGGCAGTCAACAAGATGGGTGAGAAAGGTAATGCATTATGCAAAAGATTTGGATAAAGAATTTATATCAGTATACTTGTATAAAAGGTGGGATGATTGTGTTAGGAGGATTGCTGAGTGTTATAGTGGTAAGGAATGAGATAAAAGAATAGATGCATTAATAAAGAATAGGGAGTTGGAGAGATTGAGAACTAGTATGGAGAGTAAGAAGAGTTTAAATATATATAGAAGTAAACAGAACATTGGGTGTGAGTTAATTTATGATAATAGTAAGGAAGGCAGTTTATTGTTTAAGGCTCAAGCATGATCTTTAGCAGCAAAAGAATATACATGTAAATGGTGATTTAGTGTGCAAATTGTGTAAGGAAGGTATAGAAAATATTAGGCATCTGTTGATTGAATGTAAATGCTTGAAAGCAGAAAGGGTACAAATAATGAAGTTATGGGAGAATAAATATGAACAAATGAATTATACAGAAAATGAATTATTGGTTTTTATGCTGGGTTTGGAAAAAGATAAGGGGGATTTAGATATAAAGGCCATAGAGTTGTCACAGATTATGTTGTGGAAATGGGATGGAGCAGAATATGGGAAAATTTAGGGTGGGGAATGGAAAAGGAAGATAAAGTGGATAACAGGTTTCTCTAGGCATAGTTGCTGAGAGAATCCTGACTCTGTTTAAGAAGTCACAGTGCATCACATCATATCGTAAAGCACATTGAAAAGGTAAAAAAATAATATTTGCTGGAAAAAGCTTTTTTGTGTATAATTATTATTATATATATTATTGCTGCTATATAAACATATTTTATATTATATTACATAATTGATAGATTTAAACCAATATGTGAAACAGAATCACCTATAGAATTTTCTGCTTCATTTTTCTGTTTATGTTTTTTTTTTTCATGAGTCAAAGCATCGGCAGGGAAGTGAACCTGCAAACCTGGAACAACTAATTGTAAGGTGGCTTTGCTGACCACTCGACCACCAACACTTTCTGTAGCAATAGACTTTTTTTTAAATACTTCAACATGATGTCTAATTGTAGCTCCCCAATATATTTCATTTTCTGCAACATTTGTCTAATGAAACTAATTGATATTTCACTTTTTTAATAATATATTTGAAATAATCCTTCTAATGTACAAATTTTAAAATGAAAATAAAACCATTAATTTAGATAATATTAAAACTGAATGTCTACATACTTCATATATGTGATAAAATATTGGAAACAAAGTACAAAGGTCTCTGAATGAAGATATAAGTCTGATACTTTTGGTGTTCAAACACCACATGAGTTCTTAAGGGATGCTATTTGATTCCTAGTATATCATATTATAAAATCAAGTCAAAAACTACCCCTAAAACAAACATTATATTTCCCACTTTCCCTTGAGTTGATATCAGAACTCTTGGTCCACCTATTATATTTTATAAAATCCTTTAACCAAGTCCACTGGTTCCAATTTTACACTAGGATCCAAATCAGAATCAAAGAGATTTAATGCAGAAACATAAAAAGAACTCCTTAAATGTAATTGAGATTTATTTTTAATCTCACACAAAATGATAAAAAAGCCCATTTCTATGGTTTAATATAATGGTAAACTAATGAATTTAAAAGCTAAGTATTTAAAAAAAATTCTCACCTGGTCATATGATGTTTGTTGTTTTGAAACTGAACCTGGCTGTGGTTAACTGATTGAAATTACTGATAGACTACAATTAATTTAAACATCATTAATTCAAAAACTTCTGTTGCCTGAACAAAATACAAAGTATTATTATTTTAATTTTTTTAAAAATAACAGCTGTATACTGCATGATTTAATTCAGTAGTAAAATGTCCAACTCTGAAGCTTAAGATACCCAGATTGATTTAAGTTCTGCCAATTGTGGCAACCAAACATTTTTATGAACACATGAATAATAACACTATTTGATTATTATTTTTAATTATTACTAAATCTGTCTAAATAAGCTGAAATGAAGTTAATGGTGAAACTAACATAAGACTTGTAACATTAAGTGGCTGAACACTTTCAAGAAGTTTATCTTGTCATAATCATTGCAAAAAGATTATCTGAAAAAGATGTAATATATAGGTAATGAATATTTAAATATATGCAAAACTGTGGATTAGAAAGTTCATTTTTGGAGAGGGAAAAGCATGCTTCCTTTCTGTTTATAATGTGGATATTATTAGCTATATGCCATGCTTCTTTAATTTTACATTTGGAGTTTTGGCATTCTATACATTTGACAGAAGCAAAGGAAGATTCAAACATATGGCCAGTAGATCTTTGGTGTTCTAAAAAGATGGAATTATATTCAGGTTTATTAATCTCTTTTATATAAGTAACAATTGTGAGAGACATGTATGGATAGAGATGCATGGGATTTACCATAGTATAAGGCACTGCAACCAGTTTGAAGGCATGGGATCTTGTACACTGTGTGAGGAGTCTGATAAGAGGGTAGTTGATTTTTTGAATTATTAATTAATCTATTGGTTGAAGGCGGGATATGAATTATCTTAACATAAATATTAAGATATTCAGTAATTAATATAAAAAAAAATCAAATATACACATACATTATAGTTTTAATTATAAAATAACACTATTTTAATTTAAAGATATATATTTAACTTTGATGGAGAACAACTACCCTCCCAAATATGTACTGTAAATAGATAGAACTCCTTATTAGTAAACATTTTAAAAGAATGCTTTAAACCTACATTTAAATAAACCAGCATTTGTTGGCAGTGGTAAACATAGATTATGATCTTATTTAACAGCCAGATTTTTAAATCAGCTTATTACTAATATAGGTTTGAATTATGTATCCTAGGTCAGGGAAAGCATCTTATTTTTAATATCTCTGAAATGATGAACCACACTAGTTTATATAGAAGTAACTATTGATTAACACACTGTAGTTTGTAAAAAATAATGCTTATTCAAACTTTGAGAACAATTTAGATTTATAATAAGCATGGAAAAGGCTTGCTGAAATCTGACAAATTCATAAATCCAAAAAATATTCGGGAATCAAGGCTTTTGAATTAATGTTAGACCATTTGTATTTGAGCTTTAAAGCTATTAATTATTTTAAGATTTAAAAATCTTTATTGAATCTGAGTTTATTAATTCTAAATAACACGATTTCATATAAAAAAATTAATAAGCATACTTTATTGTTATTGAATACCATATGACATATTTTCATGGATCATTTACTAATTAAATGTGATATAATATTTAATAAATTTTACAAGTGCTGTATTTTAGATTGTAACAAACTATAGAAAGTAATCATTCTTTTCTCATAAGCATCTTCAAACAATAGTGTTCAATCTGCAAGGATACTTTTGCTCCAGCCAGAAGATAGAAACTAAGAAAATGTAAAAGTCAATATTAAAAGCTATAGTAATAAATATATGTATCATGAAATGCCATTGTCATTAGAGATTATCTGCCTACCTAATTTTAAAAAAGGAATAATATAGTTAACAGTGAGAGAAGTTATAATAAAATTTTAACAGTGAGAGAAGTTATAATAGAATAGTCTAATACTTGAATATCAAAATGACAAATTGAGAATGATGTTCCTATTTACATTAAATGATTATTTACTTTGTATGTTCTGCTTCTGTATTGGAAGTTGAATTTCACTTCAAAAACATTTAACTTTCCCTCTCTTCATCTCCTCACTTAATTGCATAGGACAAAAGTTTCATTTAATTTATTGAACTGAGATTTACATATTATTCATTGTATCTCAGTTGAGTTTTGGTTTTGGAATCTTTAGTAGTATGTTCATCATTTCACTATCATGCTAAACTATATACAGGATTGTCTTTCTAGTTATTTCGACATTTTATTTTCTTAAAAAAATTAAATTAAAAAATTATTACTAGAAGCATATTGTATTTCACAGTAATTCAAGATATAGTTTTGCCACGTAGGACTCCCTCTTATATCATGATCCTCACCATCTAAAACTCCTTTCAAGTCAAGATCTTTTTAAGATGTTTAACCAACAATCTACAGTTGCTGAATTATGGTGCAAACATGGAATTCTTATGAAATGTGAAATAGTTTTTCCTTTTATAAATATACCAATAAAATCAGCTGGATGTGATATTTTTATATGCGAGTGGAATATTAGCAGCAAATTTGGGATAATTCATGATCACTGTCCTAATTTGCTTCATAAATGAAAATTAACAGCCACTAATCTATATCATCATCATCAACCATTATCAATCCACTGCAGGATGAAGCTCTCTCCAAGTTCAATCCATCTTCTTCAACTTTTAGCTTCTCTTCTCCACATCACCCCTGCACACTTTCTTATTTCATTCATCCATCTCACATGCAGTCTCTTTCTGGGTCTTTTACAATCTCTTGGAATCCCTTTTAAGGTTACAATTGTCCATCTATTATCATCTCTTCTGGTATTCTGTCCAGCCCAACACCATTTCAATCTTTTAATTTTCTCTTACCCATATATTGTATTTTTGATCTCTTCTTATTACTCTCAACATGCATCTCTCCATACTTCTTTGAGTGGTCTGAAGTCTCTGTATTGCTCTTGTAGTAAGTGTCCAAGACTCAGATCTATATAGATATGGATAAATACAAACCATGGACTAAATAATTAGCGACTATCATATTAAAATGGCTAAATTGAAGGGCTTAATAAAGTCTTTAGTAAATCTATAAGTTACATAATATATAAATTTAAAATAAAGACCCTCCCTCCCCCCGCCGCCATTCCAAACAAATCAAAAATGAAATATAACTGGTTTTTAATTATAAACTGATTACAATGAACATTCAAAAAGTAAAACAATATTGAATTAATAAAAATTATCTTTTTTTTTTTTTTTTTTAGAAAAAAGGAAACCTTTAGATTTGATTTTCTGCTGAATTATTAATTGAACCTTTCCTTTTATTGGTGTGGAAAAATCAAAGCTCTGTCAGTGTCAACAAACATTTGAGCTGTGTGGCGTTAAACAATCAAGAGATCAGCGAGGCACTAAATTCATTACACGACATTTTTCAAATTGCTATTGATTTTTACTGATTACGACCTGAATAAGTTGTCTTTTAAAATTAATCATTAATCAAAATATGTTTCCATTTATAATCACCTAAGATTCTTCTATGGCTTTACCATTAATTTAATAATTGGTTATATAAAAAATACACATCATCATCATTATTTTAACCATCATCTATATATTCATGCTGCTTTTAATTTGATTCGATTTACTCTAATTCTTATATACATTAGTCGAAAAACTTATATATATATATTATCTAGTCATTTCTCATATGGTTTATTTCATCTTTTATAATATTTTAAGACGTGCCAGTTTTTTTAGTGACATATCCAGTTGAATAAGATTTAAGTCTCTTATTTCTCTCAGTTATGCCATTGGCATCTGTTCATTCCATGAATTTAATTTTTGATTCTTTTTCACAACAGCTTCTCATATTTCATTGCACCATATGCAACCTTTTTATTACTTTTCTATTAAGAGTTGATGTATTATATCTATTATTATTATTATTATTATTATTATTATTATCATCATCATCATCATCATCATCATCATCACTTATGAAAATAGTTTGTTGATTTATGTATACATTTGTGCTATGGCATCCAGAAGAATTTATTAATTATTTGATTTTTTTCATATTTTTATAAATTTGTTATGGTGATAAAATTGATCTATTCATTGTACTGCATATTACTTTCCTATTTTTTCACTATAATGCATGTAATTATAAATGTATGTGGAATGGATAGCATAAATGTTGAGAGTGTAAAAAGTTTGACACACTCCATAACAAAGAGTGACTTAGGTCAACTGAAGAGTATTAGTTCAATATGTAATGTAGTGGCTGTTCAACATGAAATATATCTTGAAGTCATTTATCTGTTTCAAATGTCTTTACTCCTATGATTTAAAAGGGTATACTGCATTGAAAGTTTTAATTATATCTAAAAAAAGATATTGCAAATACTAAAAGAGATTAAAATGAAATAATTATTCTATGCATTTATATGTATTTAAAAACAGATATATTAAAATTTATGTTTGAGCTAAAATGGCTATGATAATCTCTAGGTTAATAAATGACTAATAATAACTATGAGGGTACTTATTTGAAGTGGACGGTGTCAAATCTATAAATGCAGAAAATTTGGCACTTATAAATTAAATTGATAAATTTAATGATAAATAATCCTGCTGCGAACATTTATAATCGGAAAGTTGGAGAAAGCTTCAAAATAGTGCAAATACAAATATATCAGCTGAAAGTGAAATTAACAATACAATCATTATGTTAGTTTTAAAATAAAGCTATGCTTTTTTCTGTATATTTAATAGGAGAGTTAAGATATTTTGCAATTTATTAATTTTCTATCAATTTAAATGACAAATGTCATTTCACTAAAAATATATATACTATTTCTTATTAGTAGCTGATAATCATTTAATAGATCTGAATTTATTAATATTTTGTTGATTCAGATTTACACCTTAATTATTTATTAATGACCACATATATTTAACATACTGAATCAGAGATGTCACTGCAGGTTTGGCGAGAACCAATTCACCATCATCTTTTCACTGAAACACAACGTCAACTTTTAAAATGCATATTAACACTAGATAACTCTTAAACAAGACCATAACATTTTGACTGATTTAAAAAAATCTCATTTCTTGAAAATGATACTAGTTATTAATGAGAAGTGGTATAATAATGATATATATATATATATGTGTGTGTGTGTGTTATTAAAATGATATTTGTAATTTTAATCCTACAACATTCAAAAGATAAATAAAAAACAACAGCAAATATCTCTGGTTATGGCAAAAATTGGGGTACATGCCATTTGTTTAATCGAAGTGTAACAAGAATTGTTTATATTTCGCCAACATGTGGATCTGTATTTATGACTAAATAATGTTAATAATTAAAGACTTGTTTAATAATTGATCTAATGTTCTTCACTTATGACCAGTATAAAACAATAAATCAATTTTTTTTTATGATGAAAATCAGTTCTGTATCTTCAAAATTGGGATCTGATGATAAAATTCCAAATCTATCTATCTATCTATCTATCTATCTATCTATCTATCTATCTATCTATCTATCTATTTACCTACCTACCTACCTACCTACCTACCTACCCATCCATCCATCCATCCATCCATCCATCCATCCATCCATCTATCTATCTATCTATCTATCTATCTATCTATCTATCTATCTATCTATCTATCTATCTATCTATCTATCTATCTATCTATCTATCTATCTATCTATCTATCTATCTATCTATCTATCTATCTATCTATCTATCTATCTATTGTTCCACATATTTCATACTGTTTAAAAATTGTAATAATAGCTTTAAGGTCAATTAATTTTTTAGAAAGTGGAATAAAAAATCATTCAATTTCTTTATTCATAATTATTTTATTGCCATCGATTTGAGTAAGGCATTTGACTCAGTTAATCCAAAGATTTGCAACAATTTTTAAAAGTAGCTAGCCAATTTGAAGTTTGGCCATATTATTAATCTTCTATATAATCAAATAAAATAAAAACTTATTGTTTATGAAAAATCTGAAGAATTTGAAATAAAAAAGCAGAGAGCATAGCAGTTCAAACTTTGTTTTTTTAATTTTGTGCAACAATCATACAACATCAAAAATGTGGCTTCATATAATAGATATCTATATATAACATAAATTTAATTATTGTCTAAAATTTCATTATAATGGCTATTTATTTGTAGTTTTATGTTGGACTGTTTCACTATGAAGATGAAATTATTAAATATTTTTTGAATACATTAATAATAGAGTACAGGTTAAAATGTAACACATTGTTTTGATCTTGCTAACTGACCAGTAACAGTTAGTGCATAAATTAAATCACTAACCTTTATCTTTATAAATACTAAATTGAAGGTAATGCTTTAACATAGAATATCTACAACTAGGGTGAAATATCACAATCAATTTTCAAATGCCATAATTTCAAATTATTTTTTAAATTGAACAAGTATCTTTCTCAATATCTTTTAAAATATGATCATTAATTTAAATTCAATTCATATAGTATTAATTTTATACCCCCTTTCTGTTTTTAGTGACATCTCATATAACTTACAGTCTCAACTGGCTATAAAGTTTAGGCATCTTTTTCAAATTTAAGCTTTGTTTCACTATATTTCAAAAGAAAAAATGAAACTAGTTGTAACCAATGGCAACAATAATTAGTAGCAAATTTATTTCATTAAAATCATAAAGAAGCAATCAACCAATTATAAATAAAGTCAACTGAATCCAGACAAACAAAAATAATTTTATTTCATTTTCAGACAATACTTTTACACTTTTTTATACAAATAATTTAACATTTATTATAAATAATGCATATAAAAATGCCAATTTGAAATAATATTTATAAAATTTATATTTTAGAAGTAGTAAGTGATACCACTTCTAATTGGAGTATAACAAAACCATGTAGCTGTTGTCAGTTAATCAACCTATGTTGTTTTGCTTTTGATAGTATAGATAGTTAAAGTATCATCTTAAATTAAGTATTTATGAATCCAAAGAATGCCAGTTCAATACCTCTCTTAGAATATCCTACTTAATTGGAATGTCCTCTTGAATTTAGAGTCGTTTGTTTTAAAACAATGGCAGAGAGCTAGATTCTGGGGCATAAAATATTCAGATCAATCTAGTTCTGGCATCTTGGGTCTCAAACTTTTTATAAACCCACAAAAATTTGATTATTATTATTTTTAATTAAGTATACATGAATCAAAACATCATCAAATGTATTTCTGGGCTATTGATGAAAATTTGAACTTATACTCTCAAAATATGATGTTCCACACTAATCTGTGCAGTATTATTGAAAGGTGAATATATTTAAATAAAGTTTAAGTAAAGTTTGAAATATTCTATAAATATTTAATAATTTCAACTAAAGAATAGATGTAGTCTAATAATATTTATAAATGTTATAGGTTTATAAACAATAATACAAACTTCATAGTCTTAGTTTCTAGATTTACAGTATTCAGATGATTGGGATACAATTGTTAATTCAAAATCTGATTTATAGAATGTTGTTAATGTTTTGAATACATACTATAATAAGTTGGCTTAATAATTTTTTTTTAAAAGAAATTAAAGTTATTTATCAAACCATGAGAGAAGAATAACCTTTAATAACTTTTAATCTACATAGTTATCAACTTCAAAATAAGATCAATTTAAATATGTTAATAGTTCTTTAATTAGAAATACAATTGGCACAGAATGTAACACAGATTCTAGTTTATTTATTTTACATTTAATGAGTGAAAATGAGATTATTTTATCACAGAGACACAACTATTATGACTAAATTAGTTATATATAAATTTGTTACTATGCCAATTCATTATAGACATGAACTGTCTTCTAACATTTCAAAAAGGCACTCAAAACATTTTCTTTAAAGATGCTTTGTAAATACCAGAAATATAATGTCAAGATCATAAACCAATTGACTTGCTTTTAGCTTGTTGAATGTAATGATTTTATAGCAATATTAAAGCAACATTTTCTTTGGGTTAATCATGTGAATTGGATGAATGAAAAAAAAAAAACATTTTTCTTCATTGTATATTAATTCTACTATATGTTTAAGTAATCAGTGAACAACAACTGGTTAATGTGTCAATTCTAATTTAAAATCCTAATCTTTACTGCTAAAGATAAAAGCCAGAAATTTGTTAGTGTAGAGATGGGGGTTTTATAGCAATATATAAACTTGTGATTATTGATTATTCATGCCTACAACAGATGATTCTAGAAGCGGAGGAGTAAAGACAACTACTCTTAGAAGCATATGGATAAATATAGTGAAGACATGTGATATTATTGGAAACAAATGATTACAAATTTTCTAAAAAATATTTTATGATGAATTTAAGCATGGTTTTCATGAGAGTAGCAGACCTTTTTATGTTATAAAGATTATTTTAAAATACTATTAAAGAATTGTAATGTTGATTGTTTTCAGTGTTAAAATATGTCAGAGTACAAAATATGGTAGAGAGCTACAATTTAACAAGATATTGAGATTTTTTATGAAGTAAGAAAATGGCTATACAAGAAATTAAAAATGAAGCATCACAAAGTATCAAAACAAATTAAAATGGCCATACTGATAAAAAAGAACACTGACTTACTTCTATGTTTGTCTTCTTCAAATTTTGTAAATAAAGTATGATACATTATTATAGAAAACAAATAAACAATGTGCATTAAATAATGCAAATACAATATTTATTAATCCAATGTTTCAAAACTGATGGCAGTTTCTGTTGATGAACAGTCTTCTTCGGAACATTTTTCACTTTTCAAAAGTAGACCAATTTTTAAATTATTAATCAAAAATATTTGAAATATAAATAATTATAATTGCTTAAATAATTATAAAATAAGTTTTAAAATTCTCATTTTATGCTATTTTAAAAAAGTTTAGCATAACTACAATTTTTTGGCTCTTTATAAATGCAATTAGAAAATTTAATAACTATGTGTTAAAAAGTTAATACAATTTTATTAATATTTATGGCTCATATCTTGGAAACAAAATATAATATTGGAATAATTAATGCTTTGTTCAATATATCAATTAAAAAATTGATAAACAGTGTAATATTTAAAGACTATTTTTTTTATAAAACCATACTAAAAACTGTACTTCAATTTATTATTATATTCCAGGGCCCTCTATTATATGATTGAATAATTAATATCAAAGGATGGTTTGTATTCTGTTCTATTCTAAGTAAATATTTAATTCAGAAAAATTACTATGAACTTCATTTTAAGTAACATCATTATTGACAGAAAACAACATTAATAAATTCAAAATAATAATAATCATCCTTAAACTAGCAACCATTTCACTTTGTAGTCAATGTAACTTCCTTTAACAATAAATGTGCTACTTTTATCTATGGTTTTATATATTTATATATACACTAAAGATTACAAATTGATGAAAGAATGTGAGATTAATAATGCAAAGAAGTTTAAACAAATCTCATTTATCAGGCAAATATAACCTGTTCTGAAAACAGACTAATAAATAATCAATTATAATGTCCAAATCCATATAAAGTATATATTTGCTAAGATAATAAAGTCAATTACTCAAGGTTTTAATAGATGTATAGATTTAAATAATAACAATAAATCCTTAAACTATTAACAATTTCATCCTGTAGTCAAGGCAATCTCTTCAATAAAAGTGGTACCACCTTTATCTAGGCCTGATATATTTATATAGACATGAAAGATTGCAACATAACCAAAGACAGGCTATATTTGCTAATTAATGAGGCTTATTTAAACTTCTTTGCATTATTAATCTCATCCTACTTAGTCAAGATGCAATATTTAGTGTCTATATAAATATATCAAACCATAGACAGAGGTGGTATCACCTTTATTGATAAAGAAGATTTCTATGGCTACGGGATGAGATTGTTGATAGCTTAAGGTTTTATTACTGTCGCAGAAATTTATAAACCTATTAAAGTCTTGAGTAATTAGCTTTATTGTCTTAGTAAATATTCAAAATAAATACATACAAAATGTATATAGAGAAAAGCTTTATTTAATTCTAACAGCATGGTATGCATAACATGCCTTTGATTACTTTTTAGTCACATTAATAGCAATAAATGTCTAAGGAGTCATATCACAAACTCCTTAAACATTTATTGCTGTGAATATGACACTAAATAGTTGAAAACATGCTAATCAAACCATGCTGTTAGAATTAAATAATGCTTTTCTCTATATACATGTTGTATGTATCTATTATGAATCACATTGTTTCGAAAAAAGTTTATTAAATGTCAGTTAATTGTATATATATATATTAATGAATTATTTACATATAAAGTTTAAGTAATAATTTACTAAGGCTGTAACCTTAGAAATAAGCGTCTGAAAAATACGAAGGTAGGGACCTCTATAGGTCTTAAAACACAAGCTTACGCTATGAAGAAAAGAGAGAATCTTCTTTACTTCAACCTACTTTTATATATAAATAGGTGAAGCTGAAGTGTTTTGATCTAAGAGTGTGAAGCTATTCAATACTTCACTAATTAAGTCCACAATTCTTATAATACATTAATACTCGCGAAATCTTACAATTTATTTAATAAATTCTTTCTTTAATTAAATATTTATTTTAATTGTATGATTTGTTATCACCATAACTCACAATAAGACAGACCAGTATTTGACAAAATATCTTCCATTATTATTTTTGGTGGGGGAGGGGACATCTTATGTATTTAATAAAATATTTATTTCCAATCAAGTTAATTTATTGAGTTTATGACTGGCCTTTTAAAAGAGATGTAATATTAGGTTTTTATTGTTAAAGATATAAATTTGTCTGGCAATAGATATTTGAATGTATTAATTTGTGGAAACTATTTATTACTAAAATTACTACAGATGTCAAGCGTTGTTAGCCGAGAGGTTAGTGCAGCCGCCTTACAAGCAAGCAGTTGGTTGCAGACGATGTTGCGGGTTCGCCTCCTAGCCGATGCTATGACATAGGGAAAAAAAAATACTACAGATGACATTGGAGTAGAAAGTCGCTTTTGTTTTATTCATATATTGTATGAGCTTTGCTGTTATTACATATCAGATTGTGTAATCATTACAAAATTCATTTTTAACTATTTGTTGTCTGTCTTTTCAATTTTCATTGTTGTTGTTATTATTATCATTACCATTTTTAAATGTGAATAGCTATAATTATTTATAAATGAGTGCCATATTACAAAATAATATTCACATATAATTTAATTGAATGTTAAAACTGATTTGGGCGTGTGTGTGTCTGAGAAAAAAAATTATCTTAATGCATTTGAAATAGCAATTTGAATGCTAACTTCGTTATAAAATATTTAAAAGATTTAAATTCGAAAACAATTTTTCACTGCCATTTTCCCCATAGAATATCTATTTAATCTGATAATAAAATTATAAAAATTATATAAGCAAAATATATTATCTACTCTGATAAAAATATAACCAATTCATTTAGATGTTTATTTTATTTTTTAAAAAAAGTATATCTCATTTTATTTTAAAATATGTCAGTTATCTTCGTTATTTTTTTGTATTTTGCGAGTACGCGTTTTGGGAATTTATTTTGTTATACGTCTTATAAATAATTTTACTTTTTATTCTTTTTGTTTTAGTTTTTAATTTTATATATAACTTTTTTTTTTTTTTTATAAAAACAAGACATTCTTTTGATATTCCTTTACATGCTTTTTTTTAAATTAAATTTTGGCAACTAAGATTTTGTTATGTCTTTTACAATGTTGGTAATAAATATTGTGTATATGTAGATAACAAAAGTACTAAAAATAATGTAAATAAACGGAGTTAACAAGGTGATCACAAAACGTACAGTTACTGGACACTTAAAAATAATTAAAAATACTTCTGTTATTAATAATGGGAGTCTAAAACGTGCTCATGGGATACAGAGCTCTATAGAACAATAGAATGTATTCTTGACATATTTCTTTGGGTGACGTTAATGTATATAACGTAATTGTCAGCACTAATATAGGTCGTATTAATGATTTAAATATTTTCCACTCCATAGTCAGGTGTATTCTAGATAATGTGATGTCAATATAATCTAAAGCTTGCAAAAGTAGGATCGTGCTGAATGTAATCCAAGCAAAAACATGAAGATATTTTCTTAAAAATACATACTGTATACATTAAAAAAATGCATCTCAGAACTTTGTTTAAGTCATCTCAACTTTTTAATATTTATGTAAGCTTTCAGGTCATGCTATACTATATATATATAATGTGTAAAGATATGCAGTTTACTTACAAGCCTGGACATAAGTTAATATTGTCACTTGTCTGAACCCTGTATTCATGCTGTATCTTTAGACCTATGTAAACTTAGTGCTAAATAAACTTGTTAGCTCATACTTTTAGAGTTTTATTTTAGGTTGACTTTAGTGACTTTGTAATCATGATAATAGTATTTTATTAAATTGATAAATAAACCCATGTAAATCTTCGGTATTGATGGGACATAACAAATTCATACTTGTTTCTTTATGGTATATAAATTGTTCATCTTAATTATTTTCTGAGGCAGCTTTTAATGAGGTACACTAGAAATCTCAAACTCATTTGGTTGTAACAGTTCCAGTTTTTTTCACATATTCATCCTCCAGATATTAGAAGGTAGGTTGAGTCAAGAGAAAATGTGCAAAAGGCTAATAACCAACTTCATATATAATTTGACATAAACTATATATCAAGATCTTTTTATTGGGCTTATCTATGAATCTTTTTAAATATGCAAATAATTATAATGCATAAATTAACATCTTTTAAGGCTCCAAATAAATTTATTATTGCAGACCTAACAACAGCCAACGGAATACTATTGGAGCCTTATTAGTGGATTCAGAACAATTCATGGTTGGCACATTTATCTGCTTTAAAAATGGAAAACTGATTACTGTAAAATTAACAGAAAGCAAAGTATATTAATATTTAATTAATCTTCTTAAAAAAAAAACTGGCCATGAGGAAGGCAATATTACTCTAATTAAAGGATATTGATGTTACTTTTAACAGGTGTTTGAGCTCTAATTTGTATAATTTTTTTTCATTATGCTATTTTTTATAGCCAATCAATAGCAAATGAAGATCTTCCCATGAATAAAGACATTCTGTACTTTTGTAATTTACATACATCTGCTTAATAATCATAAACAACTCAAAAGTATTGTTCAATTTTCACCAATTCTACCTATATGCTACAATATTTCCAAACTCTCATCCATGAGCAATCCTGTATTTTTTATTCTTGAACGCACATACACAATTTTTAATCATAATATTTACCTTTTTACCAATTAATTATCTTTTGTAATTCAACTATAAATTATTTCCTTCTATTCTGAGCTAACATAATAAATAACTGTTAATGAATACATACACAGGAAAGGTAGATTTTAAAAATATTCAACTTTTTTACTGCCTAGCATGCTTTCGACATATCAGATATACCATGTATATCATATCCATAACTTACAGTAATATGCCTCATGATTTTTTGATATTAATGTAGAAGTAGTGATTAATTAGCTATTCAAAAATATTAAAATTTACTTAAATAGCTCACTTCTTTGATAGAGGGATACTTGTATCTTTTCTATTGATTAAAAAGGGTCACTTGCTATTCTTCAGACCTCATTGATTTTGTGCTTTCTGTCCTCTCTCTCCACATATATAATTTTTACTTTTGATAATTCAAATCTATGGTCAGTTTTATGTTCATAGACTGTCAATATTGATGAATGTTTTTTTTTTATTTATAAGAACTTTGTTGTATAAATATTTATGTTGCACCAATCTAATTGAAAGGTTGGCCCACAACTCACCATAATTGTTAAGTTTCATGTAGGTCAGATGCATTTAATTTTATAGATCACTTAATGTGGACATAGATTTGAATTAATAAAAGCAAAAAATATATGGATGAAGAGAGAAGACAGAAACCATAAAATCGAAGAAGCCCGGATAATAGTAAGTAACCATTTTTTGATCAACAGAAAAGCTACAAGTATCCCTCTATCAAATAAGTGAGCTATTTAAATAAAATTTAATAATTTTGAATAGTTAATTAATCACTACTTATATGCTATAGTCAAAAAATCCTGAGTCATATTATCATAAGCTATGAATATGATATACACGATATATTGAAAGCATGCTAGGCAATTACAAAGCAGAATATTTTAAAAAGTTACCTTTTCTGGGTATGTGTTCATTAACAGTCATTAATTAATTATATATAGTATTGAAATGATGTTTTAGATTATCTGAAATAACATAAAATTATCTACCAGAAGTTAACTACTCTTAATTTTTAACATAAGGAATAGTGATTTTTATCCTACACTAGAGCCATCTATAATAAACCTGAATAATCAATAGACATTGGATAGTTTAGTGTTATGACACTTCCATTGAAAGACTGGATTCTAGTTTCTTCCTTTATTAGTGAAAAATAGGACTCAAATATAAGTTGATGTACATATGCATCTAACATTCCCTTTTTACGTTTTTATATTATTCAACCTAATAGTCTAAAAGTAAAACAAACACTGATGTTTGAATCTAAGATATCTTCTTTAAATAATTATATTCATCTGATACCATGTTATTTTCTATATATTGTATACAGTTTGAATTTATAAAAAACTATAGGCCTCTTCTATTCTTTGACTACAAATCTTAATATCAACAAGATTTTATTACATGATAACCTAAATGCTATCACTAGTCATTATTTTTATTTCTTCTAGATCCACCATCATCAGCTTGAGTAGTCATAGATACCAGATAGTAGAATGATATAGAAAGATATTATAAATATATGGAATAATAGCTAGTACACTACTTACCATTTTTATGATATTGATTCATATCTGTATAGAATATAAAAATGTTTCACAAAAGAAAAAAAAAAGACTTTTTATGTAGCTATTTCATTTAAAACCAACTAGTCATTGCTCAGTCATGTGGTCATTTCAAATATTGATAAATGAGTTATATAATAATGGATAAAAAATACATGATTTATCTTTACTTTTTTTAATATTTAATTGAGTCAGAACAACTCTTCTTTTGCTTTGCATCTATTAATGTCAGTATCTATTGAATGCATATTAGAAAGAAAACAATTTTGCCACTTGGTGTTCATTCACTTGACCAATGTTACTTTAGTAATTGCAAATGACTGAAAAGGTCTCTAATGTTTTGTTGTTATGCACTTTCACAAAAATTTAATTTGCATATTTTAGCATATGCTTAATACATTTTTAATAAATTGTAATGGAAAATATTCATAGAAACGGGTTTGAATCATGAATCAAGATATACAATGGCAAGTTTTGATTCAAATAAATATTTATATTAGATCAAAGTTGAATACTTAATAAAAGCAAAAAAAAACCAATGATGATGATAATGATGATGGTTTATAACATAAATAAAAGCCTATCAAAAGTATGTTTAATTTGTTTTTCTAGTTTCAGTAAAAAATGAAACTTTAAGGCCCCAAATCTTCTAAAGAGAAAGTTTAGTTTTGAAAAACTTAATAAAGCTTCATCATCATCATTTCAAAATTATTATCACCATCCCTGCATGTACCCCAGTGGGTTGCATAATTTCTCAGGGTTAGGGAAATTACAAGCAGATTGGACATTAAAATTGTTATGTTTGCAATAAGTTTGAGAAGCAAATACAAACTAAATAGATTAATAAAAAAATAACTCATTATTAGCAATGCATAAATAAAAACTTTTGTATATATACAACTATTAATGCATATACAAATTATAAAATATAATGATAATAAATGATAATTTTAAATTTAAGGCCTTATAATATCTATAATAATAAGATCGTCATATGAAATAATTAAACAGTTTCAAACCATAGTTTTCCACAGATATCATTCTTTTAATGTATATGTCAATGAATATATCAAATTTCTTCTTTTTAAAACTTTTTTTATATGACTATAACAAAAATAAAATACATCCCATGTTTTGACTAGTTCAAGGAACATTAAAAAATACAAATATATGTTAATAAATATCACATATTCCAAACAAATGCAAAAATATTAAAAAATACTAAAAATTGTCTTGACCTCAACACCTCTATTGTTTTGAGGTAGTGAGAATTTTTAGTATTTTTTAATATTTTTGCATTTATTTGGAATACGTGATATTTATTATTATATATTTGTATTTTTATTTTTTAGTGTTCCTTGAAAAAGACTACATATAATAGTTGAAACATTGGATGTATTTTATTTTTGTTATAGACATAAAAACAAGTTTTAAAAGAAGTTTGATGTCTTCATTGACATATATGGAAAATTATAATTTATTTTGAAAAGAAAGAATGTGTAGATGATATTTTAAATTCATTATTTTAATATATTTATGGCTGCCATTAATTTGTCCAAACATGGTAGTTATTTATCTTGGAAACTGTAACACTGGTGACATTAGATAGAGTATATATCAGTAAGTCCTGAGTAGTTCTTACTGCACTTCTCATTTTTTCTTTCATGGCATCATCATCGCAAGCAATAGCTGGTTTTGGCAAACTTTGGCATTAGTTTCTGGATCTGACTGTATTTTCCTGGTACTTTGGCTGGTGTTCTTTTTGGTTAGTTAGCCAAACATGGTAGATAGTTTACTGATAAATAAAATCATCATACATGATGCTATAAATGAAGTATTAAAAATATATAGCAAGATGCAGCTATCAAAGTTATGGTGGAAACAGTTATAACCAACAATTTTCTATCCTTAGTATGGAATCACTGCAACATTGCTTTTCGAAATGAGTCTTTAAATAAATTAAAGTAGACTGCATTGGACTGGTATGCCATAGTTTCTGTTTTAGACCTATTTATACCTATTTTTTGTTCTTCAGCAATATGTTTTCCAAACAAAGAATTCGTCACCAGCCAGTTACAAGATTTGACATGTTTCCTTACAAAGTCATGTTTTTGGAAAACATCTATATTCTTTTACAACATATAGTGGAAACAAATTTACAGATATTTTAACATTACATCATGATTTAATAAATAAATGCATGAAAGGGGGGGGGACCTTTGTTTATAGTATTTAGCATAGGAAAAAAGAAAAAAAATGTTGACATTTAAATTTTAAATGATAACTTTTAAAATATTATTAATTCCAAAATTTTAATATTTCTGAACTTGCTATCAAATTCACTCTAGCAATTGACAAGTTGTTTAACCAAAATTCTTTAGAAAAAAGTGAATGAGAAAAAGTACAAAATGCCTCAGATTTCTACATCCATGCTATTTAAATTTCTTGTGCTTATTAAAATATTTTTTCTTTCTTCTCTTACAGTGCACTTTATCATTCTGTTATATTACAAAGTAACATTATAAAATGTTTAATAATATGATTAAATATACAAACTAACTTTTAAAGTTTTAGTCAGTTTACTCAAGTGACATGTATATATGTGCACACACACACAAAAAGTCTATACATTTTTAAAAGTATAACTTTGTAATATAACTAATCTCAACTGATATCATATTAGTCTAGTTACAATGTAGATCAATTTTAACAATATCTCCTGTTCAGTTATTTTATCAAATATTTTTGAAATTAAAATTATATTTTATAATAATTTAAGTCAATGACATTTGGATGCACTTATATTTATGACACAAGAATAGGATATATTAACAAAACTAGTTAATGAAGCAATTATGGATGAAAGAAACAAAAATATGTTAATGTGATGTGTTGTAACTAATGTATTAATTTTATATTTATGTTTTGTACAATTTAGAACTTTTTCAAATGGCTGTGGGTTTATATTATAGCTTTTGCCTGGAACCTGGAATCTCTTTTTTGTCTTTTGTCTAACTCTCTCTCTCTCTCTGTATATATATTGTAACAAATTTAAAGGTGGTTCAAATAACTATTACCATATCTGAGTTGTCTACAATATATATATATATATATATATATATAAGATCATAATATTTAAAATAACGTTGGATTTCTCAAGATATCCCACTATCAATAATTATAAGCAAATTATTAACAACAAGTATTATAACTCAGGTATATGAAATCACGTTGAGGTGAGTACACTAGTAATTCAATAAAATATAACTCAGGTATACAGACAGTAGATCCTATCCACTTTCATTTCTTGGTTTGATGTTAAGTGCATGTTTAAACAAATACTAAGTGAATATGGTCTAGCAGGGCGCCACTAGATTATCTGAATCTAGACACAGTTATATCTAATAACCTTTCACATGTACCGGGTTTGAATCCCTTTTTGGTACTTTATTTCTAATAAAAATGGGAGATTTTGCTTTTTGAGCCATATCACTATACGCACTAATATTTAGGCAAAAGTAAACTGAAGTGGAGTATGTTAGACATAAATCATTTCTTAGATCTTAGCATAACAAATGTGTTTCAATATTTTTATAAGTTTACTAGCTCAGATTATATATAACTAATTTAGGATGGCAATTCACTCATCCTTGCATAAAATAGATGACGGGATGTGGTTATAATAATACTAAGAAATCACTAAATATTATAAAATCAATATTTATTTATGGCCTTTAAACAGTTAAACAGCTCATTAATTAAAATGTTGATGACGATGATGATGATGATGATAATAATAATGATAATGACAAGGGTTTCAACTACAGCTCTAGGACTAAGCCTAAACATAAAACTAATTTTTATAAAGAAATTCATAATTATTGTTAATCTTAGCATATTTAATCTTATCTTAAACAACTAATATTTAACCATTGATGATGAATGATCACACTTACTAAAGACTACTCTTAATGAAATATATATGCCTTGTTTAATAAAACAAACTAATATTTGTTACTGCATTTTTAACATATACATAAAATTTCTAGAGAAACATGAAAATTGATATGAATAATAATAACAATAATAATTGATTATACAACAATCCTCAGATTAATTTCAAGTTCTTCCCCCTTTCCCTTCAAATGTATTTTGTATTAAGTTGGATGTCACATTGACCATGATTTTCACTCCATGAGAAAAGTATTTCAAGAAAAAAAAATAGTATCTGCTCATTAGCACACATACTTTATAAATCTAACATGTAAGTAGAATGTTAAAAAAAATGTTAATAGAATTGAAAGAGCAAGTTTTAGAAACAAGTTTTAAATTATTTTCTCCCCCTCTCTTCTACCTCTGAAATGCTATACTTGACTTGAAACAAAATAATCTAATATTCTAATACTACTTGTTACTTCACATTCACTCACAATTATACACATATAAAAGTATTATTATGTATGTGCGTGTTTTATCCCATAATAAAATATTATTTAAAACCAAAATAATAATAATATATTAGTTAAAACTAAAATCATAATACCATAAAAAAAATTGTTTTATACATTAATATTTCATAACTGTAATATTAATAAACAAATAATTTTGATACATTCAAGATCATTTATGAAGCTCAAAGTTATTATTAGTAAGACATTCTTGTTTTTAATCGATCTGAATAGTCTTTAAAAGTTCTATAAATAAAATATATCACTTTATTGCTAAAATGTTTATTAAGACTCTGATATCATAAAGAAAATAGATATAAAAAGTCATATTACTGATCTTTTGTTTGTGGCGAATTTCCAAGGGTTCAAACTTGTCTTGTATAATGTCTATATTTCTGCAGCTACCATTTCCGTTTTACATGGGAACAATCTCTTTCTTGAACAGTATAACTATTTGATGATGATGTCTCTATTGAGGTTATTTGTTTTAGTGGACAATTTGGAAATCATTATATTAATTTTTCTTCTCTTCCTGTCAAGCATGATTATTTTAGTGGATGAAATACAGCAGTTGTTTTCATATTTATAAATTTTCTTGAGTTTAAAATAAGTTGTTGGAACAATTAATTGGACTTGATGATTAATATTTATCAGTAGATTAATTCATCTTTCATTGAATGCAGGTGAATGCTTTCTTCCTTCTATTAAAAACATCTTATTTCTTTGGTCAGTTGAAAGGTGTAGAATATTATTTTAGACACAACATCTTTTCTTTCCTATATGATGTGCAGATTCCCCAGATGGTCCGGAAAAGATGGGACATACATATAATTTTTCTAGCCAGCCATTTCTTATATTTTCAACATTCAATTTAATAGTCTAATAATCTGAATCATAATCACTGTTATTTAATTAAATCTGTTACTTTTAAATCCCAATTACAATTATAGAAAAGCAAAATAGAAGTATAGAATAAGATATTAGAATTGACCAAGCATAGGTTAGTTTTAAAGAAAGTTAAAATGTTGAATATTTGAAATATAAAACAATTAAATAGTTTACACATACACTGCCTATACGTATGCATTATAACATTGCTTTTTAAAGAAAAATTAAAAATTGAATAGTTTAAATGTGTGTATTACCTTTCTATCACACACAAACAAGTAAAGCATATAATTGTTGACCCACTCTCTTTCTATCTAAAGCTTTTAGAACTGGACCTTGTAGGGTTTGAACTTGGATGCCCTACAGCTTCCTTTATGGTTATATAAAAATGTGATGATGATTTTGTTTTACATTTTCTTACATGCACATTACTATAAATTTGGCTAGTGACCAAATTGTAATGGCACAATATATATATATATATATATATATATATATATTGTGCCATTACAATTTATATATATATATATATATATATATATATAGTGTAATAATCATTAAGCAAATGTAAATAATAAGTCCATTATCACTTACTTCTCTACCAAAGCAAACTTTATTATATTGACTAGTTTAGTTTTTGGCATTTGATATTTTATATATACATACACATGAAAAAATTATATTATCAGTTTGATTTTATTCATCAGTCATATCTGTTACCTGTATTTGAATCTAGGCTGAGTAAACTTGAAATTTCTTTATCTTATATATTTTTTTAAAGTTATTGATCTATTTAATAATTCAGGATTGTTTGGGAAATGGATATATATCTATACTTAGCTCATATAATAGTAGTTTATTAGCATATTCATCTGTCATATCTATGATCTGTATTTGAATCTAGGCTGAGTAAACTTAAAATATTTCAACAATCTTAGATTTTTGTCTCTGAAAGTTATTCATCCACTTAATAATTCAGAATTGCTCAAAAATGGATATGCATCTACTCTTAGCTCATGAGATGCTTAAAATTATATCAATAGCTAAAACCATGTTTGTAGTAAACATAAAAAGATGTTTTTTTTTTTCTGTCAAAACCCAGTAAAGTTAAAAGATAAATTCAAAAGCAGAATGGATGTGTAAAAAGCAAACAATTATCATTAATCTTATTGAAAAAATTTAGAGGCTGAAATTGAGTTGTTTTGGACATGTTGCTAAAAGTAATAGCAAGGCAGACTACTGAAGTCTTAAATTGAAATCTCAAGACATACGGAAAAAAAAAACCCATGTATAATATGGATGGATGGATGGGGTAATAAAATTTTCTAGAGTGGCATGGATAAGATTTGTTAGGGTGATATTGATAAGACAGACTGTCGATCAGAAAAATTATATTAAAAACCTTTACTGTGTAGTGAATTGATATTTATTGAAAATGATATACACACTCGCACAACGTATAACGCATAATTTGCAAAAAATAATTTCAATAGGAAAATATTATATATAAATAATTATATTAACAAATATTAACATATATATATAATTTATATTTTAAATTACATACTTAATATGTGATGAATCCACAATAATTCTTAATTATATGTCATTTCATATGTTATTCAATACCACATATTAATAATTAAAAAATTATATTATTCAGGATGAATATAATAGTTTTGATACATATGTATTTCACACAATAAAGAAATATTTCAAGAAATAATTATGATTTATATTTTCTTAATTATATCCGAATATAACAATACATGTTTACAGACTATATAGTTCTTCTTGCAAAACATTGTTATAGAGCATTGTGGGAAATTATATAATTGAGTTATATTTTAAATAATAAGCAAAAAGAGAAAATCTAACTCATTTTGTAGAAATAAATAAAATATTTTGTTAATATTTACTATTCATTTAAAATACCAAATCTTTCAAAAATAATCTAAGTAGATGTATAATATTAAATTTGATAAATGTATTCAAATTGTATGACTTAAACATTTATTCATATTTCGTAGCAAATTGATTAATATTTTGAATACTATTTACTAAAAGCCATACGGTATAGAATTATTTTTCTAAAATTGCATTAATTTTTAAAAGACAAAACTCAATTATTTTGTTTCTGCAAATTAATTTTTTTAATAAAGTTTTAACCAAAACTATTTTATATAAGCAGCAGCAAAAAATGTATGTATTTATACTTAAGGTGCGTGCTAAATTGCAAATAGAGTATTAATTTTCTATTTGCGATACTATATATGTATAATCTTTGCAAATAACATAGCCTTTATAGCTAAGGATGAATAATGTCTTTAGAATATGTTGAATGAATTGGAGAAATGATGTGTGGAATATGGAATGAAGATTAATGTTAAGAAAACTAAGTGATTATGGATTAAGAGGAATGTAAAAAGACTTCCAATTGAAATCAATGATAACATAGTTCAACAAGATAAAGGAATTTAGATATTTGGGTAGATGATTGAGAGAGGATGGAAAAATTGAAGATGAAGTTAAAAGATGAATTTCATTGCTAAAGGAAAGATTTACTAAGAGAAAGAAAATATTTTGTGGACCCTGGAAAAGAGAATTAATGAAAAAATTAATTAAATGCTATGTTATACTATTGTATGATTGGAAAATGTGGACACTAAGTAATGTGATATTGAAAATCAATGGGAAAAATTGATTAGATGAATAAAATAACAAATGAAGTTTTAAAAAGAGTAAATGAAAAAAAGAGATTGATTGACAAAATTAGAAATAGAAAGTGGATTAGACATAAATAAAGAAGAAAGATGCTATGGAGGGAATGGTAATTGGAAGGAAGAAGTAAGGAAGAAAAATAATTGACATTGTTGGAAGATATAAGAAATAAGAATTAGATGGAATTGAAGATCTGGGCAAAGATAACAATAAAATGGTAAAATAGATGGATTTGTGATGTCACTTATCTCTGGATATGTCCATAGAACAGAATATTATTGATGATTATAATGATGATACTTATAATTTTAATTTAAAAGTTATTAAATAAACTGTGAAGAATGGGCTGAGCTGCACAGAATGTCAACTGTAATATTTATTATTCTATAATGTAATGGCCAAATTCTATATTTAATTACAATTTACTGTGAAAATGCCAAAAATTATTATATGCATAACCACACCACAATTCTTCTCAGATGAGTAAATACATTAATTAATTAATATGAACAAGAACAAAAAGAAGAAAAAATAATAAAATAATAAGAAGAAGAAGAAAAAGAAGAAAGAATAATAATAATAATGATAATAATAATAATAAGAAGAAGAAAAAGAAATAATAATAATAATGATGATGATGATGATGATATAATAATAATAATAATAATAGTAATGATGATGATAATAATAATAATAATAATAATAATGATAAGAAGAAGAAAAAGAATAAATAATAATAATAATAATAATGATAATAATAATAATAAGAAGAAAAAGAAATAATAATAATAATGATGATGATGATATAATAATAATAATAATAATAATAATAATAATAATAATAATAATAATAATAATAATAATAATAATAATAATAATAATAATAATAATAATAATAATAATAATAATAATAATAATAATAATAATAATAATAATAATGGCTTTATTCTTCAGAAGTTTATGAGAAGTGTGAGCACTGAAAGCACAACACCGGAATCAATCCAAGGACATTACATTCCAGAGTATGACCCTCTACTAATGCATATAATGCACCCATGGAGTATTAGACTCTGAATCTAAAGTCTTCAAATTGATTTCAGTGCAGCTACATTCTAGTCATGCTCTTGTTATGAACTCCTGCACAAAAAAAACAAACTATTTGATTAATAGATATTTAGTAAACTAAAAATTATATATATAAAATTCAAATATAAGTATAATGCCTATACTAAATTTAATATAATAATAAGAAACTTAAACTCAGACTTTCAAGATCCTTACTTTATTTAGTCTATCTTATACAACTGATATACATGACCACGTATATGTGAAAAAGATAAATGTTCCCCAGTATACTATTTTGCTCTGAACCAGCATTCATCATTTGGTCCAGATGATCATCTCCCTAACATATATATAATGAGTGCTCAGTTTACATTAATATATCAAACCTTCAAACTTTAATTGACAAGCTTTGTTATATACACTCTCCAATTCTTCATCCATCCATATCATTGAAAATCCAATGATGAAACATTCAAAGCCCTTGTTGGTGCAATATTATTGTCATACCTATGTTGACTTTAAATCCCTCTGTACCCTCACATATAGGACATTAATGTATTCATTAAATATTGCATATCCAGCATGTTTTCTGACCAACCTCCTTCTGTGTAATTAAATGGACATATTAAGGCTTTATATGTGATGGGTCAGAGTGACTTGAAGTCAACACAGGTTATGATAATAATATTGGTATCAACAAGGGTTTTAAGTATTCCATCACTATATTTTCAAAGATATGGATGGCTGAAGAGTTGAAGGATGGAGACGATTGTACATTAATATAATATAAGCTGAGCACTTGTTGATAAACAGAGCAAAACTCTCCATACAGTATTGCCACCTGTGCTAAACAGAGTAATCAATGGATGCCAGAAGGCTTGTGCATAAAATCCCTATCTAATGCCTACTTATCCAATATCCCCAGACTAGTTTCTGGCTTGTGGCCTTAGTCAGTGAGGAGCTTTGGATCTGAGAGCACTGCATCTAGATCTTAGGATCTAATGCAACCTTCTGGCAACCACCTTTTATCTCTACTTAACTACAAAACTATGAGAATGAAATTTAAAACACAAAAGATATTTTCAATCTAAGTCAATAGCTTACATAGTCATAGGGTCTGAATTCCGTTTAGCACCCATATATTTTGGTGTCTTTGGCTCTTTTACAACCATAGCCACCACTATCCTATTAGGCAGGATTGATGTTAAACCATTAAGCATCACATGATCACATTTCCTATACTAGCACATTAATTGTTGATAAACAAAGCAAAACTCTCCATACAGTATTGCCACCTGTGCTAAACAGAGTAATCAATGGATGCCAGAAGGCTTGTGCATAAAATTCCTATCTAATGCCTACTCATCCAATATCCCCAGACTAGTTTCTGGCTTGTAGCCTTCGTCAGTTAGGAGCTTTGGATCTGAGAGCACTGCATCTAGATCTTAGGATCTAATGCAACCCTCTAGCAACCACCTTTTATCTCTACTTAACTACAAAACTATGAGAATGAAATTGAAAACACAAAAAATATTTTCAGATCCAAAGCTCCTCACTGACGAAGGCCACAAGCCAGAAACTAGTCTGGGGATATTGGATGAGTAGGCATTAGATAGGGATTTTATGCACAAGCCTTCTGGCATCCATTGATTACTCTGTTTAGCACAGGTGGCAATACTGTATGGAGAGTTTTGCTCTGTTTATCAACAATTAATGTGCTAGTATAGGAAATGTGATCATGTGATGCTTAATGGTTTAACACCAATCCTGCCTAATAAGATAGTGGTGGCTATGGTTAGAGCCAAAGACACCAAAATGTATGGGTGCTGAACTGAGTTCAGACCCATATGACTATATAAGCTATTGACTTAGATCGAAAATATTTTTTGTGTTTTCAATTTCATTCTCATAGTTTTGTAGTTAAGTAGAGATAAAAGGTGGTTGCTAGAGGGTTGCATTAGATCCTAAGATCTAGATGCAGTGCTCTCAGATCCAAAGCTCCTCACTGACGAAGGTCACAAGCCAGAAACTAGTCTGGGGATATTGGATGAGTAGGCATTAGATAGGGATTTTATGCACAAGCCTTCTGGCATCCATTGATTACTCTGTTTAGCACAAGTGGCAATACTGTATGGATAGTTTTGCTCTGTTTTTCAACAATTAATGTGCTAGTATAGGAAATGTGATCATGTGATGCTTAATGGCTGAGCACTTATTGTATATATTTGTGGGGGGTGATGATTTGGACAAACTGATGGGTGCTGGTTTAGCATGAAATATGTATATTGGAGATCATTTATATTCTTCACATGTATGTGATTATGTGTATCAGTTGTATAAGATATATATGTGTAACCAGTAGAATACAAGTCAACACTTAGAAAATCTCAATATAGATAACAATCAACAATCTCAAACTGTTGTCAAGGCAACCTCTTTTTAACAATAAAGATTTTTTATGTTTGTTTTCAGAGCATTTGAAATATAAAATAAGCCACTAATTATGATTATAACATAAAGTAGAAAGAGCTAAAAAGCTTTAAAAAACAAGATTACCATGCATTCTTATGCAAAATAATGTAGATATTTATTTAATGTTATTAAATTTAAAATTAATTGAAATGTGATAATTTGCAGCAACTATAATAAAGAATGATTGGAGACCATTTATGTATTTAATGGGAGACAATGTTTTAATAAATACTTGTAACAAATGTGACAGACCATGAAATAAATTTGTTTAATGTATATCATTAAGTACCAAAATATTGGTATGGGACATTGGAAGACCTACATGGACTTGGAGTAACTGAGAAAATATGATTTATTGATGTGCATATTGAAAATGATTAGCAATTTTTTTCTACTATCAGCAGATGTTTATTTAAAAATATAATAGTAAGCTTAAATAAGCTTAACTACAAATTTATAAATATAAATTAAACTTTTATTCTAATTAAACTCTTAAAAGACTTCATTTTCATTTATCTCATAACTTAGTTCATTAAAACAGGCAAAACTCTCCATACAGTAGTGCCACTCAGTGCAAGTCAGAGTAATCAATGAATGCCAGAAGGCCACAAGCCAGAAACTAGTCTGGGGATATTGAATGAATAGGCACTAGATAGGGATTTTATACACAAGCCTTCTGGAATCCATTGATTACTCTGGTTTGCACTGAGTGGGACTACTGTATGAAGGGTTTGCCTGTTTTAATAACATTTATGAGCAAGCATAAGAAATGGTGATCATGTGATGTTTAGTGATTTAACTTTGTTCATTAATTTGTAATTCAATAGCAAGCATTGTAATATTTTTTTTAAAATGTCGAAGAAAGTGGGGGCTAAAGTTTGGATCTTAATTTAGAAAATGAGAGACCCATCACTGTCTTATGAACCTATATTAAGTTATAACTTTTCAATATTTTCTTATCATACATAACACACTATAAGGAAAGACATGCTGGTAAGCAGTCAGTTTTATGACTTCTTAAATACCTTTTTTTTAAAGTTTTGTGGAATTTAAAATATAAAATAATGTAGTGATATAATAATCCAGTACATTGAAAAAAGACATATTTGTCATACTATGGATTAAGCTTCATGAAAAAAATTAATACCACTAATAGCAATTATACACGTCCGGCACTCCTTATTCTGGACATAATTTTTTTTTGATTTCAAACCTTTCATGGGCTTGAATTTATTAGAATTCAGAAACACATTTCTGAATAATTTTAAAAATTTATCATATAAATTTAATTTATACTGATGTTAAATTTGTTTTTCTTGCTTAGATGACTTATTATATAATGTTCTCTGTAGTTTCATTTATAGTTTTATTTCTAAATGACGCTTTTATTAATATTAGATGTTAATATATAGATAAATAAATAAATGTATCGAAAAGTGACAGACAACCATAATAATAGATAATTAACTAATGGGGGGGGGTAGTAAGATATAGATAGGCAGAGAAATTGGCATTCAGATAAATAAATAAACAAACAAACTAATACACAAATAAATAATGTAATAAAGAAATAGGAAAACGGACAGATAAATAGATGAATAATTAAACAAATAGGTAAATGGATAGATAAATCAATTAATAGATAAAGTGACAGATGAATGAACATATAGATAGATAGATATATTGCTAGATTAACACTTGCATAACTACATAAATATGAAGAAATATAAAATAGTAAACATATTTATAGATAAATAGATAGATAATAATATAGATAAACAGATATACAACATAGATAAATAAATAGATAAGAAGACAGAAACATAGATAGAAAGATAGTTAAACATTCAGATAGATATAGCCTAGACAGTAAGATAGATAACAGAGGGATAGCTATATAGGCAGATATATAAAGAAGCATAGACAGATAGATATTCAGACAGATATATAGTTAAATATAAATTACCTGCATATATACATATAAATTACCTGCATATATACATATACAAATGGAAGGGCATATAGATAGATAAGTGAATTGGTAGATAAATAGAGTGACACAAATAAATATACTGTTAAGTAGGTAGACAATTGTACAGATAGATATAGGTAGTCAGATAGATAGATAGATAGATAGATAGATAGATAGATAGATAGATGGATGATGAATAGATAGATAGATAGATAGATAGATAGATAGATAGATAGATAGATAGATAGATAGATAGATAGATAGATAGATAGATAGATAGATAGATAGATAGATAGATAGATAGATAGAGATATATATATATATATATATAGAGATAGATAGATAGATAGATAAGCAGGTAGGTAGGTTGGTAGATAGATAGATAGATAGATAGATAGATAGATAGATAGATAGATAGATAGATAGATAGATAGATAGATAGATAGATAGATAGATAATCAAGTAGGCAGGAAAGTAAATAAGTATATAAATAGATAGGTATATATATATATATATATATGGATATAGATAAATAGATACTTATCTTACACACATACACACACACACACATATATATATATGTTAATTCTAATATTTTCATGGATAAAAGATGTCATATTATTATTACTATTTGCGGGATATTCCGTGCAGTGAAAAAGCTAAATGCTGACATTTCAGTACAATATCAAGTACCTTCCTCAGAGCATCCTCTTTCTCAAATCATAAGAATGCATGTGAGATTTAAAATCATTTTTATCGTTTTCTTTCTTCTCATATTTAAATTCTATTGGTTGAGAAGTTTTAAAATTTATTTTTTCTTCCAATAGCTTCTTCCAAATGTTGTTTTGGAAAAAGCTATTGGAAGAGAAAATAAATTTTAAAACGTCTCAACCAATAGAATTTAAATATGAGGAGAATGAAAATGATAAAAACGATTTTAAATCTCACATGCATTCTTATGATTTGAGAAAGAGGATGCTCTGAGGATGGTACTTGATATTGTACTGAAACGTCAGCATTTAGCTTTTTCACTACACGGAATATCCCGCAAATAGTAATAATAATATGACATATATATAATAAATTTAGTTTGATGTCTGTATTCTTTCCAAAATATATATAATATTCAAATCAATATGTATATATATTAAAATACAGTAATACTCACATAAATTATAGTTATTTTATTAGAAGTACTTTTGACTATACATCTTGTAGTCTTTATCAACTATATAACATTTAATAATCAAAACAAGACATCCTTTCACAATTCCCATCAATTTTGTTTAGTTCTTCCATAATTCTGTTATTTTAACATTTGATGACATTTGACAATTTCTTGAAATCAACATAGCCTCTTTTATTTTATGTTTGTTGTAGCAACAATCAATCTGCATAATTTTTATATTTTTATAATCAAATTTAAATCCATATTGATAAGATTTATTATGATCAAATATAACAGATGATGAAGAATTGTAGGAGAACTAAACTAAATTGAATTATGGGTATTGTGAAAGGATGTTTTGTTTTGATTATTCAATGTTATATAGTTGATAAAGGCTACAAGATGTATAGTCGAAAGTACTTCTAACAAAATAACTATAATTTATATGAGTTAACTTTTAGGGTTGTAATTTATGTTAGTTTTAATGTATTTTAATATATATATATATATTAATTTGAAATATTATATATATTGTAACGCTATTGAGCATTCATTAAAATTGTGCTTAAAATAAAATTATCATAAATAACACAAAGATTAATAAATCAATAAATAAATTTATAAAAATCAATAGTTTTTTTAATATTAAACAAAATGCAGTTTTCTTTAGAAACATAAAACTAAAAGTTTAAAGGGTTAGTGTTAGTTATTAAAAGTTTTATAAAAGAAGTTTAAAGGATTTTTTTTTGTGGGTGTTTAAAAAAAGTCATTTGCTAAAAACAATTAATTTATAATTTTACAGGGACAATTAAAAGTAGCTGATTTTCAAATAATTAAAAAATATCTCTTTTAAGTTAAAGAAAGAAAAGTAATCCTAAAACTAAATAATGAATTTATTTGAAAAAAATATAAATGTGTGTAAATGACGAATTAATTTTAAGTATAAATAAATGTGTGCATGTTGATAAAGTAAATATGTGCATGTTAAATATTAAAAATAATATAGGAGTTAAGATGTAAAAACAAAATGTGCAATGGCTACTAATTAAAAATCCACAAAAACAACAAGTTGCAATGGCCACTAATTAAAAGATCTCCAACAATAAGATTAAAAGCTTATCAGAGGAATGCAATTAAAGACAAAGAAGGAATTTCAACAACAAAGATAGCTGTCAGACATCAAAATGACAACAGGTCATCCTAATAAATACTCCAGCTTTTTCCTTGGACAATCAGTTCAGTTCAGTCAATTAATCAGTTCAGATTGCAGTTCAGTTCAATCAAATAATCACATCAGCATAGTTCAGTCAATCTATTATGTATCCAGAATCAGAGACTATGCAGTGTTGATCAGCTTTTAGGAATATATGATCTTGCTCCAGCCCTTAGTCTAATGGCAGATCAGCAATTTTCCCAGCAAAAGAGATGCCTGTGTAACAATCTGAAGCTGCCCAATGTCTAACTGTAGCCAAGAATAGTGCCACTGAATAATAAGCATTAAACCTCCCCAAGAAAACCTCACATCCAACTGGTTGGAAAGATTTTCAATTGAAGTAACAACCAGCAAGAAGTCCATGTTCAAATTCTAGGTAATAAATAAAATTTTTCTTATTTCCATTTTTAAGTAAGTAGCCATTGCTATAATTTGAAGCCTCCCAGAGTCAAATAATAATGAACTATATAGCATGCATAAAGAACTGTTGATGTGTGTGTTTTGAAATGTAGTATATGTGAATGCTTGAGAATATTTTATATTTCATGTATATATTTAAATGTCAAATATTATTTAATGCTTGTGTTATATTCTAGTTTATTATATGAATTCAGAGTGTGTGTGCTGTCATTATAGGTAATTGTCATTACTATACAGAAAAAAAAATCAGAATTAAAAACAATTCTTTTTTTATGTTGCACTTCAAGTATACAATAATCAAATATGTTTAAAAATACATATATACAAGCAACAAAGATTACAAATTATAAAATTATCATAAAAAAGCCTTTTTGGGCAAATTATGTTTTTTGCCCTTTTCAATATATTACCACAATTTAAAGTACATGCAGTGACATCTATATTAATACATGAGAGAAGACATATAAACAAAGGGATATCTAACAAGTTCTATTATGTGATTTTTTTTTCAATCCTACTACAAAATTACCCTGTTATAAATATTGAATGAATATATATCCACATATATTAATTAATTAACTATCCATTCTTTATCCATTAACCACTTATTATTCAACTTAATGGATGTTTTGTATATATTTATACAGTTGTTTTTATTGTATATGATATAGTTTGTTTCATATATTTTACATCTATTAACATTTTTAATATAATCTAAAACACTTATATTGTCAATACAATTTATTTTATGTCCATACTGCAAATAATGAACATATAATGCAGATCTATCATCTTTCCTAGCAATAGCATCATTGTGTTCTTTAGCTCTTTCTCCCAATTGCTTTGCCATCTGGCCATAGTAAACCATTTTACAAAAATTACATCTAATTTTATAAACCATTCCTCTATTATATTTTATATCATCTTTCATCCTACAATTAGTTATCAATTTATCTAAATTTCTGCTATTAGCTCATCCCACATTAATGTTTTTACCTATATATTTTTTACCTTTTTTATTTAATATATTATATACACTAGGCAAATATGAAATGTTTATCCATTTATTTTGTTTATTAGTCTTACATCTATTATTATTCATGCTATTTATCCATATTGTGAAAATATATTGTCAATACTATGTGCTGCATATCCATATCTCATATATGTTTGTTTAAATTTATCCTTCTGTAACATAGCAATATTTCTATCTGTATTAAATCTATCATTAATTAATTAATATATGCGGATATATATCAATTTAATATATATAACAGAGTAATTTTGTAGTAGGATTGAGAAAGAAAAAATCACATAATAGATCGTGTCAGATATCCATTTGTTTAACTGTCTTCTCTTATGTATTGATATAGATGTCGCTGTATGTGTTTTAAATCGTGGAGACATATTGAAAAGGGCAAAAAACATAGTTTGCCGAAAAAGATTTTTTTATGATAATTTCATAATTTGTAATATTTGTTGCTTGTATATATGTATTTTTAAACATATTTGACTATTGTAATTATCATTGTCTGATTTAAATAAATAGTTTAAAAGTCAGAAAAATAAATGTTTAGTTAAATAAATTATCTTTAAACTTAAAGCTTGTCAGTCAATTATTTTTACCACTCATTAAACCAATAACATGTTATTGTATTACAAGTGACTGAGCTAGTTATGGAATGCTTAGGCATTGAATTAGTTATCATTGATCAAAGCACGTTAATTGCTTTAGTAATTAACTGACACCCGGGATTTACTCCAAAAAAAAAGTGCTTTGAAAGATAGATGTTGAATTCAACAGTCAAAACGAAATCTGTTTCCTTCAAATGTGGTCAGTTATATAAATTTTACATATATATCTGCTGGCTTGGATACAGGTGCTCTTTGAGTACTCTCTTCTCTGCCTAAGAGGCCATGGTGGAGCAATACGTACATTGCATCAGGTGAAGATCAAATATATTAAGAATAAATTAGGTCTCATATTTTGTATAAAAGTCTTATAATTTTGCCTTCATATAGTTATTGTATTAAAGAGTTCAAACGATATAGAAAGGTTTACTCACTCAGCAAATGCATACACACACCGCCCGGTACAATATATATAATATAAAAATAAAGTTATTATATATTAAATGAAAATGTCAGGTGTAATAGATTTTTAAATAAAAGTTTGTCATAACAGATTATAATCACCAAATGAGTTATTCTTGGAAGGTTATATGGCATTCAAGTATCAGTCAGGACAGATTGAATTTTAATCCTAAAATATTTATCTTTCTAGTCTATCACTATATCACTGAGCTAAATGGTAGAGAAGAAAAAATGCCAAATATATATAAGGTAGGTTTTTAGGTAGTCAGTTTCTATAGAACTTAATATTTTTAAACTTTGGTGATCAGATATATTTCATATTAATCAATGTAGTATACTTGTGAGTATTGCTGATTAGAAAATAACATCATTATATTATGAAAAAAAAGAAATACAGTTTTCATACTATATTTATAATATCTAGAATTGTTATTTCCTTTATGTACAGTTATAATGTTAAATATACAAATGTTAAAACATTTAACGCAGAATGTTTTCAATACATAGAGTATGATTATGATACTCATTATACCGAAAGCATGCTTTATATAAAAGCTAAAATTAAAAACATATGTCTATTTCTGAATTGCATGTCCTAACATTTAATATATTTAATATATTTTTAATGGCTGTTCTAGATGAAAATATTTAATATATGGGATTATCCATTTATAAATATTTAATTAGAAAGTACTTAACCTAGGTCAATTAATAAAACTGACATACTTTATTGCATTTAAAAGGAGGATCCATATATAATTATTTAATTAGAAACCACTACTAAAAACCAAACTCCCCCAAGTCAGGAGTTAATGTAAAACTGACAGGCTTGATTGCATTGAAAAGAAGCTCCTTCTTTTCAATGCAACCAAGACCATCCATTTTACATTAAATCTTACTAGTTTGTTTTCATTAGCTGCTGCTTTAGGTTAAGTGCTTTCTAAATAAGTAATTATACATGGATAATTTCACACATTAAATATTTTTATATTTGTAATAATTTATATTTTGTTATTTAAACAGTTTCAATTTCTCAATATTTATTGATTCACTTATATTTGAAAATAATGTTGATCTGGGAATTTGTTTTTTTATAAGTTTTCTACTTATTGATAGTATACTTTTTTAAAAAAAGTGTTGTACCCTCTATAGAAATTTATAGAACATTATGATTTTACATGCAGCAATACTTAATGAAAATAATCAACTAAATCCTATTGCTGTACATGCATTTTTGTCAATCAACATCTTATTATGAGCTACCAATGAGATCACCTTAAACATAGCAATTTACATTGAATTTAAAAAGACTTGAAATGATTGGCTTGATATTAAATTTTGAACAGGATATTAACAGAAAAAGATAAAAATCATCTACCATCATAATCATAATTATTAAATTTAATCAATGTATTAATTAACATGAAAACTTTTTTCATTTACTAATGAAATATTCTGCAAAAACTTGATCTAAGTCAAGCTACTGTGAAAAGTTATAGTCATATAGAAATATTCTCACTTAATAAATAGCTCTGAGTTATCTTTTGGCAAATTCTCACCAGAATCATAGTGCAAAATTAATTACCTAATAACACTAGGAGCAGGATAAACATATAGTTTATAAAATATGCAAGAAATCCAAATTGAATCAACAGAAAGAAATCTTGCATCCCTTTGTCAAAAAATGGAAAATCTAATATTTATAATTTACATATTTATAATTTGAAGATTTTATAAATTATATATTCAGTCTGCTCTCAGTGCAGTTAATTAATTAATTTTGCACTATGATTCATGAGAATTTGCTGAATATTAATTCAGTTATATTAAGTGAGAGAATATCTGCACAGTTATACCTTTTCATAGTCACTTGACTCAGTCCAAGTGTTTTCAGAATATTAAATTTAATCCACTATCTTATCCTACTTTCCTTAGCAGAACAAAATAGTATTAATTCATACTGCTGTTTGAGTTCATATAAAGATGATAATTGTGAGCGATGTTGTGATAATTGGTTGAATGTAATAAGCATGTTACTAAAAGATTTTTATTACCCTTTAGATATTAGTAAATATGAAAATGTCATTTAATTACATTATTTTAAATATAATATCAAGACAGTTTTTATGGATTAAAACCAGCAATTGGAATATTCTCAACAAAAGTCAATCTCAAAAATAAATATCCATAAATAAATAAATGTTAGCTATAGATGTTTATGACATGTATGCCCTCCTCAATATTTATTTATTTACAAATTTTAATTTTTAGTATTAAATTTTATATTTATTATTTCTAATTTTTTCTTATATTTATATGTACATACATATAATAAGGCTGCAGAAAGGAGTTTGCTATTAACTGAAAGGAGACCCTTTGATTCCTCTTGGAGGCTTTAAAAGAACTGAGCAGAGTAAATTCCTAATGTCCACTCTGTCATTGCAGGTGTTATTACTATATGATTATTCATATAGTATATGAACATGGATGGGCTGCTCACCAACACGCATTATCCAGCATGGTGAGTTTATTGGCTTTTTACCTCTGAGTTTAAGAATATTTTTTTTCAATATATACAATCATGACAGACAAAAATAAATCATGGCCCTTATTCCCAGGAGGCTGTAAAGTCACCAACCAAGGCAGAAGTTGGTGACTGAAGGTGAAAGGTGCTAAGAATCCACTGATTGCAGACTCAGGCTGCCATTGCATGACAATTTTTATTTAGGTACTTACAACTACAGATTACGTTCATGTGAAGGAAGATTGCATGAGTTAGAAGAAGAATTGTCTTATATTAAATGGGACATTATTGGACATTGTGAAGTTAGAAGAAAAGCTGAAGAAACAATTGATTTAAAAAGTGGACATATACTCTAGTATAAAGGCACAAATATTGGAAATACAAGTGGAGTAGGAATCATTATAAATAAAAAATGGAAGAATAACATTGTGGAGATTGATGGTGTATTGGACAGAGTGGCAAGATTAGTTTTACAATGTAATAGCAGATACCAAATGAAGATAATTGAAGTTTATGCCCCAACAAGTTCTCATAGTGATGAAGTAGTAAAAGAATTTTATATAGATGTACAAAAGGCTTTTGATCAGAGTAAATAATATTTTAAAATTTTTATGGGAGACTTTAATGCTATTGATCAGAGTAAACAATATTTTAAAATTGTTATGGGAGACTTTAATGCTAGAATTGGTAAACAAATGAAAGATGAAAATGCTGTAGGTAATTTTGGTTATGGTAATAGAAATGAGAGAGGATATAGACTTGTGGAGTTTGCAGAAAAAAGAAAAACATTATATTATGAATTTTTTTTTCAGAAAAATGTTAAAAGGAAATGGACATGAAAGCATCCAAATAAAGGTACAGCAGAATTGGATTATATTTTCACTAACAGAAAATACATATTTCAAGATTGTAATGTTCTCAATAAATTTAACACAGGAAGTGATTATCGATTAGCAAGATCTAAGATACATGTTAATGCAAAACTAGAAAGACAAAAATTATTAAGAAAAACAATATTTACAGTTGATATTCCTAATCTTCAGAAACATTCTAATGAATTTAAATTAGAACTTATAAATCGGTTTCAAGTATTAGTAGATTTTGAACATGATTCTGATTTGATTGACATTAATAGGAAAATAACCGATACACTTTTAAAACTGCAACAAAAATAGCTGGTACAAAAAAAGCAGCAATTGGCCAATAAAATTTCTACTGAGACTAGAGAATTTATGAAGAAAAGAAGGAATATGAGGATATACAACAAAGATTTATTAAAAAAGATTGAATATCTCAAATTTTGTAAAATGGTGTGGAAAAGAGTTGAAAATGATATAAGAAAGTATAATTGTGAACTAGCAAGGAAAGCTGTAGAAGATAATAAAAGTCTAAAGAGTGTAAAACAACATTTTGGTATTGGTAGAAAATTTATATCTGCAATAAGAAAAAAGATGGCATTATTACTAAAAAGAGAGATGACATCATAAAATGTGTAGAAGACTTCTATCAAGAATTATATAGTAATAAAAAACATGTGCCTCCTATACCTATTATATCTTTCGAATTGCCCAGAATTTTGAATGAGGAAATGAGACATGCAATTAAATTTATGAAGAAAGGTAAGGCTCCAGGTAATGATGGAATTATAATTGATATTTTAAAAGCAGGTGAAGAAATAGAATTTTTTTTAGCAAAGTTATATATCAAATGTCTAAATGATAAAGATGTACCAGATGGTTGGAAGAATGCAGTATTAATATTTATATTTAAAAAAGGTGATAAAGAAGATATTAGAAATTACAGACCTATCAGTCTTTTATCAGTTTTATACAAAATTTTTACTAAGATAATTACAACTCGTCTACAGAAAACACTGGATTTCCATGAACCAAGAGAACAAGCTGGATTTAAAAGTGGTTTTAGTACAGTAGATCATATCCAGGCATTGAAAGAAGTTATAGAAAGGACAAATGAATATGAGTTGCCATTATGTTAGGATTTGTAGATTATGGAAAGGCATTTGATTCTATAACCATTTCTTCAGTGATTAAAGCATTGGATCATCAAGGTGTAGATCCAGGATATTGTCATATTTTAAGGAATATTTATAAAAATGCCACAGTAACAATTAGATTATATAATGATAGTAGGAAAATCAACATTGAAAAGAGTGTAAGACAGGGTGACTCCATATCTCCAAAACTTTTTACAGCAGTGCTGCAAGAAGTATTTTGTGGATTAAAATGGGAAGCTAAAGGAGTGAAAGTAAATGGAGATTATTTAAGTCATTTAGATTTTGCAGATAATGTAGTTGTTTTTGCAAATAATGATTTAGGGTTACAGGAAATGTTGCAGGAGTTATCAGATGAAAGTAGGACTAAAGATAAATGTTAAAAAGACTAAAGTAATGTTTAAAAGATTTTCTCAAAATATGAAAATAAAGATTGATTGTGATGAGTTAGAAGAAGTTAATAGTTACAAATATCTTGGTCAGATTAATAATACATATGGAAACATAATGTATGAAATTAATCATATAATTAAACTTGGTTGGAGTGCTTTTGGTAGAAATCACATAATACTAAAAGGAAGTATGCCTATGTGTTTGAAAAGAAAGGTTTTTAATAAATGTGTTTTGCCAGTTCTTACTTATGATCTGAGACTTGGATACTTAATAAAAGAGCAATACAGAGATTTCAGACCACTCAAAGAAGTGTGGAGAGATGCATGTTGAGAGTAACAAGAAGAGATCAAAAAGGCAATGTATGGATAAGAGAACAAACAGGTGTTACTGACCTCATTGAAAAAAATTAAAAAGACTGAAGAGATGATAATAGATGGACAATTGAAATTTTAAACTGGGTTCCAAGAGATTGTAAAAGACCCAGAAAGAGACCCCATGTGAGATGGATTGATGAAATAAGAAAGTGTGCAGGGGTGATGTGGAGAAGAGAAGCTAAAACAGGAAAAGATGGATTGAACTTGGAGAGACCTTCATCCTGCAGTGTATTGATAATGGTTGATGGTGATGATGATGATGACATAATAAATGAATAATGCATTTTAACACATCCTAATACAGGCTTAAGCTTTATTGTTTTACTATCAAAATACAGTAATTAATTTGAGACTAAATTTGCACAATTTAATTTCAATATAAGTTATTTTCAGTTAAGATCACATTTTCATATATATTGCTTACAATAACTCCACTCATATACACTTTAATGCAATTTTTTAATATAATTTCTTTATTTTCTTGACAGTTTCGACTGTTCTGCAGTCTCCATTAGAGTGTTCTTATCTTCTCTAAAAGGTAGAGAAGATAAGAACAATCTGATAAAGACTGCAGGGCAGTTGAAATTATCAGGAAAATAAAGAAATTATATTAAAAATTTGCATCGAAGTGTATATGCGGGGAGTTATTGTAAGAAAATATATGAGTATATGAAGAAATGCAAATAAAGTAAAGGAGAAGAATAAGAAAATCATGTTTTTTCAAAAAGTTACTATTTTTTAACAATTTTTTTTATTAAAATCAATTTTTAACATAGCTAAAATAATGGAAAAACTATAAAAATTATAAATTTATTTAAAGAAATAAAAAAATACTTATTTTTTTACATTAGAAAAATACCATACCTTTTTTTTTTTTTTTTCCATTGACATAAGTTTAAGTTCTTAAAAAAATATTGCATAATTATTAAAAAAAATACCTTTCATATTATCAAAAATAATCTAAAAGCAAATAATATTTTTACAATGTTTCTATTTGAGAAATAAAATGTAAACACATACTTCCATTTTGTGTAAACTGAATTCTACCACAAATTCCTGCCATCTATTAATAAAAATGAAAACTAAGTTATATACTCTAGTGATAATTTGAAAATATTTATTGCAAGTCTGTTTGAATGTCATATGAGGTAAATTAAATTATGATTAGTGAATTTAATTGGAAATGTGATCATAAGGTAATATGAAATATGCTAGGAAAATTATTTTATTAGTAGTTGGGGAATAAAATAGACAGCTTGATCTCTTACATTGCACATTTTGGTTATAAGACAGCCTTCTAGGATATGCTTACAAATATTTATTAATTCTATCAGAATAATGGTATTTTTTTATAATTATATATTTTTCAAAGAGCAATCAAGTTTGAATACATTACTAAGACAATCCATAATATTTTCTTTATTTCATAAACATGATTAATATTTTTAGCATTACATTTCTGATGGATTGAAAATTATAAGTTTCTTAAAATTGTTAAAATATACTTGTATATATCTGAGGATGAATTGATTTACAATTCTCATTATAGTCCTGTTTACCTTCAACTTGCTTAAAGATGTTGCTGGGTTACATCCAGAGGACCTAATACAAATCATCAGTTTGCATTGGTTGAACAGAGTAGTACAATGAAGATGATGAAATGTCTTGAATAACATTTAGTTTCATTGATGAAAGCTGGAAATTAATATAACAATTAAAATAATGATGTACTCATTGTACTACAAATATTTGACTTAAAATTATTCACTTGCTTGGGTTTAAGTTTGGATCAGACTATACAGAAATAAGGTTGTGTTTCGATGTGGATTGTAATGGTTTTATCCTTGGTGAAACAGTTACTAGATTTGCTACTCTTATATACATTCAGGGTAGTTAATACAAATAATCACTTGGTGTTGGCTGAAAATTCTAATTTAGTGATGAGCTTTTTAATAGCATTTGGTTCCATTGGCCAAGACCATAGATTATATATGACAATAAGTGTAAATTGTAAACATTTATGAAGAAAAATATGCAAGACATTGTATTAATACTGCACGGATGCAATAATAAAGTAGCAAGATTTTTGGACTTCTACACAAAATTTCAAAAAAGTAATACTTTTAAATGTCTTTAGTTTATTTAGAAATTCTGTTTGTTTGATTGATTCTTTGAATAAAATTAGATAATTAATTTTTGATATACTTGTATTGAATGATTTTTTTTTCTAATTTATACACATATTAGATATCAAAGACAATGGAATATTTCAGGGGTGTTTGTTTTAACAGCATTGGAAGATCTAATTTCTAACCACATTGGTATCAGTTTTGTATATTTTCTGTAAGGCATAGGAGATGGTAGTATATTTTTTTAAAAAAATATTTTTTTCATTGAATTTCATGACTAATTTAGTAAAATTTGTGTTTACAATTAATTATAATAAAAGAAAAATCAGTATTGTCTATTTGTGTGTTATTACTAACAAGTTGTTTGTATTTGGAAAGTTTAAATAAAGTTTAAAATTTTCTATACATTCAACATTCACTCATAAATGATGGAAGTATTCCAACATATCACATCTTATAATATACCATCATTACAAACCTTCAGACAAATACTAAATACTGGGTATGGACCCAATGCTATGTTGAAATTTAGACATTATGAAAAATTATGGTGTAATTACTAACCTGTGTTGTCTATTTGTGTGTTATTACTAATAGGTTGTTTGTATTTGAAAAGTTTAAATAAAGTTTAAAATTTTCTATACATTCACTTATAAATGATGGAAATATATCAACATATCACATCTTAAAAAAAAATCAAATCTTAATTTCTCTTAATTATGTAAACATTTGTTTTATGCAAGCAAGGGACTTCATAAGAGAAAAAATCACTGGAGTTGATTTGTTTGTATGACCATTAATTGAGATATTTTGATAATTTTTTTGTTGTTTTTTTTTTTTTTAAGTGTCATAGCATCGGCTGGGATGCGAACCCGCAACCCAGGCAATTGCTATTTTTTTAATTGCAAAGTTCACATACATTTTATTCAGATATTTTAATTAAAAACGTATTTAAAATGTCATGATAATTAAAAATGTGACTTTAAACAAATTTCAATAAGTCTTAACATTTTTGGTCAGTATTATTGGATTTCATGCATTTTGTGAGATTATTTCAAGAAATTTTTCCAAATAACTAAAACCTTGATGTTTTTGCAAAATTAATTAAGATTCATGATTATATTTGCATAATAGTTATTATTTGCTATTAAAAATTAAAAGTATACATGATTACCTATTTATTTTATATGTATATGTTTTATTTTTTAAAATATGAGGTAGTAAACCAAAATAATGAAGTTCCAATAAACACATCATTTCAAACTGACCACTAACATGTCATCGCTGACCATATGTTAGAATATATTGCAAAATTATAAAAAATATATAAAATCATTGATATTTTAATGCATAATTTGATGGATTTATCGGATATTAATATTTAAACATTCATATTTTAAACACAAATGTCAATAAAAAAGTTATTGATCTTAAAAAATTGTCTATTCCTACTGACCATTAAATGATGAAACCATTCTTTATTTTTATTACAATCTTACTTTTTCAATATTTTCAAGGTTCAAATATGATATTTTTGGAATTTATTTCATTTATAAATGCGATTTTATATGAAATCAAATCCAATTTAATAATAGTTTTATTCCAAAACCAAATGTTGAAAGCTTATAAAACTCTCACCAATGAAAATAATTAAATCTGTCTCCGTGTCAGAGAGTTAATTAATAATTATGTTTTTAAAAAAAGACTGCCTTTACAAATATATATATATTAAATAATTTTAAACACATGTCAATTTCAATTCAAATATTTGAAAAACAATAACATTATTTGCATTCCCTCGTTTTTAAATTTGAATATGAATAGTTACAAAAAGTTATTTGCTAAATAACCAAAAAGCTAAAATAATATAAATAAAAAATGTTTTATAAAAAATGCTTTTACTAAATTTAAGTAGTAATATGTTAAATCTAAAAAAAATATATTTTACTTTTCAACCACAATTTGGGTTGTTGTATTTAACTTGAAATAAATGTGTGGGTCATCCATAAATTAATTATTTCAATCGTTATTTTTAAAACTAGAAAATGGATTAGTTTATTTATAGATGTCACATACTTAATTTCAAATTATATATGTCAACCCAAATTGTGGTTAAAAGTAAACATTATTTTTTGGTTTTAAATGCATTACTCCTGAAATTAAGGAAAAAACATTTTTTATAAAATATTTTCAGCAGAATAACCACGAGTATGACGTGACAACGCTGGAAGATATATTTGGTGCTAATAATTTAATAAATAAATTTAAATTCTAACTTAGTAGTTTTTTTATATTTATTGTGTAATTTAATAACATATGCTAAAATATTTTTTGAATGTATACGTAGCAAAAGGTTTTCTTCACAATATCATGTATTAAACCACTAAACATCACATGATTACCATTTCTTATGCTTGCTCATAACTGTTATTAAAACAGGCAAAACTATCCATACAGTAGTGCCACTCAATGCAAGCCAAGCAATCAATGAATGACAGAAGGCTTGTGCATAAAATTCTTATCTAGTGCCTACTCATCCAATATCCCCAGATAGTTTCCAATTTGTAGCTTTCGTCAGTGAGGTGCAGTGCTCTCAGATCCAAGACTTCTCACTGATAAAATCCATAAGTTAGAAACTAGTCTGGGGATATTGGATGAGTAGGCACTCGATAGGGATTTTATGCACAAGCCTTCTGGCATCCAGTGATTACTCTGGCTTGCACTGAGTGGCACTACTGCATGGAGAGTTTTGCCTGTTTTAATATCATGTGTATAGTAAAAAACTATTTCGATTAGCAAAAGTATTAGCAGAAAAAAAAGAGAATTAAATGTTTAGACAATCTAATCAACTTTTTAAAATGTGTGTTTTTTTTTTAAGTTTAATTGCTAAAAGATTTTGTCCCCATGTGACATAAACTCATTGCCCTATACGGTTTGGCACAGTGGTAGCGTGTCAGTCTTTGGAATTCAAGGTTTATGGAATTTCAGTGCTCGAACTTCTTATGAAGTCTGAGTAATAACCCAATCTATTACTTATTTATAAGCTATATATAAAACGATATAGATTTTATCGATTGCGAACACGTTCTAATTAGCGAGTGGTTTGTTTTAACATTTAATTTAAAATAATGGCTTTTTAAGACCATCATAATCTTCACAAAATAAAACAGAAAAAGCAAAATATACATAGTTATTTTTTTCTATATAAAATAATAAAAAAGTAGAGTTAAATTTTATAAACAAATACAAAATAATTATTTTAAGATCTGTTTATTCCCAGAGAGCAAATAAGATTTAGAGACAGAGAGGGAATAATCTTTTATGGTAAATAACAATTAACTGAAACATTTCTCTCAGGAGGTAAGAAGTGAAATGTAATTTTTATTCAAATACGAGAATTAAATTTTACAATAATGTTAATCAGTTTTTTACTTAAATATTTATTTATTTTTGACTATCTCATTAAAATTACATTATTTTTATATTTAAAAGAAAACAGCATCTTAATAATAAAAACAAATTATTTGATCATATTAATAATAACTAAATTCCTTGAATTTATTTATAAAAAATATATAAATAATTAAAAAGTTGGATAATAAACTAAAACATTACAAGTATATTCATCATCGGCTGAGACAGGCTTTCATTTTAAATTGTTATGCAAAAAAATATTGTCAATTATCAACTAAATTATATTTCATCTTTTGGTTACCATTGAAAACTTTCTATAATTCATTAATGCGTATACGCTGTACAATTTAGCACAATGATAGAGTGAATGTGTGGTCTTAGGATCGATTCCGGTGTTGACTCTCTGGCCCTCGAACTAATCAATTGATATCTCTTTTTAGTACATTGATAACCCTTTTATGTAAAATACATATTTACAAAAAAATATCAGAAATACAAATATAATAACAGTAAATCAATTATTTATACAATATATGAGATGAGATGATGATGATGAGATGATATGCACTGTGGTTTCTCCTTTATTGAAGTCATGAATCTCTCAGCTACCATGTCCAGAGAAACCTGTTAGCTACTGAAGAATGGCTATTTGCTCTAATGACATCTATTGCATGCTTGCGTAATCATTGATCACCAAATGATAGTATATTTAAAAGACAAACTTTAAATAGTTACAGACTTTTGTGCTAATCACTGAAAAATTAAATTCAGATCTGGAAGTAAAGCAATTATGCATTTAGCAACTATTTTGAATTCTATTTTAGTGTTAAAGTTAAAACCGGAAATTACCCTAAACCTGAAATTATCCTAAAGTTTTGATTCTTATACATCTTTCATGAATAGCTACTTAGATTCGATTTCAGGCCAGGAACTAAATATTTTAGTATCTTTCAGCTTTTATTAATTATAACCACATTTTCTCCATTATCTAGGAATATTAAAAATATAACCAAATTACTTAATTCATTAACTTTCTCAATACATCATGAAATAAATGTAGCTCTCCAAAAAAGATGGTGGTGGATTTACATTTTTATTCTTAAACTTGCTTCTGACTTTTTTCATTTTCTAATTAGGCTTTGTGTTTAAAACTCAAATCTCAATCTGTAATTGATAAACAAAATCAAAAATCCACTCTAAGAGTAAGGATTTAATGGCATGACCATTTGGTATTTATTAAAATTTCAAGCTTGTTATAAATAGTACTAGAATGGAGAGTTGCTCTTGTTTATCAAATATGGATATGTGATATACCCATTTTTTTCAATATTGCTTTTAATTCAGATTATATACCAAGAGAATATACTATGACTTTCATAGCTCTGTCATTATTACTTCAACATTTTGATTTTAGTGTTAAAATATTTATTTAATAAGATAAATTCTTAAATTGGTTTTGATTTGTTACAAATACAAGTTTACAAATCAAAAATATGCTTGTCAAGCATTGGTGGTTGAGAGGTCAGTGACAGTGACTTTATAAGCAGTTGCTCTGGGTTGCAGGTTCACTTCCTAGCTGATGCTATGACACACGAAAAAAAAATGTGCTTAAAAATAATATTTGAAAATTCTAAATATAAAAAATAAGGTAAGAAAGTGATTTGAATAATGAGAACAATTACGATTTTCTTTCTACCTGTTTGTCATAATGCTAGGAAAAAAAAGTAATTTAAAAAAACCTTTGTTGAATGAATATGCCTTTTTAAACATGATCATATAACTACAGAGTCATCAATTTCAATTCTAAAATTTAAAATTGCATTTATATTTATTAAATTATCACAAAAATGTAATACAATGGCCATTAAGAGAGTGCGACAATTGTTCCTACCATAGTTTCCTTTTTAATATTATTTCAATTTTTATAAATTATATATTTAAAAATGAAGCATATTTAAAAATAAAAAAAATGAAAAGTGAAAACATGAACATTCTTTTAAAAAATACTGTATAAATATTTAAATAAATTTCTTGTTTATAAATATTTGTAAAAATAATCATAAATATATAGATAAACTATGAAATTAGGCAACTTTTTCTCTCATTGCTAATAATAATGAAAGGGAAATTACAAATTTCTTTATATGCCAAAGATAAAAGAATCTACCAATTTATCAGTGTTTTAGGCTTTTGGCAGCCATAGTTTTTTTTTCCAGTGGGCTACTGACATCTTATTTTTTTAAACTAATAAATCAATATTTATTTTAGTTCCAAGTTTGATTATCAAAAGAACGTAAAACTGGCAAAAATGTTAAAAATAGCTGTTCCAACTCTTTAATTTCTTGTTTGATAATGTCCCAATATTTGAACATTTATTTTCATAATTAAATATTTTTTCAATATAATATATTAATATTTTTTGCATTATTATTTAGAAATAGAAGCTAACAAATGATAGACATTCTAAAAGTAAATATTTGAATTTTATAAAATAGAAAAATAATTTATTAGTGCTTGGCATTATTGGATGTAACTTTATTCACAAAGTTTATAGAGTGAAATATTTATTTGAATTTCATTTTCAAAATAAAGTTAGAATTAGTTCTCATTAAAAAATAAAATATGTATTAAAATTAAACTTTAAATTTATTGTTATTAAATAATATTTTAAAAAAATTCTTCACAAGTATTGATAAGAGGTTATTCTTATACAGTATAAATGGCTTTCACTCTGCCAAAAATATGTTTATATCTTCTTAAAAATAAATATTTTCAAATAGGGTTTTGTTTGCAATAAGTATTTTACAAAAATATTTAATAAATAATTTTTAATATGTAAACAAATTACTAAAAATTACAATTTTTCTTCTTAAACATATTTTTTATTATTTGCCTCAATGCTAAACAATCTACCAATCAGAAATAGTTATTTCTATTGGAATCAAAATGAATCAGGTCTAATGTCTAACATATACAAATTATATATTGCAACTTCAAATAGATCTATCTGATGCTGACATCTTCAGATTTTTTTAAACTAATGTTTAAAATGCTTTTTTACAATAGAATAAAACTCCACATGGTAATCTAATGTCATACATAGCTTCAAATAATAAAGAAAAGATATAGCAATCGTGGTAGCTTTGTAATGCACAAAACAACAAAAAATATTTGGCATAGGTACAACTATCATGCATATTTTTAAGTCTGTAGCATAGCAATACTATAACAGCACCTTATGAAAAAAATTATCATAGAATTAATATAATTGCATATTAATAATATATTAAAATGTTAAGGTTTAATAAGTAATAAACTTTGCAGCCATATGAAGGAAAAGTCCTACAATTACCAAAAGAAATACATCATTAAGATATATAATTAGAACCCTAGTGTTAGATGTTTATAACTCAGTAAGTGAATGGACTTAAGCTTTTTTCAATTTCAGGTTATTGGCTTAAGTTTTTCTATGTTGATTCTGGATGCTAACTAGAGTGGGAATTTCATGTTTCAAAAATACTTCTGCACAATGATATTACTTAGTAATAATCACTTGTTCAGTCTTGTTTCCTCCTGGTTAGCTATTTATTTTAATGTAAATGAATTTATATTTTAGATTTTTATTTCTGTACATAGATATCATGTCTAATCATAGAAACAGCCAAATTTTGAATTTATTTACTGCAGACATGTTACGATATAAACATTTCATAATATGCATCGAAGAATAAAATAAAATTTGGGTTATTTTAATGCTTATTTTATCATTTCAAATGTATTTTCAGTTATTTAAATAGGACTTTATTAATAATAAGTAAATATATTTATATGCGCTAATATTTTTGAAAATCAAAACATCTTACTTAGCAAACGGGAATAATGGTTCCTACATAAGCTTTTTAAGTTCTTAATATAAAATAAAAAATTAAAATTAGTTTATTTTTACATAAACATATAAACTTATATATAAAATGTTTTTTTGTAATTTTTTTTTATTAAATTCAAATTGAAGGCTACATACATAAAAAATTAAAACTAACAATGGCTAATAGGCTGACTGTAAATAACAAATAAAATGTTTGTACAAGATTATTTCCTGATATCTTGTTCATCAAAGGGTAATTAGTGTACCAAATACAAACAAACTTTTATGTTCATTTTTTTAATCACTTAAGCTACAGTAGGGCCTCTCATGCCATTACCTATCTCCCTATACTAACAGAAGTAATGAAAATGTGTGTTTATGCAACCTCATTTTCATGTTTAACTACATGCACATCATTTTTAATTTCTTTAACCATATAAGTTATTTTAGGTCTAGTCATCTAAAATATCTTATGCAATAAGGATATCTCCTCATACTAACTGTGAAAATGGGGCTGTGTATTTCAGAAATGTCACTCCCATCCTTTAAATACATGCACAGCAATTCTAATTCTCTTATTAGTTCTTGTTTTAGCTCAACTTCTCATGAAATATGAAAGCAATGACAAAGAGAAGATTAGTAGGCTGGCAGATCTTAATCACAATGTGTGGTCAGAATACTGCAATCATTAATGAGTCAGTTTGTAACTGGATTTGAGTGAAACAGAAATTTCTTGGGGCAAAAATTGTATGTATAAACAGCTCATTTAGAAATCATTTTATCTACCACAGAAGTCAAAGAGCCTAAAAAATGTGAACCAAAAATTATGTCTCTCATACAGATTTAGCTAGATCAACCCATCTAATAAATTACTCATTACTGCAAGAGAAATAATAATAGTAAAAGTATCAATAGTATCCATAAAGCAGAAGGCTCCAGTAGTAATAAAGATAAGTATTATAAATCCATAGGTACTTGGTAGGTATCAGTTTTTGTTGATATGAACTCTTCAAGACCGGAATGGAGAGCTGAATTGGTAATTAAAGAACTGTTAAAATTCAAGATTAATATAGATGCCTTTAGTGAAACATCTCTCAAGCTTAATAGAACAAATGGACAGATATAAGTTGTTTTGAACAGATAAATCATGAAAGGGTGATGTATGTGGTTGAATTTGCTAAAAATCGAATTTATTATCCTTTATTGGTAAGAATTCCTCATTGTATCAATGACAGGTTAATGTTATTAAAACTCACTTTGATAATGATATTAGTATTCCTTATATTAGTGCCTATTAAACTTTAGATCCAAAGAATACAATGACAGAATGCTTTTATTTCTTGATGGATAGCAGTATTTCGACAATATTATTAAAACATAAAATTTTATTCACATGTTTCTACAAAGAGAAGGCTTTGTCCAAAAGTTATTAAAACTAATAGTTAAACCACTAAACATCATATGATCACTATTTCTTATGCTAGCACATTACTGTTATTAAAACAGGCAAAACCTTCCATATGTATTTCTACTCAGTGCCAACCAGAGTAATCAATGGATGCCAGAAGGCTTGTGCATAAAATCTCTATCTAGTGCCTACTCATCCAATATCCTCAGACTAGATTCTGGCTTGTAACCTTTGTCAGTAAGATGCCTTGGATCTGAGAACACTGCACCTAGATCTTAGGATATTGGATATTGGGGATATTGGATGAGTAGGAACTAAATAGGGATTTTATGCACAAGCCTTCTGCATCCATTGATTACTCTGGCTTGCTCAGAGGGGCAATATGTATAGAGAGTAATGCCTGTTTTAATAACAGTTATAAGCAAGCATAGGAAATGGTGATCATGTGATGTTTATTGGCTTAAAACTAATAGTATTGATGATGTAAATTCAACTAGTTTCTTACTATTGAATATTGGCACTTCACTTGTTTTGACTTTATAAATACTCAAAACTAACTGTATTTAATAAATTTCATTAGAATTATCAGTCAGAGCACAAAAACATTCAGGTTGCATGAAAACTTAGAAGTGGAGACTGTTAGACAGTTTATAAATAAATAGATCCTAAGATAAAACTATTGCATCAAAAATTAATATTCCATTTATGTGCACAAAAAATTGATGTTCATTCGTTAGAAAAATATGGTATATAGAGAAATTTCAACACCCATTGAATACTAAAATTTCTAATTTGGACTTTCAGGAATATCTCAATATGGAAGCCTAAAATTCTCTTTTAAGTGATGGGTTATAAATAGAAATAAATCTATTCTTGATTCACTAAAAAAGAATAATAACTGGTTTTATTATTCTGATTTGATTAAAAGACAATATGGTACTTTTTGAGAAAATAATAGAATAAATGTGGACTTTCATGATAAATAAAATAGATATAAAGGTAGAAATTCAATGACCAACAAGAAGCCTTTAAAAATGATTGGTGATTTAAAACTTTGAAAAAGATGAAGATATTCACTAATTGTGGCTATTTTAAATCATTTTTATGCTTTAAGAACACTATACTGAGCTATGAAATGATATCATAATTTTATTAAATCCTGCAATAACACTATCTTATATAATGAAAATGATATTTTGAGAAAATTAAAGAATTATTTTGACCATCTTTTGAATAATTATGTAAACATTGAAATGATGACTGTTAATAATATATTCGTTTTATTAATTCCTTTAGATTTTAACAAAAATATCCAGCTTAGTAAAATCAAACCAGTTCTTTGTAATCTTAGAAATAAAATAAAAATTGTAGGTTTTTATGAAATGTGGTGGTGATATATTAGTAGTAAAAATATTGATTTATTTAGAAATATATAGACCCATAATGTTTTGCCACCTAATGTTAAAGTTGATTTTAGTGTTCCAATTTTTAAAAACAAGCTATATTGGAGCATATTAAATATAAACTGCATATTATTCTGAGATAGTTGTAATTTTAAATGTAAATGTTAAGACATACTGGAAAAAAGAGTTTCTTTTTTTTTTTGTATATTTGAATGAAACATTGAATTGAATATCAGTATGCATTCAATGTAAGTAACCATTATAAGCAACTATAAGTTAACTAAAAATGTGTGATTAGAATGTTTAACAGACACACCAAAATCTTACAATTAATTTAGTACATTATATTTATTAAAATTAGAAAGTTTACTTAAAGATATTGGAAGATCATTTATGGCTTTTTCATTTATTTCTTTATTAATAATCAAATCATGCAATGTTTGGAAATTTATAAGAAGTTTAAATATAAAAATGATAAACTGGACTTATGGTTTATGAGCCTTGAGCTCCATGGTTCCTTTATTCTACCAATGCTCTAAATTACCAAGGTCTTAATTATTTATAAAGGCCAGAAGGTAAATAAAAAATCTCAAAAAAATGTACACATTTAAACTGCATTAACCTATTTGTTTTGATTTCAAAATTTATTCTAAAAACAGTTTGTAAGTTCTTTAGTTGAATTTGAAAAATTAGTTTGTTGGTATGTTAATCTGTAAACTTTGATCTTCTTAATGTAAAAATGAAATTTTAAAATTGAGGTTTTTTTTTAAAAAAATTCAATAGACTTGCATGAATTTCAGTACAGAACTAATTAATACAAAGATAATCCACATGGGGCACTAATTCTTTTAGTAGGTCAACTAGTTTCTTAGATATAGAACAGAGGATGGAAACATATTGAATATTTTTACATTTAAAATTTAAACTTTGTCTTAAAACTTTCATTTGTTCAAGTAAGTCTCATTAGAGGGTGTTATAGAGATTTTTACAGTAATAAGAAAGTTTGTTTATAATACAATATTGCTAATTTTTTTTTAAAAAAAATTGTCAAGTAAAAAAAAATGTCAACAACAATTTATACACCTTATGTGTGAAATATGCAATCTAGGTGTGAAATTGCTTTAAAGTAAAATTATATTTTATTAAGTTATGTTCTTTTACAATATAGTTTTGGCAAGCTTATTTTTTAAAAAAAAGTAAAAATTTCCAATCAAAAGCAAAAATGTCAAACAACTTTATTTACGAAAATATTTCATATTTTTAATCACTTGTGTACACATATATTACATATACACATAAACAGTATGCAGTTTTTCTTTATATCAAATGCTTTTATTTACCATGCACTAAAAAGAAAAAAAAGTTTATTCAACTACAATTGGGTTTTTTAGATTTAACTTAGAATAAAAATTTGGGAATGGTAGGGCAGTCCAAAATTAATTGATTTATTTAATTTCTGGATTTCTCATGCTTTTATTTTAAGTTAAATCTAATATCAATTATGGACAATTAATTTCTAAATCTCCCATGCTTTTTAATTTAAGTTAATTCTAAGACCCCAATCGTGGTTGAAGAAACAATTATTTTTTTTCTTTTTAGAGTATGGTAAATAAAAGTATTTAATGTAAAAATTTCTTTTATCTCTATTATTTTCTATTTATTTTTTAAATAATGTATTAATATTTTTATATCAGAATTATGTTTGTGATATGATTTTTAAAAATGACTGATTACTAATTTAAATAAATTAATTATAGCTAGAGTTAACAGAAAATATGCTAAAAAAATAAAATATCTAAGTGTTTTGAATTTTTGTTTTTAAAGCATTATTACTATCTTGACTAAATTTAAGTTAACCTGCTCTTATTTAAAGCTAATTGTTAGGTATGTTGATGATTGTTTATTTGTAGTTGAGAATGATAAATTGAAAGAGTTGGTAAATGAATTTAATGGTTTTGATTCTTCTGTAAAATATGTTGTAGAAAAAAGGGGTTTTGATTTTATTAAATTAAATGTTTAAATCTATTCATGATTAGAAATGTAAAGAATAATAGTTAAGTTTGTAGTAATTATTTTAAAAGTAAAGATTTAAGAACTATAATTAAACCATATAAATATCAATCTGAATCTCATAAAACAGCTGATTTAAAAAATTATTGTTATAGAAATAAAAGGTTAAATAATTCTAGTGGCATAGCTTTGTTTCAAAAAAATCAGTTTTATGAAGATTATTTGAGTTTTAGCTACTCTGATAAATTTTTTAAGGGTATTTTATTTAATAGTGATAATATTTGTAATGATGTAAAGGATAAAGAAAAATATGGTTTATTTCTTTGCCATTAAAATTATCTTCTTATAAAATTATATGCAGAAATAGTAACTAATTTGAAAATAGGGAAATTGCTTGGAAAAGGGGTATTTCTTTGAATAATTTATAAATTCAAAGGAAAAAAAAAATAGAAATACGATTCTTGAAGTAGTGTATATTAGACATTGTTTTTCTAAGAAGGTATATATAGTTCAGAGTAGTTTGGGCTTAAATGAAAAGTAAGGTTAGAAATAAATATCTTAGTTCTGCTTTATATATATCCATGAAAAATTATATAGCCCACAATATTAATTTTGATGAAGCTAAGGTTGTCTTCTTTGAGAGAAATGAAATAAAAAGTGGTCTTTATTATTAAAAATTTAAGATTCTCAAACAATTAACTTAATTATAATTTCTTTTAATATTAAGGGTGTATGAGAGATAAATGGAATTGTTGTTAATGTTTAGTTTAAATATGTTATTTTGTAGTTATTTACTTTGGGAAGTCTGCTTGTAGCAGTGAAACCATTGGTTGCATTTTAGAGTTTATTTTTTGATTAATCTGTTTGAGTTGTGAATTTGGAGTAATTTTGATAATATATCATCAAAATCCAGTCAGCACTTAGACAATCCCAAAATCAATAATAATCAGTTATTTCAAACTGTTGTCAAAACAAGCTCCTTTTAGCAATAAAAGTGGAATCCCAGTTGATTATCATTATAACATATTTATATAGATTCAAAGATAATTGTTTATACAATGAAGATAAAATAAACTTCTTTAACCAGGTAAATATAATCTACTCTGAATGCAGACTAATAAAGAGTCAATTATAACATTACAAACTGCAATTATAAAATTGCATCAAAAGTATTAGTTAAATAATAAGTGTAATAATAATGATCAAAACTAAATGGGTTTGTAAGTAAGCATTAAAAAACAGTTAACATTTAGACAATCCCAATATAAAGACCAATCAATAAATTCAAACTATTGTCAAGACAACTTTTTTACAATAAAGATGGAATCTTATCTTTATTAATGGTCTAATATACTTATGTAGACAATGTATATATATATAAATTATTATTTTTGGGGTTAAACCGTGTGTTATTTTCCATTACATACCGATATTTCGACGAACTAGCATCCGCCATTGTCGAAATATCGGTATGTAATGGAAAATAACACATGGTTTAGCCCACAAAATATTAATTTATCTATATCATACAACCGTGAAAACATTAAATTATATATATATATACACAATATAGAAACACTAAAACCACTATTTTTATTATGCTTATATATGTGAAACCTATAATTATTTAAAAAATCGTCAATTTATATATATATATATAGGTTTTATTTATATACCATTTTATTTTTTTATTATTTCTTATTTGTAACCTAAAAAATTTAAGGCTATTTATTAATGCATGATGTCTTTAATTTTCCATTTTTAATAACAAATTAAATTTCTTTAACTATATATTTAAAGAAACTATGATTATTTTTAAACCTTATGTAAGAATTCTTTTTAAAAAATTATTTGATTAATGTTATATATAAATAATGTTAAAAATACCTGTTAAATATATATACGGTTTATTTTATGTATTTATTCGATTATTATCAGTCTATTGCGAAAAAAAGGTATTGCATGTTTAATCTAACTTCTCTGTTAAACAGTATATCTTTTTAGCATTATTTCAGAAAACTCTCCTATCCTACCCATCCACCTCATATATGATATTTTATAGATATTTTACAATAGTAAGCAATGCATTTTAAAACTTCAGCTGTTCCTCTACTGCAATCTATGCTAGGGCACAATAGAAATCTAATGCAACTGAAACCATGATTTTGCATATGAACTATTATTGTTATTATTACTGTTAGTAGTAGTGGTGGTGATAGTGCTAGTAGTAGTAGTAGTAGTAGTAGTAGTAGTAGTAGTAGTAGTAGTAGTAGTAGTAGTAGTAGTAGTAGTAGTAGTAGTAGTAGTAGTAGTAGTAGTAGTAGTAGTAGTAGTAGTAGTAGTAGTAGTAGTAGTAGTAGTAGTAGTAGAAGTAGTAGTAGTAGTAGTAGTAGTAGTAGTAGTAGTAGTAGTAGTAGTAGTAGTAGTAGTAGTAGTAGTAGTAGTAGTAGTAGTAGTAGTAACAACAACAACAACAACAATAATAATAATAATAATAAGAAGAAGAAGAAGAAGAAAAAGAAGAAGAAGAAGAAGAAAAAGAAGAAGAAGAAGAAGAAGAGTAATACTATGAAACAAGCCAGTCCACCCATTATTATATACAAGATTACCACTCACATCATGTAAGATCTAACTCGATGCCACCCACCTATTGAAACAACTTAAACAGAAACCGGGGGGTAGGCTGCCTCCCAAAAAAATAAAATGCTAACAGCCTATTAACCATCATCAGCTTCTCAAAAGAAGATACTGTGACCATGGACCTCATCTACATCCAAGGTAACAATCTATGCACACCAAGCCAAGCCACATACATAAAATCATTACATTAAATATGCAAACCACCCTCACAACCTTTACAAAACTGAATGTAGCAGCATTTAACATTTATAAACTAAATTCAAGCACAAAGATAAACTAGTTAATGCAATGGATGAATGTCACCTGACCTGCAGTATACTTCAATAGAAAAGATTTCTGCTCATTCTCTAGAAACATATCATCACTGTCAGGGAGCACTGAATTACATATGATGCTTAGCTGTCCATTCACATTATTTAATTTTTTTACATAAACATAAAATTATTAAATGCAATTTTTCATCATCTCATAACTGTACTCAACATCATATTTATGTATGTACCACCAGATCTTAACATCATCTCAGGAATAATACAATAAATTCCCTTTTTATAGCATCTCCTGACATAACCATATTATTGGTGATTTCAACATGGAATATCGACACTCTGTGCCCAAATCACTAGCATTGATAAGTACTGAAGGCTACCTAGCAATCATATTCATAATAGTAATCACCATATCTCATTATTTAATCTCTGTTTTACATACCTATGTTACATCACATGGTCATCCCAAATCTAATTGTCTTCCTAATTTCTGACTACTCTGCACAAACTTTGTCAATCACCCTAACAGACAAGTTCATTGAAAAGGACCATCACAATATTACTCACTATATCGACCTAAGAATTCAACTTCTCAGAAACATGTTATTCTTCACAATATCAAAGATACTCGGCTCCACCCCACCAGAGAAAACTAGCCTTCATAAATATAGTAATGTTCAACATATATTACATCACTCATCAAATGCTATTTCCAACAAGACTACTGGATTTGGCTGATGAACTACATAGGCAAATTACAATGTCAAACCCCACACACACCACAGACATATAAATCAGGTGAACCACTTAAAGACTACTTAGCCATAAAATAAGATTTGCCTCAGCCATTAATATACATTGTAAAGGATATAACTGACAGGCTCTGGGATACCTCCCTACCACCCCATGGTATAGATTTCAGGGCAAGTTATGCCAGACATAACTTGGTAGAGCCTATATATCAGCACCTCAAGCAGAAGCTCCATACATATATATTCAACTCATGCACTGGCCTCTTTGAACCTCCAGACATACAACACCATTAAATAACAGAATTTTCATCAAGCTCTGAAGCACATGACCCTCCAAATTTGTATTCACACATCCAAGATACTTCACTGCCCAATATTTGTGCAACCTTGCAAATTACTTATTACAGAATTTCCACAGCATTAAAGGATTACCCTTAATTGCAATGGTCTCTTCAATAAGAAGTGTATCCACTCTCTCCAAGCTGGGGTGCACATCAATAAATCCACTATAAATCCACTAGTCATTAAATATAAATTAGAAACTTATTTGGTTGCACTCATCTCACCCATTGCAAGGATGCAATCACCTACAGCACTGTAAGATGAACTTGAGCTCAGGGTGAGTCTGAAAAAATATGCACCGACCAAAGTTCAATCAACATTTACTCAGTCAACATCAATGTTTTAATAAATATGTCAGCCAACCCCAGTATTCCACCAATTCTCATATACATGCAAACTAACTTGCCATTGAACCATGGAATTCATATTACAGTAAGTTGAAAAAAATCCTCCATTCATCCATGCACATTCCATCTCACAAGGTTTGCTTCTCAGCTTCCACTTTTCATATTTTACATTAATCCTCTCTTAATAAAAACACAGCAAGCTTCTATAGGCATCCACATACCAAATACCTCACACATATAACATGCATTTTGCATATGGATAATATTACTGTCTTCCTCCCATCCAAAACACCACTAACAGCACTGCACAAAATCTATCAAAAATATACATTTAACACACAGACTAAAGCATAATCCAAACAAGACTTTGGCTTCACCACTCTACAATAGTAAGACCATCATACAGATTAGTTAAGGTAAACCTTTAAATTTCCTTGGATTTCTCATTTATGTAAACCCTAATGTGACAAAGAACAAAATCCAAAACAAGTTAAAGAATGAAGCAGACAGAATCACTATATCACTATCAAAATCCAACCTATCCATATACTCAAAAGTGCAATTATTCAGCCAACTGTTCATCACTCAAATAATAGTATACTTCTACGATATTATTCCACAAAGCATTCACATTTAGATCCTGTCAAATGACTAAGTTTTTCTACCAAGGAAAATAGTATCTATATTAGCAAAATGCCTTAACCACCCACCCATTAGCACTAAATTATGATTCAACATTATTCACACTTTTCATATTTAAAAAACTGAAAACTTAATAACAACAACATTCAGACACTTCCTAACACTACAATGCCTTCTTTACATAATGACAACTAATAATTGCCCATCACAATGTTACTTATCAATTGTTATCAGCCATTTAAAAAGATATTCTCCCAAATATATCTTTAAACTATGAGCAAGAACACTTCCTTGCAACATCTATGACAATCCACCCAAGCTAACCCAATGTCAACCATACCACAGTGCTTGGGATCAACAAGAAACTACTAAAAAAATTCAAATAAAATATTTCCTAGAGCCAAAATATTGTAATTTCCTTATCAAATTCAATCTCCACATCCTACTTATATCATAATCTCTGCAATATAAGCATTTGTATATCAAGCTAGATCTTTCTGCATTGTATGTCACTGAGCAGTTGATTGCTCGATATTGGATAATATTCAACATAACATGCTCAATGGCTACAAAGTTTCTAACACCAACCTCCAGAAAATCATTACCACACATCTGTATGGTCTCCATACCATGGTCCATGTAATCACATTTATTCTATATTTATTTTAGTGCACTCACTACATTTTTGCCTTCAGTAACAACCCAAGATGCCACCCTCTTATATTCTACAAAAAACTGACACAGCTTAAAATCAGACTAACAAATAGAACATCCTGATATTTTTTCAACCATCTGGTCACTTATTAGATAACAATGAAGCCTCTGATTAGTCAGCATCCTACCACAGTTCCAATTGCACCTACTGTCACTCCACAATAAAAATGTACTGCCACAAGCCAACAACCACATAGTTTACACCAATCCAACCTCATCTAATTAGAACTTATTTGTATGAAGCCAAACACCGTGCATATCAATATTAACACCCATAGTTCCCCATGAATCCTTAAAAACTCAGATCATGCTATATTGTAGCTACACAAACTTAAAACATACACTATGAAGGAATATTACCAAGTCAGTGTAGCAGAAGATACCATCCATATATTACCTGCTGAATTAACACCAAATCAACAGTGAAAATGACACCTATGGAACAGATATTAAATCATACCTAATCATGCACCATGCATATAACAGGTGAACTAACTGAGAATGGCTCTAATGGCATGCTAGAAAATATCAAAAACTAGGATGGTAAGCAGGCAAATAATACTTAGTAGACAATACCACACAAGAGTATACACAATCCAAACAATAAGAGCAGATAAGTACCCAGAACATAACACTAACAATGGATCATAAAAGCTTTACCCAATGCAAAAATATCAATGCAATTAAATTATAAGCACTATGAATGTTAAGTAAGAAAATCTTAAGAATAAGGGTTTTTATTATCTTATGCTAAGTAGCTTTCAATGTCTTAATAACTTGTATTCTTAAGCTTCTCATAAATTTAGTTACAATTGTATAAGAAAAGTTAACAAATGTATACATAATTAGGTTACCGATGTAACATATGCATATGCATACTAAATCCCTTTAACTCATCCCAACAACTCATGCACAAATATAATATCCCCCATTGAAATTAAAACTGTACATATATTTCTAAGTTAAACAATGTAAGCATATTTGTATGCCAATAAGCAATATAACTCTTAGTCTAAAATAAAGTTTCTTTTTGAAATATAATTATCATCATCATCATCATCACGAAACAGTTTATTCCTTAAGAATTTATGAGGAATTTGAGTACCAGAAGTATTAGAGCTGGAACAGTTCCAAAGCTATTATTCTACTACTATATCAAATTATGTTATTACTATCAACCTAAAGATCTATTAATGCTTTTCTGTTACTCTGAAGTCTTTTATATGGATCTTATATTAAATGTTCAAGTGGCAAATCTAGAAGTAAACATTAGTAAAAATATATTATTTTATTTAAAATGTGTATAGACTTATTTTATTTTAGTATCATTATGATTTTATATGTATTTATCATGTAATAAAAATAATTATCACATGACCCTATGTCTTAAGCTTGTAAGTTATAAACAGTGAGGATTGCCAATTCATAAGCTTGTAGAGGAATTGGCAATCCTCACTGTTTATAATTATAATTTGTTTCTAATTTATTAATATTAACTTTTCTTTCTTACATTTTTTTTGGGAAAAGCCACTGAACATTATTGTGTCTTTTTACAATTTAACTTTAGTATGATTTGTTTATTTCATTCTGATAAATCTTGCAACATTTTTACTTTCTAAAGATTTAAACATCATTGGTAGAAATAACCACATCACTTTCAAAATCAAAATGGCATAAGTAATATTCATCTAATTTATTACTTCATCTCTCCTATTTATTCTTTTAAATATATTTCCATAAAATGAGATAAAAAGTTTTGATTAGATAAAATTATCCTGTTAAACACCTTTTATCATAAATTTTCTTATGTGTCACCATGTTGTCTAATTAATGCTGTATTTCAACAAATATTTAAAATTCTGAGTTCATATCTTAATATTTCAAAGTGTTATTCATGGCCAAACATGCTTAGAGAATCAAATATTTTTTTTACAATCTAAAAATCCTAAGCAAAATAGAAATTCATAAACAATGGGGTTCACTATTATTTTTTTTAAAACATACATGTAATAACAAACACTCATAAATGAATATTGTCTCCAAAGAAAGAAAGAAAACAAATCAGTTCCAGAAATATTTTTTTCAATGACTATAAAACCAATCTGTGAACCATAAATACACCAACATGTAGAACATGGTCTATTTTCCTACTTATTTAATACTTTGGAATGATGTCCTTTACTTTCTTCAGTAGAATTATTTCTGAAATACTACTTTGCAGCATATCTAATTCTAGCTCTCCAATATATTCTATCATCTTCCATATCTTCCCAAATGGAAGCAACTAGCATTGCACTTCTTTAGAATGTATGAGATATTCCTTATGATATAGACATGATCTACTTTTCCCATTACAATTATACTCACATTCACCATAAAATATTTTTTCAAAAATTATGGCATTATTCATTCATTTACTAATCTAAAAGGACAAAAGTTGAATGACATATTGATTGGTTTTATTATTTTTTTAACATGTTAATAAACTGTACACATCTCATTTCCATACAATAAATTAGGTGAAATAACAACTCTATATACTCTTTATTTACAGTAATTATTTCTATACATATAATCACTGAAATAATAAATGTTCTGTACCTATTTCTGCCTTTTTTCTAGTGTAACTACTTTGCAAACAGAGACTCATTTTTCAATCGATTTCTCTAAATTTTTATAAGACTAACAAATCTAACAATAAAACAAGTGTGATATATTTTATAAATTATGCTTTAGAGAACAACCATGTTTAATAAAAAAAAAACCACTATATTTCAACACGTAAACAGTCATCCTGAAATGAGAATACTAATCACATGATTATTTCAAGGTTAATTGTGTGGTGATTGAATAGTTAGGCTTTAATGTGAATGGTTTTCTTTCATCTGTGTGAGGAAATTGTGTTTCATCACATTTGTTAATATAGTTTACTTTTAAAAACTTTTTATAGCTTCTGTAAATAACATTTGATGATGTTTCTTGTATGTGATATGATTTTCATTTGAAAAATGTATGTGATAGTCAATGTCTAAAAATGGAAAGCAAGCGCTGAAGATAGTGAGATTTTTTTTCACTGCATTAATGTGCTCATCTCTACTAACATATATGTAATTTCTTCATAGGTGTGCACTTGGGCACATGCCACATAGGATCTCGTATACATTTTGAACTGCTAGAGAGATTACATCTTTAAATTTGATTGCAATAATCTTTTGTTTCAGTATAGGATGTTGCTTTTATGCCATAGGGTCTTAGTACTCTTCCAATCTTATCCATGGTTCCTTTTATATAAAAAATGTATTTCTCTAGTAAAAAAATGTGCCTATTTATATTTGATTGGGAGAAGGGATGACATTGATTTGTACATTGCCCTATTAATAGTGATGGTATTTTAACTATTTATTTGTATCATCATATATATGTTTGAGCTCTTTTCTTAATAGGAATTTATTTGGGAGTAAAAATGCTCTTGCGAAAAATGATTTAACTACAAGTTACAGAAAATATTTGGGCTGAGCAATGCTCAGATGATGCTTTTAGGTACCTCTCATTATGTATAAATTTCATCCATATAAAAGATATTAAGGTATCATTAATAGTTTTAACAACGACCATAAAAAAAAGAGTGTTACTCATCTTTCACCACTTCCACAGTGAATTTAATGTGCTAATGTGGGCTATTAATATATTTAAAAAGTCATTCAATTTTTTCCCAATGTGATCAAACCATAAATATTTCATAAATATATTTAAGCTATATAGATAGTTTGTATAATGGTAAGTTTAAAGTCTGTGTTTCACATTCTTACATAAATAAATTGGCAAAAACGTTGGAAATATATTAAATCAATAGGGTTCCAATTATTTGTTTGTAGTATTGACCATTATAAATAAAAAAAGATATTAGAAAGACAATGTTTAACAATGTTTAGTGATTCTGTAAATGACAATGTTTAGAAGCAATATCTAATGCCTCATCAATTGGTAGGTTAGTAAATAATAAAACATCATATATATATATATATATATATATATATATATATATATATATATATATATATATATATATATATATATATATATATATATTAGAGAAAATTTGAACCCAGATATTGAAGCTCTCTTCAGTTATACACTTCTTATACAACTGATACACATGACTATATACATGTAAAAAAAGATAAATAATATTCAATATACATATTTCGTGCTAAAACAGCACTCATCACCTGGTCAAGATTATCATCTCTCATCTACCACACACATATATAATAAGTGTTAAATTTATATTAAGATAACAAACCTAAACATTAACTGACAGGTTTCAATCTTCTCCATTCTCCACTCATTCATCTTAGCTTGAGATTGAAACATTTGCATTTTCAAGTGACAATATATTTTACTCTGATCTTATAACCTTTTACCATATCAAAATATTTTTGTGCATATTACTGTGGTCTACTAAAAAAGCATTTCTATTTACATTCTTTTTCCTAATCATAGATTTTGAATCATTAACAATACATTGCAGGGTAAAATTATTGTTCTTGCTTAGTTTTTTCTCCCACTATTATAACAAACTTCTTTATTTTATCAACACATCAAACTTATGAACTTTTTGTATGACTTTTACAATTTTTGGAATCCAGTTTAAAACCTCTTTTGTTCATCTATTGTTATCTCTTTTAGCAATCTGCCCAAAGGCAGATGCAATACTGCCTCATAATTCTTTCAGTAATGCCAATGATCTTTTCTCTCTCTTGTTACATATCTGACTTTGTGATCTTTCCTTGTTCCTCTAAAAAATGAAGTCTTCATAATTTACAGTGTAGTCTGAAATCTGTATTGCTTATCTCTTAAACATCCAAGCCTCAGACCTATACTAAATACAATTGAAATATATTTATTAAAAACCATTTCTTTTCAGATGCATGGGCATATTTCCTTTTAATAATAAAATTATTTTTTCTCAAAAGCACTTTATATTTTAATTCTATGACTAATTTAATTCATTGTGTTTCTATTCATAATATAACTAAGATATTGCAGTTGATAAAAGGTTTGAGTTCCAGAACTAGAATCAATCCAAGGAACTCAAACCTTTTATCAACTGCAATATCTTAGTTAAGGTCTGAAACTTTACCTCTGCATTAAACTAGGCAGGGTAAAAATATATAGCTTGATTACTTGGCAGTTCATAAAAAGTTTAATTGGTGGAAGTGCTGGAATTATAACCAATCTCAAGACCTTAGCATGCAATGTTTGGCACTTTACTATTGCCCTCAGCCACACAGAGAAAAAATATTTTAATGACTTATGTTATGTTTATTCATGATTATAATCAACACAAACTAGGGAAAATATGTTAATGAAACAAAAATATCTTTGAGTATTGGCATGATGTATTACCATGCTATTATAGAGGGAGAGGACTTCAGTAGCCCTTATAAGTTTATCTATCACTTCCAGAAACACTGGAATAGCCTGCCTCATGAATAGGTACAGTGACACTTCTGGCTCCTCAGTGACAGCTAGTTTGTCTAAAAGATTCCAGTTCTAATGTGAACTTGCTTTAGTGCTCAGCTAAATAGTGGACAATGCACATTCTTCCATTCAGCTTTGACAGTTGTTGCCTGTGCTTACTTCCAAATGGACTGACTACTTATGTCTAGATCTTCATTTACAAGGAGAGCAATTGGATTTAGTGACCATCACTACCAATTGTTCCTTTCTTCCTATTGGACATAAGTTATCTATTTGCATATAAATTGGTCCATGGTGATGAATGCTCAATCCAATCAAAATAAGGTGAAATCTGGACTAATTTATTATTGGAAAGCAAGATGAGATTTGACATTTCCTCACTCTGATTAAAATTAACCCAGAGAACATCATTCAAATGTTTTACTGGATGTGTTTGTTGCCTGATGAATTTAATGTCTGTAATTTTGTAGATTCATCAATGCTGGAAGATGATTCATCACTGATGACTATTTCTCTTCACTGTAGGTTTTTGATATGCCATTCATCTGTAGCTGGTTTCTGTATCTGTGATCTTTTTATCATCACCTGTTTGAACCATCATGATTTGTGATTTTTTTTATTTTCAAGTACAACTTCAGGAACCCATTTGGCAATTATAATATCTTCACCAAATACTGTTGGTTTGGTATTAGTTGCCAAGAAAACATGAAAAGAGACTTCAGGTATTCTTAAAACTTTACTTACAACTTCCAGCTATACCATGTCACATTTCCTGTGCATAGATATGGTGACGCTACTGTTACAGACTGCCAATTCTAATATGAACTTTTCTCACTGCTCAACCATATAGTGGACAATGTGCATACTGCCATTCAGCTTTGATAGTTGTTGTCTGACCTTACTTCCAAATGGTTTGAATACTTATGGCCAGATTCCCAGCCATAATGAGAACAATCAGATTAAGTGTGAATCAACACTTATTGGCTTGTTCTTGTCTTTGGATGTGTGTTATCTATTTGCATATACATTAGTCTATGGTGATGAAGAAATCTGATCAAGATAGTATGAAATCTAAACTAATCCATTATTTGAAAATAAGTTTGATTGTTAGAAATGCCAGAACTGGGATTGAACTGAGGATTCACTCAATTTTAGCTCTTCTAATTTATATTTTCATCAATGCATTCAAATGCTTATAAATTTGTTGAACATTGTTATTGCACAATCACTTTTTATTCACTCATTGCTTAATATTTCTGAGGTTTTTTTCTAAAATGTTATCTAATCACTGATATTATCACTTAAGTACAGTCAAATCCTTATTGTGGCTAAATCCATATGTTGTATTCTTAGCTATTTTACTTTTCATACCAAGTGTAAATTAATTAACTAAATGTTTTTACTAAGGTTATTGTTTCTATGTCTAAATGGTAAGTTCTCATCCTTGAAAGTAAATTGTGATAAGTAGATAGTAGAGTTACAGAACCAATCAATAATATTTGATTGATCCTTTATAGATGTTTGTCATTGCTTGACCTAATTTTTATATTACCTCATATAGATTTACCCCATCAAATTTAGTTTTAAAGTTAACTTCATTATGCCTAATTTGTTAATTTTATAATATGATGCTATTTAGATATAAGGTATGTAAAAAATTAAATAATACAAATAATGAAAAGAAATATATTAAATGAGATGTACATGTATTAAGGCAACATTAAAAAAATGTTTATCATTATATTTACATTTCAAAGACTCTGTTAAATGAATATATATATATACGAGATGATAAAAATAGTAGGTTACAGCGTTGAAGGGATTCCAAGTGGCTGCATAAATGTCTGCAGGGGCTAAGCCTGGTCTCTGATCCAAATTTTTTCTAATAAAGTGTTATATTTTCTAGACGACAGATTGAAAAAGAAATGACATCTCAGAAACCAGAGAGTGAAATTAGAAAAGTAGTAGTAATTCTGGTGAAGGGGGAAAGGCCTCTGTGCATATTGACAATTAACATGGTGATAGAGGAATGGTGGGATTTAGTTATAGATAAAACAAGATTTTATACGTGCTTAATGCTGGGCATGGTAGTATGAAATGGCTCTTTGTGGCATTAGAACATTAAGTATCCAATTTAGCAACATGAAATTCATAATAAATACATTCACTAAAATATTATCTCTATATATGTGTGTTTAATGCGATTCATTGTTTAATGTTACTTTTTAATTGTCATATTTTATTTTTAAGCTATAAACTTTTATTAATATGCACACTGATAAAATATTTATATTTTAGAGTACTTTAAATTGGATTTTGCTATCTGATTTTGTAAATAAAAGAAATAAGAACATTTAATAATAATAAGTAAAATATTAATATAACTTGCAATTGTGTGGATATATGCATTACAAATTGAAATAGTTGTAGAAAATATTGTATTTATTGTCTGATTTAAGAAATCTTCTTCCCACATACGGTTTTTAATGAACTTCAGTAGAATGATAATATCCTTAAAAGCTTTAGAGAAAAAGATAAACACATTCGGGTCGTAAAAAAGAATTATGGATACACTTAATTAAGTATATAAATTTTAAAAGTGCTTCAACAGTTTGAGATGAAGAAAAATTATTTTTATCAAACTTTTGACAAAAGCAGAGTTGTTGCTTTAAAAGAAAATAGAAAGTTTCAAAAAAAAAAAGGAGGGGGGTAATTTGCTTTTGGTGGCAGGAGTTAATTGCCATTTTAAATTATTCACTGCAATTGCAATTATTGTGACGTTAGCATAAACTAACATATTTGAAGATATTCGGAAATTAAAAAAATTGTGAATAGAAAACAACGATGGAATGTTTCTTATATAGAAGTATTTTAAATATGCAATATATATATATATTGTGCTCAAAAGCAAGTCATGTAATTAGGTAACCGCGTTCTACATCCACATGTTAACATATGATCATTGAAGGAGACGACAGTTCTATTATCAGTTCATACTTTATTTTAGCATCTCCATTTCAGTGCTAACATCATAAACTTAATCAGCATTACGTCACTAAAATGCATAAAACAATTAACTGGCTTTATTGATCAAGAGTTCATAAAAAGTTCAAGAAACAGAAGTGCTACAACTGGAATTGATCCTAGTATCTTGTACTCCATACTATAACATTCTATCACTGTACTAAAACACACAGATGCGGAGTGTTTAGATTCTAGATCATACGATCCTACATTAAACTTCAGTTGTGGAACTCCCAGTCCTCAAATTTCTTATGAATTATTGAGCATTAAAACCATTGGATTATCTATTTATTAAAGTGCCTAATTTTATATATACTTTATGCTATTTAAATATTTGAAAACCAGGCACTCTTCACAAACCTGGAGCTTAATTGTAAATATAGGATTTGTACTCAGGCTTTCAAGCACCCACCAACTATCCACACTATCTCATACAACTGATACACATGACCACACACATGTAGAAAAGATACATAATCATCAATATACATATTTCATGCTAAACCAGCAATCATCAGTTGGTCCAGATTATCATCTCCCGCACACAGATATAATCAGTGCTCAGTTTATATTAAGATAGCAAATTGCCTCCCTTTAATGGACAGGCTTCAATCTATATTGGTGATTATGTATATTTTCTACATGTGTGTGGTCATGTGTATCAGTTGTATGAGATAGTGTGGATAGTTGGTGGGTGCTTGAAAGTCTGAGTTCAAATCCCTATATTTACTTTATGCTATTTGTAAATATTTATTTGATCATGCACAATTTAAACAAGCAGAGTTGTTTTACGCAGACAAGTACAAGATGTGCAAATCATCCTAGCAGTACAAATTAAAGATTACCCGATTCAGAAATAACAATTCTTGGTACTTACGTATTAATCCAGGGTTGAAATTTTAGCCATCATTAAAATTAATTATGAATATCTATAATTGCTAAATATTTGATGTATTTAATTAATTATAAATTTAACTCTCAAAAATGAAGTTGTTGAAGATCTCTAGAGTATTTTTATATCTACTATACATTCTTTATTAAAAGTCAAAAAACTACGGAGAGACTTTCTTTTCAAATTTTTATTGATATACAATATAATATATAATATATAAAAAGAAGAAGAAGAAGTTTATATTCTTTATTAACTTATAGCTACTACTGACCTACTTATGCTTTAAAGATAGCCATCATTTGCCACGTTAATAAATGAAGTTGTTATTTACAACTTTGTTTAAAATGAATCTTAAATCTTTGAACGTTAAAATCTCTGTCTTATGTTGCAACTTAAGAACTTCCTATACAGTCATCATTACATCTGATTGGCTATCATATAAGCATTCTAAAAGCGCATGCGAGAGGTTTTCTGCCTTTCACTTTAATTACGAACTGCTTGCGCTTAATAAATAATATTTACTTAATTAAGTAAAATGTATTATCAAATTTTTGCGATTTAATGGTAAATAATCTTAAGTAATGAACCCTAAAATTTCACCGCCAGACTAATCCATAAGTATCGAATTATTTTCCTCTTTAATTTTGCTTACCTCTGTGTTTAAATGAGTCCACTGTTTGATGTTGCCAGCAATAGTAACATATATTACCAATGAAATAATTTATTATTTAAACATCATTCTAACACCAGTGATACTTTGTTTTCAAGAAAGAAGACACATAGTGTAATTCAGTATGCATTAGTTTTCTCTCAAGTTATTTGAATGAAAAGAAAATAATTTTAATATTTTTAAAAAAGGATGTGAAGAAATTAGAAAATTATTTGACTTTTGACATAGTTAAATATATTATTTTCAAATTTGACAATAACATTAAATATTTTTCTATCCTTTTCACCAATAGTTGTTACAGCAAAAATATTTTCCATTCAAATCCGAGCTCCAAATTTGTTATTATAAGTATACAGATTGAAATACATTAATGTTTAAGGTGTGGATATATTATTATAAAAGAAATTGAATAGATGTATAAAAATTAGAATTTCTTGTCATAGATTATGCAAAATAATTAATGGATGATAGGAATTGTATTGTCATGGTTTAATGTAAAATATGTTGAAAGACAATAACTATGGGATATTGAAAAAGATAAATAAATGACTGGAACATGATACATATGGTATTATTTACATTTCGAATTAATTTGTATATACATTGTGAAACTCAATTTTAAGTTTTGGTTATTCTCTCTCAAACACATTTTTTCAGAAGTTCGGAAAGTGATCATTACTTTATAACAGATGACTAATAAATGAGTAATGGATTATTTTTACTGTAAATGTGAAAATTATTTGTTATGAGTTTATGGAGAGACACTTAATATACTGATTTATGGACCAACTCAGCATGATTCTAATGGAGTTCAAATCCAGCTAGAAGTTGGAAATACTTTTCCGATAGTTGAGAATTTCCTATTTGGCTCTCAGCTAAACCATCTAATTATTGGTCAGTAAATAAATATTAGTTACTTTTAGATAAAAAGTGGAACAGTAATTAAAAAGTATACAACTAAAAATTGACCAGTATGGAAAGCACTGTTATAATTATATTTTTAAAAGATGTTGATAAGGCCCCATTGGGTTACTTATGATTAAGTTGTCTTTTGCTGCATATAATTAACTATAATTTTACATCCTTAGTGGTTATTATATATAAATCATATCACACCAGCCAATGATTAAATATAACCAATGGAATATAAGCATTCTATTGTCAAGATATTTGATTGTTACCTTGACAACAGATTGCTGATATTCCATTGGTTAATTTTGAACATTGGATGGTGTGATGAGATCTACTGCATATATAATTTAAAAAGCATAAAAATGGATCACTCTGCTTTTTTTTACAAAATAAAATATAATAGATAACTTTAATAAAATTACTAAACATTTAGAAAAAGCAATAACTTCAAGTTATAAGACATATTATAGTTTGTCTACTAGCCAGCAGGTGTATTATTCAGCAAATTTTATATTATGACCAGATGATAAATGTATCTCATTAAGTTGTGCAGACTTAAACCATAAATTTTGTATTACATTCTATAAATGACATATAATTTATGCTTTCTTATGCATCCATTGTATTCAGAGTAATCTGTAGTTTTTAAGATTAAAAATAATATCCTTTTGTGTTCTAAAAATAGTTACGATAATACAAAATTATAATGGTGTTTGGTACTGAAAATGTATAATGCAGCATTTAATGTTTCAGATTATCTTTGATTATGAAGTGCTATTAGCATCGCCTTTAATTTATTATATTATTTTTGTGTAATTGCTTTTATTGTATTATTGAATATTATATCTCAGGCATTGGTGGTCGAGAGGTCAGCAATAGCTGCTTTACAAGCAGTTGTCGTGGGTTCGCTTCCCAGCTAATGCTATGACACATGAGAGAAAAAAATTATGTGCTTAAAGATGTATGTACACAGGTGAAATTGATTAGAAAGGTTTTGTAGGTAGTAATAATGTTTCCCTTTGTTATTCACACAATTTTGGTTTGGATCCAGACAAAATTAATCTTAAAAATTTTTTTGAATTCCAATCAGGCTTGAAATATTCCTTTTAAGGAAATTGGCTATAACTAACTCATTTAATAATCTTCATAAATCATTATATAATCAGTATTAGATAGAAGGTAAACAATAATGATAGGAAACTTTTCCAATCTTCACTAACCATCACTAGACATGCTTGTTGATTAGCTTTTCTTTTCTATTCTTTTATGAGAAACTGTTAGGCAGAGATTTGCCTTGATGTGAACCATTAACCTATTTTTCTAATTGCAATACATCCGCAGCATGGAAAATTGGCTTTTAGAATGTTTTGACTTAAATTCAGTCTCTTGCACCTGTTTGTAACATTTGTTGTTTTGCATTCATTTGATTGTAAAAAGTACAACTAAAATATATTGCTTTCTTAATTTTAAAAAATTCACAACACATTAATATTAATTATACAATGAATAAGCAGCTTAAAAATGCCAGTAATTGGTAGTTATGTTGTTCTCAAAGTAATCATATGTGTGTGGAGCTCATTTATTGATTACTTATCAACCTTCCTATTTCCAGACTATCTATCCATCTATCTATCTATCTATCTATCTATCTATCTATCTATCTATCTATCTATCTATCTATCTATCTATCTATCTATCTATCTATCTATCTATCTATCTATCTATCTATCTATCTATCTATCTACCTTTCTATCTATCTATCTATCTATCTATCTATCTATCTATCTATCTATCTATCTATCTATCTATCTATCTATCTATCTGTCTGTCTGTCTGTCTGTCTGTCTGTCTATCTATCTATCTATCTATCTATCTATCTATCTATCTATCTATCTATCTATCTATCTATCTATCTATCTATCTATCTATCTATCTATCTATCTATCTATCTGTCTACCTGTCTGTCTGTCTGTCTGTCTATATATATATATATATATATATATATATCTATTAGTCATTTATACACTTATCAATCTATAAATCTGCACTTTAAAAATCATTCCATCTATCTTAGTTACCTATTTACCTAAATATATCACAACATATCTATATATTATCTTTTATCTGTCTATATATGAAATTAAATATATTTCTTATAATTTGTTTATTATAATATACAAATTAAAAGCGTGTGAAGCACTTGAATGAGAAGCAATAAAGATTTCACAAATTATTATATGCTAAGCACTTTCGAGGCCATCTGCCTCATATTCACAGCAGTAATGTGAGATGCAGGACGAGGAAATAAGGAAAGGAAACAAAGCGATATGCAAAATGTATGCAAATGAACTATGTATTTTTGAGTATTTTTGAAAAATATTTGTGAAGTATTTATTTTCTTATGAGAATGTGATCTTTACATCAGCTTGTACCATTATCAAATCATATATATATATTCTAAACTCAATCTATTTTAAACTTCATGTAAAATAAAATCAATATTTACATCATTATCAAAGCAATTTTCTTATAAGAATGTGATCTTTAAATCAGCTTGTACCATTATCAAACCATTTATGTATGTCTATATATATATATATTGTAACGATATATAAATATGTCGTTACATTTATTTAAAATAAAAACTTAAAAGTTCGCAAATAAAAGGAAAAAACTAAACGCTAAAATTAAAATGTTTGTTAAACATATATATATTCGCACGGATGCTAAACTTTAAAAATATTTTTTTCATAAACAAGAAAAAAAAGTATTTGAATGAAATAAAAAAATACAAGATTGAAATATAAAAATATTTTAATAAAAAAATAAGGTAAGTTAAAATAAAAACAGGTATTAATTAATTCCTGTAATCTGTAAATGGAAATGATTGTTTATTAATCATCTAAAAGCTGTTTAATTAAAAAGTCAGATGAAAAGTTAGATAAGAGAAGAAAGAGAAATTAGCTTGACCAATGGAAGCACTAGGCCTTGGCTCGGACCCTAACGAAAGTGATGGATTAGTGACGTTTTGTTGATTGAATCCATGTGGATAATATAAAAAGGGAAATACAGTTTTTTCGGACAGTTCCAGCGTTGTGTGTTTGAGAGATGTGGTATGACGCACATACCACACTCTCTATAAAAAAAAAAATGAAAAGACTGTGATACCTTGAACCAGCTATTGCCATCTCCAGAACATTACCTTCCAACAGAGGCGTCGCGGGAATTGAAAGCAGAGGCCTGGACACTTCTACCATAAGCTATATGAAATGAACAATTGTTAAAATCAATTAAGAACTTTCGTCAAGTTTTACAAATTGATAAACAAGCCAACTGAAATGTTAAAACAGACTCTTATCTGATTTTTGTAAGTTTTTAAATCAAATTAATAATGTTTAATTTTATATGTTTTCCGATTGATAAACATCATTTCCATTTTTTTTTTCTTATTGTAAAGATTATTTAAATGTATGAAATTTAAGTTGTTTATAGACACTTGCATGGATTCGTTTGCGGTTAATTATATTTTGGTTTTCATATTTGATCAAAATATATAGACATTCGATAAATAATGATACCTTACGGTGAGTATCTAAAATGTATTTATTCGGATGTCTTTTAAGTTATTGGTGACAACGCAAGTATCTTATGGTGAATACTATTGGGTTACTTATAAGTTTCCCTCTGCGATTGTCGGTATCAATAATTTTGTATTTTGATCGTTTATGTTTATTTTGAAATGTTTTTGACCGTGGAATCTATGTAATCGATCTATACCCAACATTTTTAAACAAATCTGTGCGAACGTATTTAAATGTTAAAATTAAGTCGGGCATGAATGGCTATATAGTTTTGTAAAGTTGTATTAAGGGAGGGTAATCTTAGGTTATTCATTTCGTAGTTGAATTGGTTCAATGGATTGGATATATTTGTGTAATTAGTAGATGTAGTATGAGGTCCGCTATGGGCAGGATTATAGATATATGCCACACACCCTCTGTTTGCCTATGGATGGGTTTGTAAGTCGGCAGAAGACCGCAGTCCATTCCTATGGAGTTTTTTGTTTATTGTTCTACTTGCCAACAGATGTCACATTCCTGTTGGTGGAGAGTCAATGTCTTCTCTATTTCTACTTATTGTTCAGATGTACATTCCTGACAATATAGTATTTTGTGTTGTCGTATCATGCTACATTGAATACATGAATGTATCAGATGGATTGGCGCCAATTTGGTTGCGAAATTTGTTGCCTAAGGTTAAATCAGGGAAGAATATTTTCTTTTCAAATGCAGATCTATGTAGTCTATTCATACTTGACTATCTAAATAATAATTAAACTCATTGAAACTTAGTTAAATGTAAAATTAAAAGTTAATATAAAAATCTAAAATGTTAAACTTATTCCTCAAAATTTAAATATTATTTTATATGTGCGTAAATAAATATTTTTATATGTTAATTTCTGGCAGTGGCTTTTACTCTTTGATATTTAAGATATAAATTAAGATATAGATTTTTATCTCTGCGTCTCCACTGAGCTAGTGACTTGGGCTAACAATCAGAATATTTAAATAAAGTGGAATCTTAACAGCGCATATCTGCCTACTTTATAAATTTTTCTAGGCTCAAATGCCTAGATGGCGCCCTTGTAGTGCAGATATTGTTGTTGCGGTTAGATTCGATCTTCACTTTCATTCCGATTGGTACAAACTGGCTACCCAACTTGGGCCGATCTTTAATAAACACGAGTGCCCTGAGAATTTTAAAAGTGAATCATGCCCGTAAATTTTTTTTCTGAAATAGTATAAATAGATTTGTTATATTGACGTGAAGTTACACTTTGAAATTTTGTCTTAAAGGTACTGCCAGTCGAAAAATTGCGCATATGTAGAGATAAATTCGAGGAATAAAAAGTAATAAATAAAACGTAATTAATAAATATAAATCATAATTTTTTTTTAAAAAGTCTTGTTTAAAATCTAATCATTTAACTTGCCTAAATAATACTTAAAGGTAGGAGAAATGAAACTTGGAAGGGAGGGGGCAGAAATTTAGCTGGTAGTAAGGAATCATCAGTCAACTTTTTTTTTTTATCATTATATTTGTAATTACTGTTTTGTCTTTTAAAAAAAAAAAAGTTTTGTCCTTTTGAAATTTCATATATAACAAATTTGTGTAACGTAATTACTAACACTAAGTAAATTCTTTTTTTTTTTTTTAATGTTTTTGTTTTTTGAGGAAGTTTACTGATATGTAACGATATATAAATATGTCGTTACATTTATTTAAAATAAAAACTTAAAAGTTCGCAAATAAAAGGAAAAAACTAAACGCTAAAATTAAAATGTTTGTTAAACATATATATATTCGCACGGATGCTAAACTTTAAAAATATTTTTTTCATAAACAAGAAAAAAAAGTATTTGAACGAAATAAAAAAATACAAGATTGAAATATAAAAATATTTTAATAAAAAAATAACGTAAGTTAAAATAAAAACAGGTATTAATTAATTCCTGTAATCTGTAAATGGAAATGATTGTTTATTAATTATCTAAAAGCTGTTTAATTAAAAAGTCAGATGAAAAGTTAGATAAGAGAAGAAAGAAAAATTAGCTTGACCAATGGAAGCACTAAGCCTTGGCTTGGACCCTAACGAAAGTGATGGATTAGTGACGTTTTGTTGATTGAATCCATGTGGATAATATAAAAAGGGAAATACAGTTTTTTCGGACAGTTCCAGCGTTGTGTGTTTGAGAGATGTGGTATGACGCACATACCACACTCTCTATAAAAAAAAAAAATGAAAAGACTGTGATACCTTGAACCAGCTATTGCCATCTCCAGAACATTACCTTCCAACAGAGGCGTCGCGGGAATTGAAAGCAGAGGCCTGGACTCTTCTACCATAAGCTATATGAAATGAACAATTGTTAAAATCAATTAAGAACTTTCGTCAAGTTTTACAAATTGATAAACAAGCCAACTGAAATGTTAAAACGGACTCTTATCTGATTTTTGTAAGTTTTTAAATCAAATTAATAATGTTTAATTTTATATGTTTTCCGATTGATAAACATCATTTCCATTTTTTTTTTCCTTATTGTAAAGATTATTTAAATGTATGAAATTTAAGTTGTTTATAGACGCTTGCATGGATTCGTTTGCGGTTAATTATATTTTGGTTTTCATATTTGATCAAAATATATAGACATTCGATAAATAATGATACCTTATGGTGAGTATCTAAAATGTATTTATTCGGATGTCTTTTAAGTTATTGGTGACAACGCAAGTATCTTATGGTGAATACTATTGGGTTACTTATAAGTTTCCCTCTGCGATTGTCGGTATCAATAATTTTGTATTTTGATCATTTATGTTTATTTTGAAATGTTTTTGACCGTGGAATCTATGTAATCGATCTATACCCAACATTTTTAAACAAATCTGTGCGAACATATTTAAATGTTAAAATTAAGTCGGGCGTGAATGGCTATATAGTTTTGTAAAGTTGTATTAAGGGAGGGTAATCTTAGGTTATTCATTTCGTAGTTGAATTGGTTCAATGGATTGAATATATTTGTGTAATTAGTAGATGTAGTATGAGGTCCGCTACAGGCAGGATTATAGATATACGCCACACACCCTCTGTTTGCCTATGGATGGGTTTGTAAGTTGGCAGAAGACCGCAGTCCATTCCTATGGAGTTTTTTGTTTATTGTTCTACTTGCCAACAGATGTCACATTCCTGTTGGTGGAGAGTCAATGTCTTCTCTATTTCTACTTATTGTTCAGATGTACATTCCTGACAATATAGTATTTTGTGTTGCTGTATCATGCTACATTGAATACATGAATGTATCAGATGGATTGGCGCCAATTTGGTTGCGAAATTTGTTGCCTAAGGTTAAATCAGGGAAGAATATTTTCTTTTCAAATGCAGATCTATGTAGTCTATTCATACTTGACTATCTAAATAATAATTAAACTCATTGAAACTTAGTTAAATGTAAAATTAAAAGTTAATATAAAAATCTAAAATGTTAAACTTATTCCTCAAAATTTAAATATTATTTTATATGTGCGTAAATAAATATTTTTATATGTTAATTTCTGGCAGTGGCTTTTACTCTTTGATATTTAAGATATAAATTAAGATATAGATTTTTATCTCTGCGTCTCCACTGAGCTAGTGACTTGGGCTAACGATCGGAATATTTAAATAAAGTGGAATCTTAACAGCGCGTATCTGCCTACTTTATAAATTTTTCTAGGCTCAAATGCCTAGATGGCGCCCTTGTAGTGCAGATATTGTTGTTGCGGTTAGATTCAATCTTCACTTTCATTCCGATTGGTACAATATATATATTTATTCATTCTAAACTCAATCTATTTTAAACTTCTTTTAAAATAAAATCAATATTTACATCATTATCAAAGCATTTGCTTCACACAAATGCAAACTATTTGTCTATAGTTTCATTTCAACACTACTATGACTTTTCAGTGGGCATAGACTACATTTGTGTGGATGATGTTTTTATGTACTTTCAATGTAATTTAAAAGTATAAGCTTTAATTCAGACTAATGTAATCATAAGTATATGAAGACTATATAGAGAAAACCTTTCATAAAGCCTGTTTTTCATTTTTATTTTTTAAACAGTATGTGCTTAGTTGACTTTTGACTATTACAAGCAATAGATGTAGCACAAATTGCAATGTGGGAGTAAGTGTGTGTGTATATATATATATATATATATGTTATTGTGGGAGTAAGTGTGTGTGTATATATATATATATAATGTTATTGTTAATTTAGGATAAAATTTAAATAGGAAAATTAATTAGGGAAAATATGCACTCTTTTTGAGAGGGGCACACATGATTTTTTTTTATTCATAGAGTTTTTCACCTGAGATGAGACATGCCTCTTTATTTTTTTATTTAAGGTAGCTGCATTCAGTCCTATGTTAACAGATAAAGGAATAAAAGGATGTCCAATTGAAGAAACAATGTTCAAACAACATTGATTATGTACTTTCACTGTGTGATTGCTACATTAATAATACAAATAATTCTGAATACACAAATAAACATTACAGAAACATGTATATATCTAATAACTCAATTTATTTTTGAAAAAAAAAATACTAACTGTAATAATAATAAACATAATGGTTTATTGTTGAGAAAGGGTTATGAAATTCAAACAAAGGGAGTGACAGAACTGATGTGTGATTTATGGATTTTAGATGCTAGAGGTGAACCATTCTATCTATCACCATGCTAAACCTAGAAGGTCTATCTTCAATTTGGTATTAGTGCACATTCTTTTTGTAGCTCTAATATAATAAAATAGTTATATTTAAAAGTAATGATTCTTTAATTATATAATTTTTAGTTAAATTTTTATAATGCAATAAAAACTTTTAAAAATTATCATGTTTTCTTTAAAGTGTAAAAAATATTATAATCTTAAAACTATTTTAATCTGATTAACAATTACAAGTCTGATAAGATTGTAATTTTGAAAGGGGCATGTTTGCATGAATCAGACCCTCCATTTTTATGTTGTTCGTGATCTGGCTAACATGATGTAAGGTGATCTTCAGAATGTCAAATGTCACAGTTATGAACATTTTTGTCAAGCTTCTCCAACAAACTAAAATCAGAGACTGTCTATTGTTGCCTGCTCATTTGCATCAAGACTCATGGGTTCAAATAGTGCTTCCAAATGATTGAGCTTGTGTTGATCGGATTGCTGTTGGGGGACCATGTTCCCACAAGAGACTAATTGTTGTGTGCAGTGACATTTTGACTTGCATCTATGGTTGGACTCTCATATAACATTGTGCTCTCTGATTGGTGGTATGCAACTATGCATTGGTTTTCAGTGTAAATCCAGTTAACTCTTTTGAATAAAGTTGTATTTTTTTAAAAAATAAAATAAAAAATAAAAAAAAAGTTTATTGTATTGATATGTCAATTTTCATAGGCTACAGACACAAATGATATACTTTGCAGATTAATCCATATATTATTTTGATTATGAATCTACCAAAATGGTAGATTCATTCAAAATCATACATAGATGAATGTGTAAATCTCTGTATCATTATATATATATATATATATATATATATAAATATAATATATATATATATATAAAAAAAAAAAAAAAAACACAACCAGAGAGACAGTCTCCAAGCACTATCAATATAAATAATAAAACTGCTATCTAGTTGCCATAAACTCAATAATTTGTTTTCATACAAAAAAGATGACTTCCTTTTATATACTCAAGATATTATATAGGAAGTTGATTTTTCAGCATTGAATAAAATCTATTATTATTCATTCTTACTTGAAAAGTTATTAAATCTAATAATGCCTATATATACAGAGTACAGCTAATGCAAATAATTTATCCATCTAGTCATGCGCAGTATTTGATTTATTAAGTTAAAAAATCTATAAAAAGATAGGGATTTGAAGTTCTGCTGAAGTTTTTCAAGTGATAAAAATAAAAGAATTCACATCTTATAGGCCCATATTATACGTTCGCCAATGATCATAATTTCCTTTATATCGTGATAAATTATATTTTAAAATGAGATATAAAATTTGCATAGAGCAAATATCAACAAATGGATTGTATTAATTGTAGATTGAAATAAATTGCTATGAATAAAAGTGTAGCAGATGTGCAAATATGTAATCATTTTACTTTATATTAATTATTACTCTTTAAGATTAAAACATTATACGAAACCATTCTCATCAACAATAACAACCACTTCCAAAATAATATGGTGAGCAAAACTCCAAGGGAAAAAATAAGTTTAGAAAACAATAATAAGAAGAAAAAGGAGATGAAAAAGAACAACAAAAATAACAATATTCCACGAATTTTTTTTCTTTCACCACAATTACATCACCTATTAATGTGGTAATAAATCCCTAACCAGTACTAACCCATCCAATATCTCGTGATAAGTTTCCAAATAAATGGCTTTTATTAGCAAAGAGTTTTGAACCTTTTCTCTAATAGTTATATTTAACTTCTTTGTTTTACTATCAAACTATCAGCCTAAATTGACAAAATTAATATTTTTAATCTAATTTAACTTGCTTGTACAGACATACAGATATAAAACCAGTCACTGTTTTATAGCAATACTGGACATAGTATAGCGATGTGTTCATAATTATTAATAAACTAAGACCACTATAATATAAAGACACTGAAGTGGTTTCAGATTTATATTATTATGCAAGTAAATTGGCTTAGATTGAAAATATTAATATGAGTATCAATATTGGCTGATAACTTAATTGTAAAACAAAGAAGTAAATGATGGCTATTAGAGGAAATGTGCATTTAATTCAAAAGATCCATGTGCTCTGCTCCAATAAAATCCTTAAACTGTAAACTAGTCTAGGGATATTTGATAGGACAGCATTAGATAGGGGTTTATTAAGCACTACTATCTGATATTTAATAATCACTAACATTTCCTCTAGATGGCATAATCATGGTAAGAAAATGAGAATAATGATGATGATGATGATGATGGTGATAGTAATAATAATAGTACATTAGATATGGGTTTTGCCATGACTTTACAAACCATTCCCTACTTATAAATATATCCACAAAAAAAAAAGGAAATTAAGAATTATTGTGTGTATAATTCAAAGAATGAAAATGTAGTTGCACAAACATACATTCCATTTTTTACAGTGTATAGGGAAATAATTGAAGCCATGAGAGACTCATAAAGTCCAGACTCTATACCAAAATAAGTGACCGACAGGTATCTAGTGAAAAGAGGGAGATTAAATGAAACACTTTTAAAATTTAAAAGCCAACTAACTTTTGAAGAAGCAACTTCGTATCCTCCAAAGTGGTTAAATTAACCTTTATACCTAGTCATTCCACTAATCATGTTAGGAGATAATTTCGACTTAGGGCTGATAATAGATTCCTCAGAGCTAACCCTTATATCTGATCATTCCGCTAATTAGCACTTGTAAATCCAATCATTGTCAAGCATTGATAATAGATTACTCACAATTAATCCTACATGTAGTCATTACAATATTTGTCTGTATAGTCTGTTGCTGGTTATATGCAGCACATATAAGCATATTTTACAAACACTTTATATATATATACAGACGCATACATTTGTAAATAATAGTTGTAGAATGTTTTGAATTTAAAAAAAACCAGTTAAACCTTGCGTGTACTTTAGTGAATAATAATAATTAAATTGTTGTTAATAATTTCTTACCCTCTACTATAGTTTTCCCGCATATATCGTTCATTTTCTTCACTACCTTAAAAAATAATGAATCATTATAACGCTTAGTGAGTTACTTCTATTGAAATAGAAATGATCAGTGTTGAAAGCTATTGAAAAATAAGATTACCATTTATTTTCTTAATTTAGAAATCTTTAGTTTATGTCCTTAAAAATAAAGATTCTGTCTACTTTAAAAGTCATTTAATAAACTTTCACTTAATGTTATATTTAGTGCTATAGTGTTTTATAGTTATGTTCTTATCTCTATATAATTTTCTCTTACTTTTTGCTGGTTGGGTTATTTATTAACTCATATAACAGATAATTACAGCTTAGCACAGTGGTCGCGCTCTACTTTTTCACACAGTAAGAACACAACAGTAAATGATTTATGAGTTACTCTTCAATATTAATTATGTGCTTTCGTCTTGTCTTCTTTATGTCTAATATAACATGAAGTTAAGAAAAGAAAAATATATTAGCGTTAAATTGATTTCAGTGGATTCTTATTAAACTTATTAAAAGTACTAGAAGAAAAGTTTCATTTATAAAGAAAAATAAAAATTTTATTAGATTAATAATCGTAAATTTTGTTCTGTATGTTTACATTTCTTTTATATTTTATATGCATCTTCTATTAGAAGAAAAAAATATTTTATAATAAACCATGTCAACTGGTTATTATAATAGGAAAAAATAATTATTGATGATGATGATGATGATGAGATATTTTCTAACCATGACAACTGGTTATTATAATAGGAAAAAATAATTATTGATGATGATGATGATGAGATATTTTCTAACCATGACAACTGGTTATTATAATAGGAAAAAATAATTATTGATGATGATGAGATATTTTCTAACCATGATAACTTGTTATTATAATAGGAAAAAATAATTATTGATGATGATGATGATGAGATATTTTCTATTGCCTACTTACTAATCAATATCAATTCTGCTCCGCATAGTGTATGACAATGATAAAGTGACGGAATTTGTAGTTGCAAGTTTCCGTGGATTTCGGCGCATCCTTATCATTTCCAGTGTTCGAACTTTTTATAAACTTCATAGTAACAAATCGTTAGCTTACTTAATTCTAAGAAACAGTTTGAAGTCTATCAATCTTGATATTAAAGATTGACCAATAGTGGTAATTTTTTTCTAAATGCATGACTATATATGTTATGTGAAAATTAATGAAAATTATTATCATCATCATCAAACACCATTCATAAATCAGTATGTCCATTCTAAAAACTATAAAAGAAAATTATATAAAAAGATGAATTCATTTGTTTATTCAGAAAACAAGTAACAAAATATAAATCAGTATAAGAAATATCTTGAACAGGAATTTAAAACATAACAAATAAAATATAAAAATATAAATTAAAAATACATAAAAGATTATTTAGATTAGTAGAAGAAATTACATCATTTTTTTGAAAGCCAAATAATTAGCATTAGTTAAATTTAAAGAATATTCTTGCATAAACATTTTAAATAACTTGTCACTATTATAACTAAGCTGATTCTATATGAAGTCTTGATAAATTTTAGTACATATCAATTAAGATTTAATAGATAATCATGTATTTGTAATCAAAAATATAGAATATGAATAAAAACTCCTACAATAAATATTAAAAATTACTCTACAATGATGTACCTGAACAATATCTAAAATACAATGAAATGTCATAAATTTCTTTAACTGATATGAAGAAGAGCAGTCAAGCATTGTTAGCCAAGAGGTTAGTGCAGCCATCTTGCAAGCAAGGAGTTGGTTGCAGATGGTTGTTGCGGGTTCACCTCCTGGCCAATGCTATGACACATGGAAAAAAAGAAGAGAGGTTAGGAATTGGAGGATTAAATTTGGAAAGACCTTAATTTTGTAGTAGATCAAGAATGGTTGAAAGTGATGTTGATGGTATAACAGACAGCTTTCAAAAATACATATTTCATGATTCTAATGAGATATTACAAGAATAGAACAGTTCCACATATAGACATATAACTGTGATAACAAGAAAAGGAATTGGTAATTAAATCTGACCAAGAACAATGGAGACAGGCTTTGTGATGAGTTGATATATCATGAATATGTCCACATATATCATCTTCTGGTTCATTAGTCTGTTTGTACGATACCTAAGTTGCTATGTTTTTTTTTGTTACTTTGTTCTATAGTGAACTTCACTTCTAAAAAAATACTGCACAATTTCTGCACTGATTGAATGATAGATTCAAAATCTAAAAGATTCCAGAACAAAAGTCAACTCTATTCTATTCAGTGCTCAAACATCACATAGCCTCCAAATCAATAAACTCTTAAAATGTTTTTTTTATTTTGTTAATGGTATTTGAGAACTTGGCATAGTTGATAAAAGTGTCTTTTTAAAACTAATCCTGTGAGCATTTCATTGTTATAATTTATAATTCAGCAAAAATATATATAATTAACTACCATATATTTTCACATAAAGTTTCTTATGTAATTCAGTGCAGCAATAGAATGGAAGATCCTGGAGCTCATGAATGGTGGTTTGCAGTTGTTCTCTATCATTTCCAATGCTTGACTTTCTATAAACTTCTGATTAATAAACTATTTGAACATTTTTACTTTTTAAAGGCAGGTTGAAAATGTTACACAATTAGATGTTACTACATGCTAATATTTAATTATTACCAGGGGCCATAGTGTATAATTTATACATAAACAAATATATTTATGACATTTTATTAGTTCCTGTATGGCATCAACCATGAATTGTACAAGATAGAGACTATTTTTCTAATTCTACAAGGACCAAAAAATATTATGAAATATTTATATATAAATGTGACATGTAGATTGCAGTGTTCCATAGCTTTGAGATCGATACTGCAATGGTAGTCACTGAATTACATTATATATGCATGTGTGTTAAATGTTTTTATGAAAGAAAGACATGAATATAATTTTATTTTTTATTTGAGTAATTTTTGTTATTATTATTAATAATAACAGGAAACATGTACTCTGAAAAAAAAAAGAATGTACACATATCTAAATAATAATTAACAACACTTCATTATCAAAGTTTAAAAATGTCTATTAAACTACTTTCAAAACAAATTATATTTGCCTGATTAATGGGATTTATTAAAACTTTTAGATATATAAAAATCTCAACCTGTTAATGGAAATTCTCTTTATCTATATTAATATCTTAGTTCACAGTGAAAGATGAATCCATATTTTGCTTGCAGATATCATCTTGATTACACATTAAAGATTTATAATTTAGATAAGTGCAGGCTGTTATAATATGATTACATAAATATAAATATTAATAAATTAAATATAGTATAAATATTAATCTATTACTGTTATTTAATTTTTACTTTCTATAAAGAATTGTAAAAACTTTTAATCTTTTATAGGTAAATATTTGATGAAAATTCGCCAAACCTCCTTATAGGACACATGTTTCTGTCAATACAATCTGACATCATCAGCTGCTCAGAAAACCAAATGAGATCACATCTAATACAGCAAGTAACTAAGTTATTATTTAAATACATTTACAATGCTTAATTTAGCACTAAAATTTGAATGTGAATCTCCAAACATTAATACTAAATTTGGTATTGTGAATCTATTTAAATAATAACTGAGATTGTTGCATTTGATGTGATCTCAGCTAAACCTTGACCACTTGATGATTTCACATTTTATTAACAAAACATGTGTCCTGCAAGTAATTAGTTGATTTATTATCAAGTATTGTCTTATAGATACCATAAGTTTTTTATAGAGTCATACATATATAATATTAACACCCAGATATAAAGAAGAAAGTTAATTAACATTTAATTATATCTACAAATGCTTTTCAAAAACAAAAAAATTAACTATAAATACATATATAAAAATTCCCTTTTTCTATTTCTCAAATATTTTTGTGTCTTGTAATTATAATACTATAGTAAAATATAGCCTAAAAATGATTTACTCGCTGACGAAGAAGCTTCCAAATAAACAAAACAAATTTCGCATAAAACTATTAAATGGGCCAAGCGCTTTCGAGGTTTGCCCTCATATTCATGGCCGACGAACGTAATAAATCTTTACATAGTGTTATTAAATAACAAATATGCAAATGTAAATGCAAATCAGTTTGACCATTTTTTTGAAATGGAAAAACACGTGTCGCGTCTATTGATAGAATTGTTGTCGCAAACAATGAAGTACGCCTCTTTGATCTTTCTTTTACAGTCATTGGTTTCAGGGCATACAATCCTGGGGTTGCCTGGTTCAAACACATGGCCAGTCTGCTTTTCATGTTCCAGAAATATTGAAAAGTTATCGCTGTTCTTTTTTGCTCTTCTATAGTTATACAAGTGTTGAGCAGCTCTGTTGTGAACAGTGGCCTTAGTTTCCCCATAGTATATGGCTTTGCATCCGGCCTGTGGACATGACATGCTGTAGATCACCTGGGGTGTTTGAGATGGGTCTGTTCTATCCTTTGAATTATTAATGAGTCTGTTAGAATTAGGGGGAGTACGAAAACCAACGTTAAATTCCCCAGTTAGAGTCTTTATTATCTGTTGTGATACTTTGGGAATATAAGGGAGTGTAATTTGAGGCTTATCCTTATTTTTGTGGTTAGCTATTAGTTTACTGTGAAATTGCTTAATTTTCTTTGCAATTGATCTGTAGCTGAAACCTACGCTAAGCAAATCATTTATATAAATTGCCATGTTGGTCTTTCTATCGGCTTCAAATTTACATAAATTTTGATTTCTAAATAAAAACGCATTGAGCCCTGTGAATTTATGTGCAGTAGGTGACATGGATTTCAGGTGAGTAAAGCCTCAGATCTCAAGGGGTTTAACTATCATACTATAATGCAGATCTCTATTTTCTCTATGGACCAGCAAATCCAAATATTTAAGCTTCTGCCCTTCGTTCTCCCAAGTGGTGTTTATGATCAATTTAGATTGTAGTTGTAATTCATTTTGAATATTGACAATTACATTTTTTGGCGCTGCCATAAATACATCATCTACATAGCGCACATAAATTAATCCAGCAACGTTAGCAGTGTGTTTAACAATGGTATGTTTTTCAAAAAAGTTTAAGAAGATGCTGGATATTATTCCACTTAGGGGAAGACCCATATGCAAATTTTTAACTGAACTAAGAATAATACTATGACAAAATTGATAAATGTTCAAATTCAGAGTAAAAGTAATTGTAATTATTAATAATTTTAATAACATTATACAAATATTTCTAAATATAACAAATTTACCTACTGTTTATTACTAGGCAGGTAAATTCATAAAAATAAATAAGTCCTCAATTAACATTTAACTACACCTATCAACATCTCCCCACAGCACAGAGAACAATTACAAATAAAGAGAAAAATATCCTCTTTCTATTTACTTAATGTTTTTATATATTGTATTAATAGGAAACATGCAATATGATAATACAGATATGATAATATATTGGACTACTTGTCTATTTGTGTGTTATTATTGTATTTAAAAAGTTTAAATAAAGTTCAAAATTTTCTAGACATTAAACACTTAATGGCAAATGATGGAAATAGTCCAACATATTTTCACATTTAATATATCACAAACATTCAAGAAAATATAATGTAGATTATTCTGATAAATTAAGGATATTTTCTTTAACAAACATTATAATGATTAATAAAAATGCAATAAAATAATAATAATAATAAACAATCACTCATGAATAAGTATGGCCACTCTAACATGGAGAAAAAAAGGAGATATAGAGAAAAAAGTACTCAAGAAATGAGATTTGCAATGATTATATAAAGCAATCTCTAAACCAAAAATATATCCACAAATATAATATTCTTGTTCATTTTTTCCTTTCTAGATATTTGTGATATTGTCTTTTAATTGCTTCAGCAGAAACCATTTGAAATACTTTAAAACCATGTCTAATTGTAATTCTCCAATGTATTCTATTTTCTGACATGTTTTAGCAAAGGAAGCAATTGACATTACAGATTTTTAGAAGATCTTTGATATAAATCTTATAACATAAGCTGGAGTCTACATTTCCCACAAAAATGTATGCTCAAGTGCACCATAAAAACCATTTTAGAAAGTCTTAAATAATATTCAATCCAATAAAAATATGGCTTTACAGTAATAGACTCAACAACATCATGTACAGAAATTTTAGAGGATATATTGACTGCTTTTTTAATCTTGCCATTGTGTTTTTAAGATTATAAGGGACATCCTTAAATATAACTTCTCTAATATTTTTATAGTATGCTGATAGGTATCCACATATCAGTTTAAGACAATAAATTAGATAAAATAAAAATTCTACATATAGCTAACTTAGTTGCAGTTGTTATTTTACTATGATAAAATACATTGTTTTAACTTGTTTATCATCTGCGATCAATTTTCTATTTATAAGATTATCAAGAAAATTAAATTGAACTGTATTCCCAAGTTGATGATTATTCAAGATAACAGTTTTTAAAGATTTTTATTCCATCACTGACTGATAAAAAAACATAATTTTTAAAATATTAATTAATAAACCAAAGTCATTATATGTTGCATTCAAAACATTGAATACATTCTGTAAATCATCTTTTTAACTGACAAAAATAACACAATCTTCACTCACAATACTGTAAATCCAAAATTCAGGAAGTTGAAATTTTTACTTTTTCTTTTAATCAATTCAAATTTAAAATTTTGCCATCAAATCTGTATTATATCTTGATTACAGTTCTATTAAGCAGCCTATAAATAATTCCAAAGCCTATTGTTATAAAAATTAAAAACAATGGTGGAATAAATGCACATGCTTATTTAATATCAGTTTTTACTTCAAATGCTTCAGATCTTTCATTCTATCATGTACAGGCTGTACAATATAAAGAATATTTGGGGAAAACCAACCTATTTTAAACAATGCCATGGACTTTTCCTAATCAAATGCCTTGACTAAATCAATAAAAGCTTATATATAAATCACTTCTAAGTTTCTAACATTTTTTTTTATATGTCAAATGCATTGACCAAGAAGTAAACCTGGACCAGCTGATTGAAAAGCATCTATTCTAACAACTAGGCCATCAAAGTGCATTTGTGTGGCAAAATAAACCATATCTACAGTACTTATTGAATCCCTGGAACCGCATGGAGTTTTTGGTAACTATGACTGAAACCAACCAATCCAAAAAAATCTTGGAAATACCTTTGCTACAGTGGCAGATAATGATATTCCATGATAATTGCTAGAATCTTGTCTATTCCCTTTGTTTTTAAAAATGGGAACACTCAAAGCTTCCACAAGATTATATAGCACAACTTCAAGTATACATAGATTCTTTAAAAAATTTAATATTTTTGAAACTAATATATTACTACTTCATTTAAACAGTTTAATTCTAAAGCTATTAATTTATTTTTAAAAAAATGGCAATGTGAAGGATGAGTGAAATGTTGATTTGAATTGTAGGTAAGATATTATATTGTACAAAAGTAATATTTTATGTCATTTTTATTTTTGAAATTTTGACTCGGCACTGAAACCGTTGGTAGTGAAATTGGCTTACTTGTTATTGATAAATTGGAATAGGTGTAGTTTTATTATAAATACATATTATGCAATGTTTTTAATAAAAATGTATTCTATTATTTAACTATTGAATTTTTATATCTTTATTGCCATATAAAAATTTCAATAAAGTTCTATATCTTTGCAAAATCTATATTTAGACTGACCTCTTAGAAAGTAGAAGTATAAAGAGCATACTATTTTGCAGCCTCACTAGATATTATAAAATATATTACAAAAATTTCAAATCCTAAGATACAATCACAATTAGATTATAAGCACAGTTATTAAGATTCTATAAAAGTTTTTATAAACAATGAATTATCAATTTATGAGATCTTAGATGATATTGCACATGGTAACAAACATTTATCTGTCAATCATTTATAGATATATTAAATTGTAAATAAGTATTATCTATAGCTGATACTTATATATATATATATATATATATATATATATATTATTATATATATATATATATATATATATATATATATATTATTGATAATATATTATTGATAATTTAATACAATTAAATCTAATTTGGTGTTTTTGTACATCCCTAGTCAAAAGATGATTGGTTCTTCAAATTCCCCATAGAGCCATCTCAAAATTAATGTCTTGTCAATATTCTAGATCAGCGGTCCCCAACCTTTTTGCACTTAAGAGCACATTCTATAATACCAGCCAGGTGGTGGGCACCATTTATTTTTTCAATATAAATTTATAGTTGGATATTGTTAATGATAGACTCTTTTTTGCTGTAAAAGTATAGTATGGCCTACAATTTGATTACAATATAATACAATAATTTATAATAAATCTTAAAAATTAAATTTATTTGTATCAGATAAATAATTTTCATAGTGTTTGGATAGCAGAGGGCACATGTAAAATGGTCTGCAGCCACCATGGTGCCCACAGGCATAGGGTTGGGGACCCCTGTTCTAGATATTCACAATAAAACTGAGATTCTAATGTGTTTTTCATGAAGTACAATGTAAAATGTGACAATGTGTTTTATATCTTTGTAGATCTTTTTTACTGCATTTCTTATCATTATAAAACTCTTTCAAATCACTTTAAAAAATTATTTTAAAGCAGAATTTCACAGCCATGCCCAGTTTGAATCTTTTCACATAATTTTAGCAACAGTTTTGCAACATTATGTTAGTACATTAGTCAATAGTGGGTTTAGATATGAAACAGAGTTTCATCTTCAATGTCATAACTTATGATCTAGATATGCTGGAGCCCTAAAACTTTTGTGGTAAATAACTAAACTAAATCATTATGTAACAAATGTATTGATGTAAATATGGTTCTTCAGGCAAATGTGAGAGACAACCAGTCATCAGTTATCTTTTTATTTGAACACACTGTGCATTTGGTAAAAATATCCTTAGTTAAAAAGTTTAAGATAAGACAATATTCTCTAATCAACTCAAATACTATTTACTAACAAATGTTTGATAAATTGAGGTCTTTTTAGAGTGATTATCTAAGAAAAAAATCATTTGCTTAATTATAAATTCTCATTTTTCTGAAAAAAGATTTGAACTCTAAGTCATGCTTGGCTGACAAATCATAAAATCTTTAATATATATATATTAAGAGAGAAAAAATAGTGTTACTTATGTTTAATTTAAGATTGGGTTATTTATTGCTCCTAATAGTTTATTAAACTGATGTGTGATTTGAAGGCTTATCTTCCTTACAGCCATTTGCAAAAGTTTTGGCAGATTCATTGTTCTTTTGAGAGAAGTACATTAAAGAGTTAATTAAACTCAAGAGATTCATAAAAATAAATCTTAGTACAAGAAAAATATCTTTAGTTCAATATTTAAAAACATTAAGAATAATATACTATTTAATTCAAACATTATATATCGGTAGTTTTTTTTTAAAATTGCATTGAATTTACAAAGCTCTTTCATTAATTGGAAGAAACTTTAAAAAATCGTTTAAAAATCGTTTTATTATCAAACTCCTAACTGTTGACAGAATTGTAGACAAATACGAGTTTATAACTTCAAATCTTATTTATGTCAACAGCAATGAGGTTGACTGAAAATAACTGCAATATCATAGCCCGGTGTGTTTTAGTATAGTTGTAGTGGCAATCTCTGGCGCTCCAGATCCATAGCTCATGACCATTGCTTTTCCATGTCTTCTACTTGACCTTCGTATAAAGTCCCAAGCATTACATATTGATTACTTTTGTTTTATTTGGTTCAATGCAGTGGTAATGTGAAAAATTTTGAAGCAGAAATCTCATGGATCACAGTTTCAGCATTGTCCAAGCTTCTTATGAATTCTCATCCTACAAATCAATCTGTTATTCTTTTATGTCCCCCTCTTATCATTTGATAAATTCCCTCTCCAGTTTGATGCAGTGGGTTTTGAACACAAAAAATAAAGGTCCCTGAATCCAAAGTTTAAAACTTTTAGTGCTTGGCCAACATATGACCTCCCAAGCAACTAATATTTCAATAATGAGTTCAGTAAATTGGAATGATAACAGATTCAAAAGCTAAATAATTTGAAGGCTCAACTGTATCACTTCTGCTTATATATCACAAGACATTCGGAGAAACAAACCAATCAATTTTATATACATAAAATAAAATGATAATAAAGGTCTTTTGTTTTTGTTCATTTCTAGCAATACAGAATCTTGCCAGTATTTTTCAATGATTTTAATTTTATGATAGTCATACATTACAATATAACAATTCTTCAATTGCTAAACAGAGAATCTTTAATAAATAAAATAACTATTGCAAAGTGCTTTTAACTCGTATGAGTCCTTATCAAGGCAGTATAAAAAATCCGATTTTTTTCCTAAGTGATAAATTCAACGTTTCATTGCATTGGCCAGGAACAACTAAACAAAAAGCTGGTTAATTTTGAATTCATTGCACAAGATGAATTTTGTATAAGATATAATTATTTAATTTTACATTTTTTATCATGTTTCAAGCATTAATATTGTAAAATTATATGTAATCCAAAGGATTTTACAATATTAATGCATGAAACACACAACAAAAACAGAAGATTAAGGAATTATATCTTATACAAAATTTATTTTGTGCTATTAATTCAAAATTAATCAGCTTTCCGATTAGTTGTTCCTGGCCAATGCAATTAAACGTTGAATGCATCACTTAGGAGAAAAATATGATTTTTTTATACTGCCTTGATAAGGACTTGTAGGAGTTAAAAACACTTGGCAATAGTTATTTTCTTTATTAAAGATTCTCTGTTTTAGCAATTGAAAAATTGTTATATTGTAATTTATAAGTTGCATTAACAGAAGTATTATATTTATTTATTATTGATAGTCATACAAATACTTATAAGTACATTATTCATGCTTCTTTAATATTACTTATTATTAAACCTACTAATAGAATAATTATTATCACTATTACAGTATATGGAATTTCATCTTAAATATCTCAAAGTTAATTTACTTAAATTAAAACACTTTTGATTAGCAAGCTAAATGTTAAATATTCAAGCTTAAAGTAATTGTTTAAAAAATAATTTATTTTATTTTTGACAATAATTTTCTGAACTGATAAGACAAGAGCAGGTGTTTATACTAGCTCCATCTGTAGTAAGATTAAGTAATTGATGATTACCATATGATACTAAATTAAAATTCTTATCATGAAAATGATTTGTGGTTTCTATTTTAAATTAATGTCCCTTGGGATTAAAAGCTAAAAGTAATGCAAAATCATATCTAGCAACCACCAAAAAAAATTTTTTTTTTCTGAAATTCAAAACATTCAAAAAGTTTTGTATCCAAACTCAATATATTTGACATTTATTTAGATTTTACTCTAGTCAGTATAAATCTTGAGTAATAAATAGACTCCAGAGGTTAGTATTTAATGAATCTATCCAAGTTTCTAGACTAGTTTCTAAATAATTATTTTTTATCAGTGAATAACATTATCTGGACCTAGGATCTTAAAATATATAGATTGCTGAATGCAGATCTGTATACTAAACAAACAAGTTATCTTAGATTAAAACATCAAAATGTTTCAAATTTTTTAATAATAATTGGACAATCTAAAAAGTAGTAAAATATGGCTTCTGAAGGAAAAAAACATTAACTAATTAACAGTTTGACTTATTTTGTTCCATCTGGTAAGAGTTTATAAAAATATTCAATCTTCAATACTATATAAAATCTTTATTTTATACTAAAGCTCAATAAGTTGGACTTATTTTATGAACAAATAACTTTTGATCTTTAAAAATTTTAAAAACTGGCTTACAAATCAAACACTGTACCATGCAGATCATCAAGTTAGTGTAAACACTGTCAAATGATTTTTTTTTAATGAATGAATAAATGTAAATATATGATATATTGAATTCTGCTTTAAAATTTATTATGATATTTGAAAACATTTTCACACCATGTTGACTCTGACAAATAATAATGTTACACACACTAGGAATTTTTTTGTTTATATTATGGTCAAGTTATTTTATTTCTATTTCTAAAAATAAAAGATAGATAAATATATTGAAATTGCATATGTGTGATTTTTTGTTTTAAATAATAATCAACCAATTAGTGTGTAAAAATAATCAAAAATATTTTATAAACAAAAAAAAAAATTATTTTGTTTATACCAAAATCTTTGCATAAAAATGAAATCATAATAAATTAAACACCAGAGTAATTTGTTTACATGTCAAACAATTTCAGTGTTCCTTAGATCTAAGGCAACTGATTTAAGCTGACTGTCTATAACTTACTGACCTCTTCAGAATTTTAGTTCAAATAAAACATCTATAAAAGTGTTCTGGAAATTGTTATATTATAAACAAAACTGAAAGTCATTATCACTAATTATAATGTTAATTATATTATTTTAAAATTACAAAATAGCCATGCTTTTTAATATAAACAAGGTTCTTTCATAACAAGCAAAACAGTGGAATGATTAAAATAAAAAATCCTGCTGGTATATTCATGTTCAAATGGTTTAATTGATGAAAATCAAACTAAAATTTAGACTGGGAAATTATAGAATATCAATCACTAAACAGGAATTTATTAAGCACTACTATCTAAGCATCTATTGATTTTTCAAACACACACTAAGTGTCAATCAGTGTAATATGAGAAATTATCCAAATGTAACTTTAAAAGATTTGTTACTCAAGAGAAGATATCATAAGGTGGATGCAAATAAAATAAGTCTATTAATAAATAATGTTTATGAAGCTAAAATAAATTAACAATAAAAGTACACCTAATATTTTTATTAGTACTAATGATTTTACTACATACTGAATTTTTCAATATTTAAAATAAAAAAAATAAAAAGAATAAAGTTAGAAATATACAGATGATGTGGAAACATCAAAGACTTGGGAAACAAGAGTTCTTCACTCTGTCATCACTACAAAAGCACTCCTTTCTTTTAGAATTTTAAAAGATCTCCATTCTTCCAATACTCATTATAATTTAATACAGAGATAGTGAAACTGAGAGGAGACAATAATAGGTCAAGAATTACAAAATATGATTATCAATAAATGATGGTAGTGGAGTAAAACAAACAATAAAAGTAAATACAACATTGAAGCTAAAAATTCCAAAATTTATTTTAGCTAAGAAAAATATAAAATATCTTCATTTGGATCATCTGACCATCACATGACTGCCTGAGCAACTGATCACATGACTAGAGACTGTTGCAATTATCAAATAAAGCTAGATATTATCATGGCATCAAGTTAAGCACCATCTTCTCTGAAATCATTATATATTATAATAAATACATCCATTTATTACTTATTATTATCTAATCATTTCTTCACACTTGTTTCATTCTCTGCCCATATCAGTTCAAGAAAAATTGTTTCACTGGTTTCTGTATCCTATTCTCATTGTCCCTTTTTTGTTATAATGCCTTAAACAAAAAATCATAAAATACCTATACTATTACTCATTTTTATATTTAAATTTTTTCCTAAAAATTTAACCTAACACTCTTTCAGTATTTCCAAAAATAAATATTAATGAATGTCTTTTCTAATTACATCATAAGCTACAAATACATTATAAATTAATATCGATTTTTATCTTTTTTCTATAGTAACTAGAATTTCTGCGTTTGCACCAAATACTAATAAATTCCCTTTGCTTATTATACATTCTTTCATATTTTATATAATTTTTATTTTTATATAAATCCACTTTTTATACTTATATTTAACTGTTTGACACTTTTACTTTTTTTCTTTTATCAAAAATAACAAAATAAGTTCATAAAACTAAAAGCCTTCAAAACTTTAATTATTCTATCATATATAAATATTTGAAAACCAGGCACTCTTCACAAACCTGGAGTTTAATTGTAAATATAGGGGATTTGAACAGACTTTCAAGCACCCACCAACTATCCACACTATCTCATACAACTGATATACATGACCACACACATACAAATCTCCTATATTTTCTATCATATATAGTATATTATGCATTTAATTTTCAATTAAAAAATTCTAATAAACTATAAACAATTCAGACTTTAATAATAAAACATTTAATGGTAATAAATGCAAAAATAATAAAAGATCTTCACTATGATAAACATATTTCATTCTATTTAAACTAACTAATTTTTCCCTCTCTCCTTTTAATTAATTAGGTTCTTATAATACATTCTGTATAAACTTTTTTCACTTATTATGTAAACACATGGAATTATGTTGCCATCTACTAACATTGCATACTGCAAAAGCTTTTTTGCTCAGCATATTTATTTTGGCATTCTCATAGCATCTAGCATTTTCTAGGGGATGTTATTTTGAATTACATTTCAATTTACATAATGGATAGTATTTCAATCCTTTTTTTATAATAATGATGTAAACTATGACAATATGAGGGGGTAACCCAAAGTAATCTGAATTTTATAACAAAAAATTGTTTATTTATTTTTAAGTCTTATAAATTTCATCTTTTTTCAAATTACTGTCAATATGAGGAAATACACCAGTTTAAAATGTGTTTATCATTTTTCAAAGTAGTCTGGAAACCCTTGCAATGTGATGCCTTTTAATACTTCTAGCATTTTTCTCCACCCTTTCCAAGTCCACAACAACAAAATAAATTTGAGGTATTTTTCCATTCAAGAAAAGTTTAAGAAATTGCATGAAGTGAGATCTAGCGAATATTGCTCATAGATAAGCTGAATCATGCTGAATTTAATTAAAAAGTGTTTTAAACTCAAGGCTTTGAGAGATGACACTTTGTCAGGGTGAAGCTTGCACTCTTCTCTTTGCCATAAAATAAAAGATTTAAGTTTTACTGCATCATGTAAATGTTTCAAAACTTGCACATAAAGTGTTTGACCATTACTAAATAAATCTGAGAGGAAAATTCCATTTGCATCAAATAGAGACCAACATTGTTTGGACTTCACTTACCATAATCTTTGGGGATATAATAAATTTAACATTCCAATTTGTCTAAAGCATTACAATTGTTTTTTTCTCATGTGTCATAGCATCAGCTGGGAAGCGAACCTGCTATCCCAGGACAACTGCTTGTAAAGCAGCTGTCGCTGACCTCTTGACCACCAATGCTTGACAGCATTACATTTGTTTTCCCTGCCATTTTTTGTAAATGAAAACAGAATTTCACAATGTTCAAATTTTTCAGTTATTATAAAAATTGCCAAATATATGAAATGCATTTTATCAAAAATGTGTTACATGGTGCCACAATTTCACATGGTGATGCCAATTGCTAGATTGATGCAGAAGGGTTCCTGAAAAAAATATTTAACAACAGAAGCATATACTACAATAGGTGGACAATCTACAAAATGATTTGATTACTTTTGAATACTTCATTGTAATTACTGTTCTACTAAAAAAATGTGGCAATATGAAATAAATTTGCATTTTTGTTTGATAAGTAATAACCAATACTCTGAAATACACAAAGATTAAAAGTCCAAGTTTTAACTCAAATAGTTTTTTTTATTTCCAACACTGCAGACTTGACTAAAAATATATATATCTCATGACTGGAAAAAATATTTTAAATATGTTTAAAATAGAAACTCAGAACTATTTTTTAATGTATTTATTAAAGAAAATGTATTAATTAATTATATTTTTATAAGTATATCTTTCAAAATTAAAAATAGACAGGAGTAAATAAAAAACAATATTTTAAAGTATTTTTATAAAAATAAAATAAATAAAAAAGGTTTTAATATGTCATATGCACTTGTATAATGTACTGATTGCCTGTATTATAATTTTTAACAAAAATGAAAATAAAGTAGTCAGTACTATAATTTTTATATATAGTGAATTATTAATAAATACTAACTGTAATTAATTTTCATACTTTGAGGTTTGGGTTTTATATGAGTTTGCTTTGAAGAAAATACTGCCATTCTTTCTATTTTAAATCATTCTTCTGTATAACCTTTAACATTTTTTAGTTTTTGCATAAAAATTAACATAATATTGATTTATTAATTAAAAATATAATGAGATCAGTTTTTTTCAATAGATGGTAAATCCAATGTAATTTAGTTCCAGCTCCCTCATGCTAGATGGTTTTAGTATTTTCTTCTGAAATTTTGATAGCATTTGTAAGATTTGTTCATATGTTATTTATATAATGCTATGTTTTAATTTGTAACAATCATTAGGTAATCACTACTTTACACATGTACTGTATAGATTTAAACACTTCAGAAATACTCTCCTTTCTAAACACAGGATAAGGTCTTTTGAAAAGATAGGATGAATCTACCCTATCCTTTTAACTTAATGTATATGTATAGGCAAATTTTAAGGATTTAGGAATGAGAGCATGAAGATTTTAATTAATCATTTTTAATTCTATTTACTATGTGTTTAGAAAGGAAAGTATTCCTGAAGTGTTTAAATATATACATGCATGTGTAGCAAAATGATTTCCTTATGAATAGAAAAAAAGTTGCTTTTATGCATAATTTATTAAAGATTCATGATTATTTTTGCACAATAATTGTTTGACAAATATTTAAAAAAATATGTATGATTACATATTTATTTTTCATGTATATGTTTTATTTTTAAAAACAGAAGTTAACATATTCTAGCATAATTGCAACAAAAAACATGACCGCTATAACATCTGATTACTCCTTGTGAAACTAATCACTAATGCATTTGCAACTCCATGATAGAATCTTTTAAGATATTTTAAAAATTATAATTGCAATTTATAAACACAATTTTATAGATTTATCATGGATTCACATTTATTCTTGTTTAAAAATAAATTTTAGTTAATAAAAATATTGTTGATTTTTTGGAGGTATTCACATAGTTACTTTTCTGCCTACTGTTAAATGACAAAAATTTTGATCTCATTACATATTCTGTTTTATCATTATTTTTTAATATTTGCAAAGTTCAAATATGACTTTTTAGAATGTTTTTTGTTTGTAAACTTTTATTTTTAACAAAACAATTTCAACTTATTGAATTGTAATATAAAATAATGATTTAATTCTAAAATCAAATATTGAACCTTTACAAAATTTACCACCAGGGCAACAATAAAAATATTAATTTGTTAACTTTGTGGGATGAAAGTCTGTCTGCCAATTTTTAAAAAGAACCTAGTAAATTTATTAATAAATACTTCCCCATGTCTGAACATTTTATTTTTACAATTAAACCTTTTGATATTTGTGAGTTTTCAGGAATACCAAGATGGCAGCCCATATTTTTGATACATTTCATTAGCAGTCTTCTGACATTTACAAAAATAATGTTATAGAAAAAGGAATAAATTCTGATAGATTTTATTAAAAAAAATTAAAAAAGGGATAAATTTCAATAAATTTCTTTAACAATCATTATTTGAATTTTGTTTTCTACTTTTCCCAAAATCATTTGAAAAATGAATGGAGTCCCAAAAATCTCCTGAAACTGGGTTTGTTTTGTTAAATTAAAAAATAAAGTAATAAATTCTGATAAATTTAATTGACAATCTTTATTTCAATTTTTTTTATTATTTACTTCCCAAAGAAGAGTCATTACATTTACAAAAAATGAATGGAGGGCTTACAATCTCCTGAACATGTATTAGTTATGTTTACAAAAAATGAGTAGAGGGCCTACAATCTCCCCAAAATGTCATACTTACATTTACAAAAAATGAACCCCCAAAAATAATAATATAAATGCAATATTTACAGTTTATTCATGTTGTAAGTGTGCACTCTTTAATGCCTTCCAAAATTGTTACAGATGTTTCAAAGGCCTACAATATTGCACAGGTCTTAGTTGTTAAACTAAAAAAAAATGTAAAATTTAAAAACTAAAATAATAAATTCTGATAAATTTTATAAAGAATATTTATTTCATTTTTTTACTGGTATTATAATGTGTAAGTGAGGAGCTGCTTTATTGTAACAGGTCCAGGTAGAACAGTGGCTATTTTTATGAATGCAATAAAACAAAACATTGCAGGGGGATCTACACTTTATTTGGACTGCAGGAAGGTCTATAAAAGTAATGAATTAAGGCATGTGGTATTTGAACATTTCCAAATTAATCACAGGTGTAATTTGGTTGCTTCAGCTACTGGTGCACATACATAAAACATGGAAAGACTTTGGGGGCTGGCCAAATGGCAAAATAAAAAACACTGTGGAAACATGCAACAACATATGGATTTCTATTAACAGAATTTATGTGGCATCAAGTCTAATAATAGCAAGTTTCATTTATAGTGATTTTGAAAGCCATTAAGTATTGCATGTCATTGATATGAATAAACTGTAAATAATGTATATATATTGCTTCATTTTTGTAGATATAACTAACAATGCATCTTTGGGAGATTGTAGACCCTTCATTCATTTTTTTGTAAATGTAACTAACACATCTTTGGAAGATTGTAGACTCTCTACTCATTTTTGTAAATGTAACTAACTCATCTTCAGGAAATATATATATAAAAAATTGAAATGAAAAGTGATTAAATTTATTGAAATTTATTACTTTATTTTTTTTAATTTAACAAAACTAATACAGCTTAGGTCCTCCACTCATTTTGTAAACATTTTTGGGGAAGTAAAAAGCAAAATGAAAATAAATATTGTTAATGAAATTTATCAGAATTTATTCCTTTTTTTAAAATTTAACTTAATTTTGTAAATGTCAGAAAATTGTTAATAAAATTTATCAAAAATATGGACTGTCATCTTGGTAAGGCCTTGAAACTGTATATTTATCAAAAAATATGGGCTGCCATATTGGTAAGCCCTTGAAACTGTATATTTATCAAAAATATGGGCAGCCATCTTGGTATTCCTGAAAACTCACAAGTACCAACCGTTTCTCTATATAATATATAATTAATTTTTTCAAGTTACAAATGTAAGCTTTCAAATGATGCCAAATTTAAACATTTATTTTTTTAAGATATGAAAATAAATATTTAAATGAAGTTCTTCTCTATAACAATGGAGAATGCCTCCATTGGATGCAATTTATCTATTTAAAAAATGGAAGAATAAAATATTAGATATTTGAATTTTATATTATTAAAAAAGAATATATTTACAATTAGTTATCAAAAAATAAATGAATTATAGAAATAATAAATTATTTATTGTTATTAAAATTTTAAAGAGTATTTTATTTATTATATTGACAAAAGTGATTTTTTTTTACCTAATAAAAACTGCTTTCAGTTTTCATAATGTACTTTTTAAGAATCATCTTTTTAAAAATAAAGTGTTTTCAAAGGTAATTAGTGATATAGTTTTTGACTTAAAAACAAATCTTTCACAAAAATATTGTTTCATAGTCATTAATTTGTAAAACAGTTACATTTTTCCTTTACAAATTTGAAAGATTTAGAAATTTTCCCTCAGGCCAAACCACTCAGCAATTTCCAAATTAACCACTTACTTTACAGCTTTGTCATAATAATAAGATATTGTCAATCAGGCAAAAAGATTCATATAATGATAACATTTTCAAGTTTGTAAAAAAATTGATATGTTAAAATTGTAGCAGTTGTAAAAAAAAAAATCTAAAATCTAAAACAAACCATAATGTAAGGTTATAGAAAAACTTAAGCTAATATAGAAAAGGTTATAGATAAACTTAAACTAACATAGAAAAAATAGTAATCGCAACACAATCATATTGCTTAAAATGTCAAAAATCTGTGTGGTTTTATCACTATAGAGGCAGTTAATTAAAAAATTAAAGATTTAAAAATTATGTATTTTTGTTAAACTGCATAAAATAAAACAACAAAGTAGATTAAAATTGTCTAAAGGTGAGAAACCACTAAAAATAAAAAAAATTATAGTCATAACGCCACCTTTTGGAAAAAAATGTAACTAAAATTAAAAATTTTTTATTTTCAAAACAAAAATACAAATATGTAAATTACAATTCAAAGGAAAGATTTATAGAGAGAAATAGTTTTAGAGTATGACTTGCTATAAAATATAATATTAGTAATTTCACATTGTCAACAGGATTTGAATGACCAAAAAAAATGAATAAATAATTTTAATAACAGAATCTATTTGTTTAATTATTGAAAGATATATTTAATATTTGAGCAGGGCACTTATAATTAAGTAAAGCAGCAACACAATTTATTCAGCTTATTTTTAATTATCTGAATTAGTATTAGTAATTCACTCTTTTTATTTCACTCCAGAGCCACCTATTATACATTTAAATAATCAGTGCTCACTAAATGATGGCACTACATGTGAATCTCCATATTAATCTCTTGTCTTTCTCAATAAGAAAATTGTCTACTAGGCTCAGTTATTTGTCCAATTTGACAATGTATTTCTTTTGAGTAAAATAACTGGAATTGGGCACTGCATGGAATACATATGAAATGGATCAAAAAATCTCTGGAAACCAAAATTAGAACATTATCACTTAAAAAATAGTTTCAACTTTGAACAATGCTCACTACAGTAATATGCTCACTGTACAACTGAAGCCTAAAAGTCATACAAAATGCAGATGACTATTTATTCAAAGTCAATACAATGTTGACACTCTCCAAAAGCTTTATTTGAGATGTTGGAACATCTTCTTTCTGCTGATCTTTCTCCACTGGATTATCATTCGTTTAGTTTCATGAAAGTAGTTCTAAGAGCAGTAGTGTAACTAGAAAAATTGGGCATGAGGGCAGAAATTCAAGAAGGGCCCCATTTTAAAATTTGGAATTTTGATTTTTCACAAATTTACAAATTTTTAATTATTTATTTTATATTATAAATACCATATAAGACAATTTAATAAAGCTACTACCCTTTTTTAAAAATTCTTCCTAACCTTTGCATTTGCAAAGTCACCGATTAGTACTTTTTAAAGTCTATTTTAGATGCTTCTTTTGTTCAATAGCTAACATTGCAAGATCTTTACTTGGCTTTTGTCAATTGAATTTCTTTTATAAACTTTATTACTTTTAATTTAACAAAAAAAAAAATTTAAGACTAGCTACAGTTATCGAAAATGTAAAAAAATAACATGAAAACGGTATATATTTCACTAATTTCATTTTTCCAACAACTGTATTTAATAATTAACAAGATATGGGTATGACAACAATATTGACATCAGCATGGGATTTGGGGATTCTATCATCAGATTTTCAATGGTATGGATGTCTGAAGAGTTGTAGGTTGTAGTAGGTTGAAGCCTGTCCATTAAAGTGCAAGGATTTGCTATCTTAATATAAACTGAGCATTGATTATATATATATATATGCATGGGAGATGGTAATCTGGGCCAACTGATGAGTGCTGGTTTAGTACAAAATACGTCTATTGGTGATTATTTATATTTTCTGGTCATGTGTGTCAGTAGTATGAATGAGATAGGGTGGAACAGTGATGTGGGTTGAAAGTCTGAGTTTAAATCCCCTATATTTATTATAAAAGACGTTAAATCGAAATAACTGTTCCTCATTATTAAATATAATCGGCACTCAATTCATCAAAGTGTTGTTTGGATTTTTCAAAATAATTTCTTATATCATATAACAACGACAATTTATGATATTTAGTTAATAATTGTTTTCATGTGAAAATATTTTCATTACCTTGCTATAGATTTTCAAGTTTATGGACCCTGGACAGCGTGGGCTTGCAGGCATTGCCTTCATTTGCGACTCGGAAGCTATACCACTGTCTAAGATGTTGAAGATAAATATCTGATGTTAGAACTGAAGACAATAGTGCATTCGCTGAATGAAAGCTTGTTAAAAGGTGAACAAAGTTATTGAAAAGCAGGGAGAATATGTCGACGTATTTACATCTTTCTGAAAATTTATTAAAAAAAATTATCATACCTAGAGTGCGATAATTTTTTACTCACCCTCCTAAATATACGAACATGCATTTATATATATATAAGATTAAGTCTGCAAACACAAGATCAAGTCTATCATAGTAAAAGTTTTTTAAAAATAACAATAATAAATAGAAATGGATTTTTAAAAAATGCAGTTTAAAAAAATCAATTTTTGAAGATGATTCAAAGATTTAAAAAGAATGTGTTCAGAAAATTTAACATTCAATGCACTTTACTTCAAAATAAAATAAGTTTGCTACTGATGATCAGAATTTTAGAATAAGGAATTAAATCAATGAAAAGATCTAACTTGATCAGGACAATGTGCGGGATCAATACGAAAGAAATCTTGTTATGCAAAACCGTTTTTTTTTTTTTTTTTTCTAAAAAAAAGTTAACTCTTTTTTAGAATTTTTGATTCGATAAAATACAAACCGCAAATTAAAATCTATTATTTTACAAATTGATCATATACGATAAATAATTTCATACGTAAATATTTTAGTTTTTAGTCATCTTACTTCAAAATATTTTTTAAAAGGGGAATAATATTTCTGTTATCAGTTAATTAAACTGGTTACAGCTACGCCTTTGATCTAGTGCTCAAATTTACAATGGAATTGAAAAAAAGAAATACCGCTCCGGAGACCATAAGAAGTTCCAGCACAAGCGCTAAAATCGATCCTAGAATCTTCCGATCCCAAATCGCACGTTCGACCAACTGCCCCAAACCACCAGAATGGAATTGAAAGATAATTTACGGATGGTTAAAAGTTTCTCAGCAAGTTAAGGAACGGAAATTAGATGATTTATAGCCAAATTATTTAGTCTTTAATTTTTAAACATCAAAAAGAATATCTAACTGTTCTTGGCGGTCGGTGATGAGAGTCTCAGGGTAATAAATAAGAAATAGGCAAAAGATTTATTGCTCTGGAGTTCTTAAGATGCTCTATTACTATAAGAGACCAAGTTGGATCATGATCAATTGCTTTTAGCTTTATTACTATCCTATTACTTCACTAAACTGTGCAAGGCAAATCAAATGCTTTATTACTTAGGAGTTCATACACAGTTCAAGTATCAAAAGTGACATTTGCATAGTAGACCATGAACCTTGAGTGCCAGAATCTGCAATTTTACCACTGCATCAAACCATACAGGGCAAAATAATCAAAGACTTTACTGTTTATGAGTCCATATATAGTTGAAAGACCAAAAGTGACTCTGCTTAGTGGACCATAAACCTTGAGCTCCAAATGTGATTGAGTGTGGTTGCAATCCATAATCTGCTACACCACCACTTATCAAACTATTCAGGGTAGTAAGTAATCAAAAGAGTTAGTGTTTAGGAGTTTATAAGAAATCCAAGAATCAAAAATGGGACATCTAGATTATTATCCATGGGCCCTAAGTGTCTGAGTTCACCACTTCAGTACTGCATCAAATCATCCTGGACAAAAATTTATTTGAATGGTTTATTTATTCAAGAATTCATAAAAAGTTCAAGCAATGAAGTGACAAAGACATCCATAATCCATAGACCCAGTAGTGATGGAACTAGGCCTCCATCAATGGGCCTTGAGCTCCAGAGATGGTCCTTATTGCACTAAGCCACACAGAACATAATTCTTGATTACAAATTTTAAGCATGTTAACCCAAGTTATAATCTTGAATATAAGGTAAATATAACTAGTTTTGAAATTTTTTATACTTATATGTCGTATAATATCATAAATTTATTCAAGGAATAATAAAATCCAAAAGTGTTTCTAAGATAATTAGCATGTTAGATTACAAAACAATCATTTAAAATTATTAGACATAACAATATATGCAGTAGTTAAAAAGTAAGCTCATACTTCTTCAAAATAGTAAATTACATCAAAAAGCATTGAAATTTATTACACTGGCAAGATTAGCTATCCAACTAACAAGAACAGATAATTCAGATTTATTCCTTAACTTATTTTCAATTGGATCAAATAAAAGATTTTTATTTTTATGTACAGAATGCTTTTGATCACACTGAACATTCCAAAATAGTAATGGGGTATTTTCATTTTAGAATTGGAAAACTTGAAAAAGATGAACATATTTTAAGTATATTTGAATATGGAGGCACAAACAATAAAAATAATAGACTTATGGAATTTGCAGTGAAACAATCTATATTCTGGTAAACTACCAAAAATCTCTGGTTTGAGGCTTTAATTTACAGTTTGTATTTTTCTTTCAGATTTCTGCAATACTTTTTTTTCTTATTATTATAAACACAAACTTGCTAAACATTAAAAGAAACATCAACTGTATTATTTATATTGAAATACATTTTGTAATCTATATTATCTTATATCAGGATAAAATACTGAAGAATGAATGTCTCTCCAAGTTTAAATTTCTCTAATCTCTAACTTCTCTTTTCCACATCACTCAAGAGCAGCATCCTTATTTAATCCACCCATCACACATGAAATCTCTTTCTAGGACTTTTAAATCTCTTGAAATTCAATTTAAGATTTTTTATGTCAATCGATTATTTCTTCTAAAAATATGTCCAGCCCTACTCCCTTTCTGTTTCATAATTCTTTCATCATGTCAGTAACAGATGTTTATTCTCTGGCTCATATATTTCATTTTCAATCTCTTCTTATTACTCCTAGAATGCTTATCTCCACACTTCATTAAGTGTTCTGAACTTTCTGCATTGCTCTTTTGTTAATTGATCATGTGACATTTTTTTTTTTACTTAAATCAAAACAATAATTTATAATTCTATTTGAATAATTGATATTAAGGATAATGGTGGTCTTACCTATATTATGATATTTTTGAGAAAATTCCAAAATAGAAATAGACACGTAAGCAGTCAATATTCAGGAATTGTAATGTACTTATCCATGTTACTAATCTTTGGATAAGTGTAGTGGTAGATTGTCAGGCTTTGGAGTATAAGTCCTCAGATCAATTAAATTTCTGAAACTTACAGCACTCAAGCTTTTTATGAACTCCTATGCAATAAAACCATTCAGTCATTTCATCTTCATAAATACTCCAATGATCTTGTAAATCAGTTAATATATTAAAAAACTTTAATGACAATTCAGAATTGAATGAATTCAATAAGAAGAAGAATCCTCTATCAAAGTCGACAATCAGAACTTTGCCAATAGAAAAAAAACAGTGATTCATCTTTTTTTAATGAGATAAGGATTATGTAAGAAGAAGAAAAAAAAAACTATTTCAAAATGACTGTGTGAATCCGTATAAACACAAACCCATGAAAATAATTTAATAGTATAGACATTAGTGAAATATGAAACAAATGTACACATGCATACTTACACTATATACAGTGATTATATCACTGTGTGTTACTGCTGACAAAATATAGCTTCTAGTCACCATGCAACTATAGAATGAAGGGACTCCATGTGTTCTTATGATTTTACCTACCATTTCCATATGCACTGTGTGACATCCTGCCTCATAAATTGGTATGTGAAACTCCTGGATATCCTCTGACAACTTGCTTTGTGTCTGCATTAACTTTTAGCAACTTTCAGTTCTGAATGTGGACTTGTCTCACTGCATTGCCCATTTATTTCGATAGCTGATTTATCTGGAAGAATGTATATTCCTTCTTTCAGCTTTACGATAGTAGTTCTCTGAGCTTATCTGCAAATGGATTGACTATTTATGGCTAAATCGCCATCCATAATGGTAGTAATTGGATTATAGGGGGAGCTACTGTTGATATATAAATTGTAATATATAAATTGTAATATATAAATTGTAATATTATTAAAAAGAATGGATGGAATATAAGAAGTAAGCAAAAGGAATTTGATTTTAATATAAATATAGATATGGAGAAGGAATGGGTTTGTAAAATTAATGGTAAGAAAGTAATTTATAAATGTAATGGAGAAGAAAGAATTAAAAGAATTTATAAAAGAGTAGTTAGGAAAGAAGAAATTGTTAAAATTGGGTTTTTGAATATGCAAGGTGGTAGGAAACCAGAAAAGTGGATGGAATTAAATAAAACAATTGAAAATGAAGACCTTGAGGTATTAGCAGTAGTGGAAACACATTTAAGAGAAGAAGAAGAACCTATTTTGGAACAGTTGGTATGGCAGGGTATAAATAGAAAAGAAAAAGAAAAAAGGGGTGGTGGTATAGGTGTTATATCAAAAAAATATTTAAATATTGTTAAATGTCAAGAACACTTGTGGTTTGAAATAAGGTTGGGTAGACAAGAATGGATGGTGGCTATAGTTTATATAGCTACTGGAGATAGTCAAATTATATTGGAGTGGAATAGTAACATATTGAATGTTTAGTTAAGGATATACAAAGTTTTAAAGAAAAGGGGAAGAGAATAATGGTTATAGGGGATATGAATGGACATATTGAAGAAATTGATGATGTAGATAATAAAAATGGACAGCTTTTGAAGAATTTTTGTCAGAAAGTGAATTTGAGTATTGGAAATTTATTAAATATTTATGAGGGACAATACACATGGTCCAGAAATAATATATTTCACACAATAGATTATGTATTGGTAGAGAAAGAGGGAATAAATAAAATACGGAAAATTAAGGTATTTGATAATGAAGAAAAAGTATGCACTAGTGATCATAATTTCATTGTAATTGAAATGGTTAGTAATGTGATGGAGAATAGAAATAAAAGTAGACATAATAGTGAAAGATGTGGATGGAGAGTAAATGATAAGAATAAGTTGGAAGAGTATAAAATACAAGTTGAAGAAATAATGGAAGAGTGGGTTGGGGATGAGTATAAGGATTGGTGTAAGGAAGTAGAAAAAGTTGCAAATAGGGTTTTAGGTGAGAATATTGAAAAGAATAAAAGTAATAAAAAAATTAAAATTAGTAAAAGTGTAAAAGAAAGGAAAGAAGCATGTAGAGAATATAAGTGTGCTATTAAAAATAAGGAAAGTGAAAAAGATATTAATGCTAAATGGGAAAAGTACTTAGAAAAGAAGAAGTTGGCTAAAATAGATATTTATAGAGAGAGAATGAAATTGAATAGTAAATTGTTGGAGGATATTAATAAAAGTGGAAAAGATGGAAGTAAAAAATTTTGGAATTATATTAAAAGGAGAAATGTAGGGGAGAGAGAGTTAGTATTACTAGATGATGAGGAAACTGAGTGTAGTTCTAGAGAAGATTTAGAGAGAATCTTAAATAGTTATGTAATGAATATAGAAAAGATGTTAGATGTGAATGATAGAATATTAGAAAATATGAAAGAATATAGTAATGGGAATATTAGTTTTTCAGAAAATGAACTAAATGAGGTAGAGAAGAAATTGAAAAGTGGGAAGGCAAGAGGTTTAGATGGATGGGCAGCAGAGATGGTAATGAATTTAGGATATAGGGCAAAAGTAAAGTTATTATCCTGTTTTAATAAAATGGCACAGAATAGAGTTTTCCCAAGTAGTTGGAGTAATACAAGAGTAAGGTTATTATTTAAAGGAAAGGGTAAGGATAATAGAAAGTTGAATAATTATAGACCGATAGTGGTAACATCAGTTTTATATAAAGTTTTCTCGTATATGGTGGCTAGTAAAGTTGTAAAATGGATGGAAGGGAATAATGTAGTGGGTGAAATGCAAGGAGGTTTTAGATTAGATAGGCATATAGGAGATAGTTTATTTGTAGTTACACAACTTATGGATATGAGTAGGAATGCAGATAAACAGTTATATATGAGTTTTATAGATATAGAGAAGGCATATGATAGAGTAAATAGAAATAGATTATGGATAAGTTTAGCAAATTTGGGAATGGATGAAGCTATAATAGATATTATTAAGAAATTATATGAAAATAATTATTATATATATCAATTAGAGAATATAGAATCAATTAAAGTTAAAAATGGTGTGGGACTAAGGCAAGGATGCCCTATGTCACCTATTTTGTTTGTGTTGTATTTGAGTGAAATGGAAAGAGCAATAGAAAGATTAGGAAGAGGGATAGAGATACCGTTAATAGGTAGTAAGGGAGTATATATTTTGTCAGGTCTTTTTTTTGCAGATGATATATTTTTGTGTGCAGAAAAAAGAAGATATGGAAGTTATGTTGAGGACATGTGCAAGGGTGGGTAAAGAGATGGGGATTAAATTTAGTGAAGAAAAATCAAATATAATGATGGTTAATACTGAGGAAAGAGAAGATGTAGAATTTTTATTGGGAGATATTAAGTTAAGTGTGGTGAATAGATATAGTTATTTGGGAATTATTTTAAGTAATCAGAAAAATTATTTGGATGAATGGGAGAAAAAATTGATAAATGAAGCAAAGAAAAGAAAGGGATTGATAAAGAAATTAACAGTATTTTCATATAATAAATATGATGTAGCTAGAATTATATGGAAAGGAGTTGCAGTAGCAGGGTTAACATATGGTAATGATGCATTATATGTTAGTAAAAAGATATTAGATTATTTAGAAAAAGCTCAAAGGGAAGTAGGAAGACATGCATTGGATGCAGAAGTATGGACAGCAAGGGAGGCAATTCAAGGAGAAATGGGATGGTCAAGTTTTCATATGAGAGATGCAAAAAGTAAAAGGAAAATGTTTGGTAGATTGCAGTTTATGGATAATAAAAGAATAGCTAAAATAGTATTTAATTGGGTTATGAGTAAAGGGCAGGTAACAAGATGGGTGATAAAGGTAATGTGCTATGCAAAAGATTTGGATAAAGAATTTATATCAGTATATTTGTACAAAAGATGGGATGATTGTGTTAAGAGGATTATTGAGTGTTATAGTAGTAAGGAATGGGATAAAAGAATAAATTTATTAATAAAGACTAGGGAGTTAGAGAGATAGAGAAATAGTATGGAGAGTAAAAAGAGTTTAAATATATATAGAAATAAACAGAATATTAGGTGTGAGTTAATTTATGATAATAGTAAGGAAAGTAGTTTATTGTTTAAGGCTCGAACGGGATCTTTAGCTACAAAAGAATATACATGTAAATGGAAAAATATGGGTGATTTATTTTGTAAATTATGTCAGGAAGGAATTGAAAATATTAGGCATTTGTTAATTGAATGTAAATGTTTGAAAACAGAAAGGGTACATATAATGAAGTTGTGGAAAAATAAATATGAAAAGAGTGATTATACAGAAAGTGAATTATTGGTTTTTATGCTGGGTTTGGGAAAAGATAAGGAGGATTTAGATATAAAGGTTATAGAGTTGACAAAAATTATGTTGTGGAAATGGGATAGAGCAGATTATGGGTAAATTTAGAGTGGGGAATGTAAAAGAAAGTGGCTAACAGGTTTATCTGGGCATAATTGCTGAGATATTCTTGACTTCGTTTAAGGAGAAGCCATAATACATCACATCACATCACATATAACTGAATTGGTAGTAAAGACCACCCAAAATAATAAATCTTTACAAAATAACATAATATCCTAGTATAAAAAGTATATCAATTTCAATAAAAAAATTATCAATTTTATTTTTACAAAAGATTCAAAATGTTGAACCATATGGGAAAACTCTACAAATAAGTATATAAAGAATATGGAAATAATGTAGTCCTTACAGTTAGAACATCTTTTGTCTTGCCAGGAATTTTACAGAAAAAATGTTAGTCATCAAATTAAATTTATATAGAAAGAAAAAAAAAGCTATTTAAAAATCATGGAATTGTAATCAATAGTTTAAAAGAAATAAGTGAAGTATTAAAGAAATTACTGGAAAAGTTATTCCAACTGTATAAATGATAATGATATACTATGTGATTAAAAGTATATATTATAAATATTCATATTTAAAACAGAAGCTTCAAGAATAGGTGTATTCATTTGAATTTATTTGATCTAGAACCTCTGATCAACATACAGGATGTTATTTATTCACCAGCTGAGCCGAGAGTGCTTTTCTCCTTATATATATATATATATATATTAAGCTATGCTATTTTCATGTTTATTTCTGTGTGTGCATGTAAAAACTGAAGATTTTCAGAAGTAACATATATAAATTATATACTATCCAGATTCATCCATGACAATATGACTGTATTGATGCTTTAGCAGGATCACTCATGCCATCAAATGGATAATGAATGTTACTTTAAAAATCACTATAGAATCACAACAAACAATCATATTATAGACAAAGTGGGTGTCAATTTGCATGTATCATCATGTCCTTGATACAATGCTGCTCATGCTGAGATCTGCTTTGCAGCTGAATTTTCATCACTTTTAGTATTTGATGCGATGAAACAGACTGCACACACTTCACATGAAATCTCATAAATTTCCTGGGTCTCAAGAGAGACTGAGTCCTGAGATTTTAACAGAATGTTACCAATTTTTTTTTATATGTTGTTTTTATATTATAAAATTTTATAATATATCCAATACAGTCTGTGTTTTTTATGTAAGGAATATAAGTTTTAATTGACTATTGTATTTTCTCATCTTATTTTTTATTATTTTGGATTTAAATTATTGTTTGGACTTTTAATCTTGTTGTATATATTGGTGCTTGCAGTGCCTCTACAGTGTTTCTTTAAAATAATATACATTACCTAATTTATGGTAGGTATAATGCTCCCAAAACATCAGTATTACTATAGTACTATTAATTATCACGTGATTAACTTGTATTTGTTTTTTCATATATATATATATATTAAACACAATAGTACATAATAAAACAAAACACTGGAATTAATTTTACAATTTTAATTATACCAAAATATAAGAAACAGCTATGTGGAATGACAAACATCTTTCTCAAAAATACAGTCATGCCAAAAACTATTTATAGCTATTTACTTATTATCATGGCTGCAGAAAGGAGTTTGCTATTAACTGAAAGGAGACCCTTTGATTCCTCTTGGAGGCCTTAAAGGAACCGAGCAGGGCAAATTCCTAATGTCCACTCCATACGTTCTTGTCGTTGCAGCTGTTATTACTATGTGATTATTCATATAGTATACAAACATGGATGGATTGCTCACCAACATGCATTAGCCAGCATGGTGAGTTTATTGGCTTTTTACCTCTGAGTTTAAGATCAAGAAACACCATGGTCTTTCTTCTCAGTGCCTGATAAGGCAGAATGAATGTTTGTGTAAATGATAAATATTTTTCCAATACATATATACAATTATGACAGACAAAAATAAAGCATGGCCCTTATTCCCAGGAGGCTGTAAAGTCACCAACCAAGGCAGCGGTTGGTGGCCGAAGGCGGAGGGTGCTAAGAATCCCTTGATTGCGGACCCAGGCTGCCATTTGATGGCGACTTTTTATTTAGGTACTTACAACTGCAGATCACTTTCAAGTGAAGGAAGATTGCAAGAATTAGAAGAAGAATTGTCTTATATTAAATGGGACATTATTGGACTTTGTGAAGTTAGAAGAAAAGGCAAAGAAACAATTGATTTAAAAAGTGGACATATACTCTATTATAAAGGCACACATATTGGAAATACAAGTGGAGTAGGATTCATTATAAATAAAAAGTGGAAGAACAATATTGTGGAGATTGATGGTGTATCGGACAGAGTTGCAAGATTAGTTATACAACTTAATAGCAGATACGAAATGCAGATAATTCAGGTTTATGCCCCAACAAGTTCTCATAGTGATGAAGTAGTAGAAGATTTTTACATGGATGTACAAAAGGCTTTTGATCAGAGTAAACAACATTTTAAAATTGTTATGGGAGACTTTAATGCTAGAATTGGTAGACAAATAAAAGATGAAATTGCTGTAGGTAATTTTGGTTATGGTAATAGAAATGAGAGAGGACATAGACTTGTGGAGTTTGCAGAAAAAGAAAAACTTTATATTATGAATTCATTTTTTGAGAAAAATGTTAAAAGAAAATGGACATGGAAGCATCCAAATGAAGGTACAGCAGAATTGGATTATATTTTGACTAACAGAAAATACATATTTCAAGATTGTAATGTTCTTAATAAATTTAACACAGGAAGTGATCATCGATTAGTAAGGTGTAAGTTACGTGTTAATGTAAAACTAGAGAGACAAAAATTATTGAGAAAAACAATATTTACAGTTGATATTCCTAATCTTCAGAAACATTCTAATGAATTTAAATTAGAACTTACAAATAGGTTTCAAGTGTTAGGAGATTTTGAACATGATTCAGATTTGAATGAAATTAATATGAAAATAACTGATATACTTTTAAAAAACTGCAACAAAGATAGCTGGTAGACAAAAGCAGCAATTGACTAATAAAATTTCTACTGAGACTAGAGAATTTATGAAGAAAAGAAGGAATATGAAGATATACAAAAATGATGTATTAAAAAGAATTGAATATCTCGAATTTTGTAAAATGGTACGGAAAAGAGTTGAAAATGGTATAAGAAAGTATAACTGTGAAATAGCAAGGAAAGCTGTAGAAGAAAATAAAAGTCTCAAGAATGTTAAACATTTTGTATTGGTAGGAAATTTATATCTGCAATAAGAAAAAAAGATGGAATTATTACTAAAAAGAGAGATGACATCAAGAAATTGGTAGAAAATTTTTATCAATAATTATATAGTAATAAAGAACAAGTACCTCCTATATTTATTACATCTTCCGAATTGCCCAGAATTTTAAATGATGAAGTGAGACGTGCAATTAAATGTATGAAGAAAGGAAAGGCTCCAGGAAATGATGGAACTATAATTGATATATTAAAAGAAGGAGGTGAAGAAATAGAAACAATTTTAGCAAAGTTATATACCAAATGTCTAAATGATAAAGATGTACCGGAAGATTGGAAGAATGCAGTAATAATATTAATATTTAAAAAAGGTGATAAAGAAGATATTAGAAATTACAGACCTATCAGCCTTTTATCAGTTTTATATAAAATTTTTACCAAGATAATTACAACTCGTCTACAGAGAACTTTCGATTTCCACCAACCAAGAGAACAAGCTGGATTTAAAAGTGGTTTTAGTACAATAGATCATATCCAGGTATTGATAGAAGTCATAGTAAGGACAAATGAATATGAGTTGTCATTATGTTTTGGATTTGTAGATTATGAAAAGGCATTCGATTCTATACACATTTCTTCAGTGATTAAAGCATTGGATCATCAAGGTATAGATCCAGGATATTGTCATATTTTAAAGAATATTTATAAAAATGCAACAGCAACAATTAGATTACATAATGATACTGGAAAAATCAACATTGAGAAAGGTGTAAGGCAAGGTGACTCCATATCTCCAAAACTTTTTACAGCAGTGCTGCAAGAAGTATTTTGTGGATTAAAATGGGAAACTAAAGGAATGAAAGTAAATAGAGAGTATTTAAGTCATTTAGATTTTGCAGATGATGTAGTTGTTTTTGCAAGTAATGCTTCAGAGCTGCAGGAAATGTTGCAGGAGTTAGCAGATGAAAGTAGAAAAGTAGGACTAAAGATAAATGTTAAAAAGACTAAAGTAATGTTTAATCGATTTGCTCAAAATATGAAAATAAAGATTGATCATGAAGAATTAGAAGAAGTTAACAGTTACAAATACCTAGGTCAGATTATTAATACAGATGGAAACATAATGGAGGAAATTAATCATAGAATTAAACTTGGTTGGAGTGCTTTTGGTAGAAATAACTTGATACTAAAAGAAAATATGCCTATGTGTTTGAAAAGAATGGTTTTTAACAAATGTGTTTTACCAGTTCTTACTTATGGATCTGAGACTTGGACACTTAATAGAAGAGCAATACAGAGACTTCAGACCACTCAAAGGAGTATGGAGAGATGTATGTTGGGAGTAACAAGAAGAGATCGAAAATGCAATGTATGGGTAAGACAACAAACAGGTGTTACTGATCTTATTGAAAAAATTTAAAGATTGAAATGGAGTTGGGCTGGAGATATTGCTAGAAGAAATGATAATAGATGGACAATTGAAATTTTAAACTGGATTCCAAGAGATTGTAAAAGACCCAGAAAGAGACCACATGTGAGATGGATGGATGAAATAAGAAAATGTGCAGGGGTGTTGTGGAAAAGAGAAGCTAAAGATCGGAGAAGATGGATTAAACTTGGAGAGACCTTCATCCTGCAGTGGATTGATAATGGTTGATGATGATGATGATGATGACTTATCATATTAGGATATTAATAATTGCAATACTAATTCCAATGTTTTAATATATACATACATATAATATAATATTTAAATTTATGTAATTAGAAGGAAATTTCAATCCAGATTTTCAATATCCCTTCAGTCATCCACTCCATTCTATACATATATGCATTTAGACATTACATATACAGCCTATATTCCCTATACATGAGGAGTCAGGGTGATTAAGGTCAACATGGTCATGACAATAATACTGGCACCACAGGAGATTTGGGCATTCCATCATCAGATTTCAGTGATATGGATGGCTGAAAAATTGAAGAGTGTAAAGGATTGAAACCGGTTCATTAAAGTGTGTAGATTTGCTATCTTAATATAAACTGAGCACTGATTATATATTTGAGGAAGGTAATGATCCAGACCAACTGACGAGTGCTGGTTTAGCACAAAGTACATATACTGGGGATCATTTACTTTTTTTGCATGTATTTGGTCATGTGTTTTAATTGTATAAGATGGAGTGGATTACTGAAGGTAGTTCGAAAGTCTGGGTTCCAATTCTTCCTCTAATTATATATTTGTGTGTGTGTGTGCGTGTAATCGATAACATTATTTACGTATATTCTCTATAATATTTTATAGACACTTATCATCTAAAAATTTACAATTAGAAAAAAAAAATAGAGTATTTTTTTATTAGAAAAGATTTGATTGCTTTTAAAAAATCATTTTTTTTTCATATGTCATAGCATCTGCCGGGACGCGAACCCACACCCGTCTGCAACCAACTACTTGCTTGCATGGCAGCTGCGATACCTCTCGGCTAACAACGCAAGACTAAACAATCAGTTTTAGTTGTCACTATGAAGCAGAAACCATAATTAAAATATAGCATAAACAAAAAAACATTCCAAAAAAAAAAAGAAAACAGAATTACTACAATTGAAACAGCTAAACCAATGACCTGTGAGGGTTTATGTATTATGGAAATATAAATGAACAATTTTATATATTTTTTTACATTTATATTTTTTAATTTTGTATTATATTTCTTTCTATTCAAATAATCATTTTGGAAAGGAATATTATTCAATGTTGTGGGGGTGGAATGAATTACTTCCTAATTACTTTATTTCAATGTAGACTACAATGAACAGATAGACAATAGAGCGAACAACTTATTGAAACTAATTACATTTGTTATAGCATAGCCTAATATATGTGGGTGTCTATATATATTTGGAACTTTTTTATTTTAAAATCAATTTTATTATGGTTTATAATTGGTGTACATATTTATATAATTGTTTTAACAAAGGATATATTTTTGATCTTTGGGTATTTAGAACTGACAGCACGTCAGTCATATTCATTATATTATAATAGGGACTTGGAAGACTGGCAGTTGACTAGGGATTTGAAAGAGCTTCCATATCTCTTCGAATAGCATTTTGGATGAGAGTATGCTGTCTTTTTCTTGAATTTCAATCAATAATTTAATGAATAATGTATCTGAATCGGGTTGAGAGACTGTGAATTGTCTTTCACATCTCACTATCCATATTGAGTAAGTTAAGAAGATAGATAATCTTTTTGTGGGAAAGTCTCTGCTGTGAATACAATCTTTGAGGGATAATATTTTGTAATCATACACTTTTGAGTTCTCATAAATGATGGTTTTAATCTTGCCCAGCCTGGTACATGTGTTAATGATGTGAATGAAGATTTCATCATGATTCAATAAGTTTGGACATATAGGGTCTATATTGTTCAAGTATCTCTTGAAATGTAGGAAGTAGTTCATGTGCATAGCTTCAAGGTTGACCTTTATTAGAAGGTCAAGATATTTGGGCTCCAGGGCCCAGAATCTAAAAAGTGTTGTGACTTTATGGTTAGTAATTCCAAGTTTGGGTCTGTTATACACAGTTGCAGACAATTAAATATTTGGAGATCATAATGACTCCATAATGCAAACTGTGACTCTTTAAAGACTATCGTAATATAAGATGTTAATAATTATACATGAAACCTATATTAGTAGATATTGAATTTTAAAAATGATAATATATAGCATCTTACCATTGTTTTCACATTCAAGTACTTTAAACGTTATTAAACCTGAGTTCTATAGTTCAATATTGAGTGTTAGGTAAATATCTTTCTGTGATATTCCAGACATTGCATTTAAAAATGAGAATGATGTTGTGTACTTTGTTATGATGTTCGCAGAAAAATAATTTAAATATTGTCAAGCATTCGTAGCTGAGAGGTCAGTGTAGCTGCCTTGCAAGCAAGCAGTTGTTTGCAGACGGTTGTCGCAGGTTCATTTCCTGGCTAATGCTTTGACATATGGGGAAAAAATAATAATTTAAATATTAGATAACCAGTCGGCTATTATTAAACTTGGGGTGCTAAGTAAATATCCTTCATTCAAAGAACAATAAATTATATTTTTGAATAGGTTGCTATTTTAAAAACACTATTTGAAAATTATATAATGTCACTTAATGTAAAAAATAAACAACATATTGTTGATGCTAATAATTATTCAACAATATAGTTGTTCAGTTTTTTGTATATAGAAAATATTTTTTTTTGATTGAGCCCTATTAGCAACCTACTGTAATATTTGAAAAAAATATGAATTTAAAACCAGATTTTAACATTTATTAAAAAAATCAATATGTGAACATAAGATTTCTGTAGAGCAATTTTCACCACACCATTCTCATGCAAAGTATATTATTAATTATTGGATAATCTCTAGCCTAATCAATGATTAATTCAAATTATTAACATGTAAACATGTTTAATGAAATAAAATTAAAATTAAAAAATAATTAGTAATGAGTTTTTTTTTTGCAATTGTACCAATTTGTCAATTTTTCAAAATTGGGATTATAAGAAAAAAATGACTATTCTTAGAGATTAACTGATTAATGAATTTTTAATTTTATTTCTATCTGAATGTTTTAATTGCAATAAATCTACAGTATTGGAAATCACAATTTTATATTTAATATTTTGTCAAATTGTAAATGATAAAAATATCTATTAAGTAAATATATCATAAATTATTTGGAAGACTGATTGACAAATCCTGCCATGAACCATATTAAAAAAGGTTTTTTATTTTGTTTAACATCAATTATATAATAACACTATCAAACAATATGTAAATAAATATATTCAATGTCGAATGTTTTTTTACCATTGTTTAATAACTAAATAAATTTGTGATAGTCAAAGATTTAAAAATCAATATATTATCTTTTATTTTTATTTCTTTATTGATTTCAGATTAATTAATAAATCTTCCAACTAAGCTTTATTTTTTTTTTCGGAAAAAAAATCAATTATGAATTATTAAATTATATCTGTTTTTGTTATCATAAACAAAGTGTGTGATTACCTATACAAAAATCAAAGTAACAATTTCTTTAATTTATAAAATAAATGTAAAAATTGTTAAAAAAAAAAAATTCAGATTTTTTTTTTTAAAATTAATTTATGAATACTAAATGTGCACGCTTTTATCTTGCATATATATATATCGGCTACAAAAGACAGCGTTTAAAAAAATATATAAACTTTCTATACGCTGGGTTTGATATGAAGTTTAGTCTAAATTGAAACCAAGTATTAAACTGACATCATCATAAGAAGAGTAGACATAAATGTTGATTTTATGCTTACTTCTAGTTTTATAAAAGGAAGATTCATGTTTTGATGTGGTCGCTGTGTAGAGAATTAATTGCTTATATATATATATTGTACAGGCTTAAACCTGCCTTTATATATGTAATATATGCGGGATTCGAATTCAGACTTTCATACGACCCACTACTCTCAGTGTCATCTCATATTACTGATCCACCTGATCACACACATGTTGAAAAGATAAATAATCACCAATATATGTATTTCATGCTAAACCAGCAATCATCAGTTGATCTAGATTACTATCCTCACACATATGTACAATCAGTGCTGCACATCTGTTTTTAAATTTATATGCAATCTCTTATCTTGAACCAATGAAATAAATATTGCTGATAAACATTTCAGCATTCTCACTTCTCTAGATTTCTCACCTAATAAAAAATGATTATTTTATATTGGCTGAGCAATCTAGTGAAGGGGGAATATTATGGTTTTGAGTGTCCCATTATCAGATTTTCAATAGGATCGACGGCTGAAGAGTTGGAGGGTGGAGTGGATTGAAGCCTGTCCATTGAAGTATGAAGACTGGCTATCTTAATATATATCTGAGCACTTATTGCATATATGTGTGGAGATGATAATCTGAACCAACTGACGCGTGTTACTTTTCAGCAGATAATTAATGATGATGATTTATATATATTGTTTTTATATTATTACTTCGTACAGTTTTATGAAGGCAACAGTGGTTATATACCATAAAATTCATTTTCATACAGATATGAATATTTAAGAGATGTTGACTCATACTACAAATAATTGTTGCTTTTAAGCAGATAATAAAATTGAAATAACAAAACAAAAATGATCTTTCTTTCATCTAATTGGCTGATCTTCTTTAATTTATGGAGTATTCTTTTTTTAAATTTTATCCGATTTTTCATCTGAGCTACTAATTGATATATGTATATACTATATTTTCTGTAGTGGCTAAGGTTTATTTATTTGTTTAATTCTACGGTATTGTAAATTACTTAGATGGATCTGAAAATTTATTAAGGATGTCTCTATAAATCTAGATAATAAATATGCCTTAAATTAGAGTAATTTAGAAGTTTTTAATTAATTTCTATCACAATTCCCTTTATTATAAAAGTATGCCATATAGTTTGTCTTAAAATGCTAAGTCATTATTCTGAACTAATTTATTATACAGGAAACATCTTTGCTCTTACAATTAAAAAAAAATCATCATCATCATCATTTTTTTCAACTAATCCATTGCAGGTTGAAGTTCTCTCCAAGTTCAATCCATCTTCTTTGGTTTTTATACTCTCTTCTCCACATCAACTCAGCACATTTCCTTATTCATCCATCCATCTCACAAATAGTCTCTTTCTAGATGTTTTAAATCTCTTGAAATCCAGTTTAAAATTTCAACTGTTCATTTATTATCATCTTTTTTAGCAATATGTTCAGCATAATATCACTTCAGTTTTAATTCTTTCAATGTCATCAGTAACATCTGTTTATTCTATCACACATGCATTTCATTTTTGATCACTTCTTGTTGCTTCTAACATGCATATCTCCCATACTTCTTTGAGTAGTCTGAAGTTTCTATACATCTTAGATTCTTAAGTAAGAATTGGTAAAACATATTTATTAAAACCTTCCTCTCCAAACACATAGTCATATTTCCTTTTAATATTAAGATACTTCTACCAAAAGCACTCCAACAAAGTTTAATTCTATGATTAATTTCATCAATTACATTTCAACCTATAGTAATAATAATTTTTATTATATATATATAAAATTAAGAGCGTGCTAATAGCTCTAAACAAGCTTTTTTTTTTTCATTTTATTTATGATAAATGCTACTACAAGAGAAGACATTCAAATCATTTTTATCTTGGATTTTCCCCATCTCCAGACCAGTTTCGACCTATGGGTCTCTTCAGTGAGGAGTTGGGACATTAGATTGTGCCAAATGAAATTTGGTGTAAATTGACCAGGTGATGGAATGTTAAGTATATATTTTTTAATTCATTCAAAGAGCATTAAAATAGTTTATTATGACAATGAAATATTAAGGCAAGAAATGTATTATTATAATTATTGCAACAATAAATTATATATTAATTTTATTTATTCAACATGCATATATAAATAATAAAGTTTATAGCTTATTAATAAAATTATTATTTTTATTATATGTATTTTGGTTATTGTATTCATGAATAATAGATTATAGTCAATGTAATGATTATATATATTTTTTCATTTTATTATTATTATTGTAAAAGTAATTTTAAACATGGAACACAAGGTGATTTCAATATAAGAATAAGTTATGAATGTAACCTTGGTTTTTTAATGTCATCAATTATGCAGGGTATAAAAAGCACTGAATGGTTTGAATTCATTCTCTGATGTTCTGACCTTCATAGAAGCAAACCTAAGCTCTTTCATATATATTTTTATTTATTTTAAAAATATTTACTTATTAATTATAAAAATGATGAGGTAAGAAGGATTATATTCATAAAAAAAAACAACAACAGGATTACCTAAACTTTGTTATAGGAATGAGAATGTAATTTATAGCATTCAAAGTCATCTTAATAATTCCCTACAAAAAATAAATATCACATGTGGAGAAAATGTTTTAATAATGAAATATAAAAGCTGACAACATAATATTGTATGAGAATTGTTTCTATCTACAGATATAATTTTATAACATTGATGAAGTGTTTGAATTCAGGATTTAAATGAGCTTATTTGTATGATATACCATAAACAATGGAAATCAGTATTTGTTCAATACATAATGCCAGTATAGTATTAATACCTTAAAATCAAAGGAATTAACAAAACATGCATTTTTGGAGTAACAGTTTTTGACACTTTTACTTGAATTAGATTAATAACTATCATTAAAATTATAGCTCAAGGAATCGACATCGGAACTACTGTGTTACTCTAAAATGCTATACAGGAGGATGGTGAATCAGGTCATATGTTAAACAGTATTTTTTAATCTATTTAATTGTTTAATATTTATAAATATAACTGATCACTACATCTTAAGTTAGATGATTGTTAGTCTTATATAATTTAGTGTAAATTTACATTTATATTCTAAATTTTAATAATTAATTAAAAATATTATTCTCTTATTGGTTAACTGCAAATTTAGCTTGAATAGGTATTTTATAACTGTATTTTTATATTGGACTATTTCCATTATTTAATACGTGTGTTGAATGTGTTTAGAAAAGTTTAATTTATTTAAATATTCCAAATGCATTCAACAGCTAGTAATATCACAGCAAACAGGTTAATATATGCACTAACTGTTAGTAATATCACAGCAAACATTCTATTTGCTGTGATATTACTAACAGTTAGTGCATATACTAATCTGTTTGCTGTGATATTACTAACATTTAGTGCATATAGTAACCTGTTTGCTGTGATATTACTAACAGTTGTTTGCTGTTGTATTACTAACAGTTGGTGCATATACTAACCTGTTTGCTGTGATATTACTAACCGTTGAATGCATTGGAATATTTAAATAAAATTAAACTTTTCTAAAGACATTCAACACACATATTAGTTGATGGAAATAGTCCAATATAAAGATACAGCTAGAAGACCATCATCACAAACCTTCAGAAAAACACTAGGTATTTTATAGGTATTGGTAATCTAAAAGGACTATGTCATAGTAATTATTCATTGGTATTTTATTTGAAAAGTAAAGTGAACAAATAAGTAAGTTTATGATTATTACATTTCCTTTTTTTTATTAGTTAATTTTTTTATGAATATTAAAAAAGTCTCATTAACTTTCTTGCATTTCAAAGAGTTCATATATGCAACATCATTTTTTTCCATCTCACATAAATACATATTAAACATTATAGAGGTGAATTTTAATGTATAATAACCTATCTTATTAATGTATTTCGATGGAGATTATGTTCACTAATATTTGATTACAGTATATGTTTTAAATGCTTATTGTCTATTTGTCTTTTTTTTTTTATTTATTGTTAATAAATTTTAAATTCATCAAAACAAATAAATTTGCTTTACTTGTCAATTTATAAAGCACAGATAGATTAATTGTTTAGGATAAATAAAAGTGATTATAATTAAATGCCTGCATATTCTTTTAGACTATTATCTAATGGATGAATGTTATAGAAATTTAGTATTTAATTATAAAGATGATAATCTTATTATATTATAAAAATGGTAATAGCATATATTAAAGTTGATATTTGAATCCTATTAAATAGAATGATTTACTTTGGTTAAATTTAAAGCTCAATGATATAGATTGTAAATTACATTTAAATACTAAGTTTTGATATTGATTTTTTTATTATAATAGATTATTAGTAAGTAGATTAATAATAATAATTTTTAAAACTTTCAAATCCATCTTCTATTTATTATTATTTAAGTAATACACTTGTTATTTATTATTATTTAAATAATAAATCTGAAATTGCAAAAATCTAGATGGTTCATAAATTTAAATTACTATAAATAGATTATCTATTTTTAATCAACAAAGTACATAAATTAGATGAATTTTTTTTTCATGTGTCAAAGCATCAACCCGCAAATCCGAGACAACTGCTTGTAAGGCGGCTGTGCTGATCACTCGACCACCAACGCTTGATTAAATTAGATGAGGTAATTATTCTTTTTTCTTTTTTTTTAAATAAATGTATATACTTTACCACTCAAAAGTTAGGAATAAAAAAAAATAAAGTTACAAAAAATTCTGAATTGGATACTTTTGTTTATAACTTTCATCCTCTCTCCCAATTTTTACATACAATTTTCCACAATCTACACAACAATTGAGGTAACCTTGTTATTGTTTTTTTTTTCATATGTCATAGCATCGGCTGGGAGGCGAACCCGCAACAACCGTCTGCAACCAACTGCTTGCTTGCAAGATGGCTGCGCTGACCTCTTGGCTAACAATGCTTGACAAACCTTGTTATTGTTTTCTTGTAAATTAGTTTAAAATAATTACATATTTTTAATACCCAAAATAACATTTCATTATCTTTACAAAAAATAATTTTTATCTTTACTTTTTTCTACTTACATTTATTCTTAACATTTTTTCTTTTCAAATTTAACTTTTCTTTTTCTTCATACACAGAAATACTAAATAAGAATAAATTCTTATAAATTATCATAATTAAATAGATTATAAATATTTTTAATCATTGATGTACATGAAATAGATTACTTAATTTTTTTTCTCATTTATTTATTTTTTCTTAAAAATAATATGTAATTTACTGATTGAAAAATAGAATAGAAATATAATTTTAATGTTATAAATAAAAAGATTATTTCGAACTTGGATACTTTTGGTCATAATTTTAACTAATTTATGATTATAAATAAAATATCTGGATTCTTCATCTAATTTTCTTTAAGACAATAATATTTATATGTTGTTATCTTTTTGCTAATGTCAGTTTATATAAATCCTTTTAAATATATCAAATTTATTAAGCGCAAGCAAATAATATTATAATAACGTGAAAGGCTTAAACCCTCAAAACCTGTGCCTTAAACATGCTTAACGTACAGCCAATCTGATAGTTTGGTCTTGTGTTTCAGAATTAAAAGGTCTATGTGCAGTTATTATTACATCTGATTGGCTGTACATTAGCATGTTTAAGGCACAGGTTTTGAAGGTTTAAGCCTTTCACATTCTTATAAATCCCTTTTAAATGTATTGGGATTATCAATTAATTTGCAATTCAGTGTGCAAACTCCACTCAACTTTTATATAGCTGAAACTGATTCTACCACTTCTTTCCTTTCATACATTCATTTTATAGCATGACCCAGAAGTCTGTGTGTGCAGACTACTTTCTTTTATATGGAGTCTCAATCTTAGTTAGAGTAGTTTGTCACACACCCTAAGAAAAGTACATATTCAGATGAGCATCTGAGGTTATACTACTCAGGTAATGATGATGCCAAAGAAGTTCTCAATGACATTCTTTCAGCAATGAAAGTTGTGCTTAAGAATAATTATCCTATAAAAATGTTTTTGAAATGCAAGAGATTATCATTATGTTCCCTGGGTATCACTGTGGTGTTAAATGGTGAAGAAATGTAAGTGACTAACACTATCATCATTTCATATTGATATAAGATAACAAAGCCAAATAAGACATGGGATATGCAAAGTGGATATATATTTATAATGTGGCAACATGGAATTTGATACATTTATTTCAATGCAAAGTCTTGGCTTGAGATATGTATATAAAGAGTTCAGTATAATTAGAAGAATATAACCTTGAAATATAAATAATAAATTCTTTATTGGCTTTATTGCTCAAGGTTCAAATCAATCTCAAGTGTTGGATGAAGTAGCACTGAAATTGAGTTGACAATCTCACACATCAAATTCTGACCTACCACTGCACTAAGCTATATAAGGTAATAAGATTGTGAATAACAAACAGGTCATAGAAAAAAGTTATAAAGCTATTTCATAGCATAAATAATTGTACAGGATATATTTATTTAGATCATTTTTGTCAACTATGATAAAGTGCTGCCAATTTAACAAATTATATAAGTCATTCAAATTCAACCAACTTGATGCTATAGCATAAATAAACAATCATACACTATTTTCTAAAATCAGTATCTTTTAAGATGGCCAAAATAAACTATTATTTTCATGGGTAAAAGGTGTTAAATGTTTATATAAAGAGTTGCAAGAATATTTCTGTGAGTTTATAAAATGTTATAATAGTTGGAAGAACATTAAAGATGATTCACAATAGTATGAAATATACTATGTTTCATGCCGTAATGTATGATCCAAACTATTAGCACAAACTATATTGCTATGTAATATTAAATCAACTATGCTATTTCTTACTATTTTACCATGCTTTTATTCCAACCCCCTATGACAGTTTTGATTGCCCCAGCAATCTTCTTCAGAACTTCTATTTATAATTCCAACATTGAAATTAAATTGAAAGACTGCAAACCTCTTGTGCTTATGTAAAACAGTAATAAAGAGCATAGATTTAATAGTTTATGGATTTGGCAATGCAATAAGAAATATAAAGTTATATTGATAAGTAATATGCGTTAATTCAGAGATGGAATTGATACACATGTTGGAGCAAGATTGAGTCAGTATATTCTCAAACACCCTGTGTATGGCTCTTCCACAAGAGGTAACAAATTAGAGAATTTTCTGTGAAAAACAATTAGTAAGTGGATGAATATTTTGACTAATATTATAGCATCTAAATAAAATAACCAAATTGTTTATTGATAGAGCAATCATAAGAAGTCAACCACTAGAAAAAACACTGTTGATTGATGATCCATGGACCTTCAGCTCCAGAGAGCATAACTATCTTAAATTATGTATGCCATAAGGATTCATATCCTAACATCCAAACAGCATCTTATGATATCTAAAAATGCTGTCATTATAGCAATACTCATACAATGACACATTCCTTATTTTGATGATAAAGTTTATCCACATCACTGATAATTGTCTTCTATGTTTTCATGAGACTTTGTATACTTGCTTATATGATTTTCTTACTGGTTGTGATATTTTCAGAATTTAACAGCTCAATCCAACATTTCAGACCTCTTCACATTATTCTTTTTCACTTTCTAATTTTCATATCAATTTATATTCATTGAACATACTTATAGTTTGAACAATTCTTATCTTTATTTTTCAGAGATGCATATTTCCATTTAAAAAGGTTTATACAATAGCTTTTATAGTTTCACAATGAAGAAGTCATTATTCAACATGCATTCCAGATGCCAACTATTTGAGGATGTTAGCATTTTCCTATCTTTGTTTCAGTCTCCAGCTAAAAATAGCCAGATATTTATTTTCTGATTGAAATTGGATGTTACATTGAATATGGATTGGCTACTTGGAGAGAAAATTGTAAGCTTATTGAAAAAAAAATTCACTCAGTTTGAATTCAAACTCTATGTTGTAGCCATGGAAGAGAGCTGAACTACTAATTGTTTGCAAGATTCTTAATATAGATATAAGAGAAAAAAGTGTGAGAGATAAAAAATCAAATTGATCTGAGTCTTCCACCGAATTTGCTAGAAATATTGAAGAAATTAATTGATGGTACTCTACTGGTCACTCATTTGTTTTGTGTGAGCAGGATTTTAGTTTGCTTTCCTTTTTATTTTAGTTTCTAAACCAATCCAGAATAGTTATTAGGACTGATTGGCCAAAATTTTACTGTCTGATAAAATTCAATTTTATTTGAATATTTTCAATTATATGAAAAGTTGTCAACATTTATCTAAAATTATTTCCAGAAATTACATGCTAAAGGTGACCATTTGCTAAACACTATACCATGATATATATAATACACACATTCCTAATAATATGTCGTCAAAGTTTATATTAGCTTATGGTCAAATAATTTCTTTTCAATTTTCATATTCTACATATTAAAATGTTTTTAAATACGTCAATCTGACACTAACAATGGATTTTAAATATAAAAATACAAACATCTATTAGCTTTCGTTTTGTAATGCAGTATATTCTTCATACTTTTTGTAGAAATTAAACAGCGACTATTCTTGTCATTCTCCGTTCTAAATCATTAACAACATAATTTTAGCTAGAAATGACAAAGCTTTAAATAACAGACATTTTTATTGCTTTTTATAACTGCATGTAAAGAAAATATTTCTTTACCATCTAACATTATTTATAAAATAAGTTAAATAAAATGCCATAATATCAAATGACATAAATGAAATACAACAATGTCACACTACAGATAAAATGTCAGATTTAAACATTTGTAAAAACGATGAACTTTAATAATATAGGCTTATAATTCATTTGAGAATACCAAGCAACAAAGTAAAATATTTGAGATAATTTGACATTGCTTTTTATATTTATAACTGAGCTAACTTTAGTTAATTATGTGGTTTTTCACTTAAAAGGAAATTAATGATTGATAATCTTAAGAAATTAATAACTACAAACACATCGGTCAGAGTATTAATACAGATGGAAATATAATGAATGGAATTAATCAAATGAATTAAACTTAGACGTAATGCTTTTGATACTTAATATTAGAAGGGAATATTATTTAATGTTTTAAAGAGAAGGATTTTAATAATACGTTTCATCAGTTCTTACTATGCATCTGAGATGTGCGCATTTAATATAAGAGCAATATAATAACTTCTGATCACATGATGAACGATGGAGAGATCATGCTGGAAATAACAAAGAGGATTTAAAAATGAAATATATAAATGGAAAGGATAATTGAGTTGGTTATACTGATAGAAGTTATGATACTAGATAGACAGAATCTTAAACAACATCACAAGAGATTGTAAAAGATCTAAAAACATCACTCACGAGATGTATGAATGAGGTAATAACAATTACTGTAGTGATGTTAAAAAAAACGTTATGGATTGAAGTAACTGAATTAAAGGTGGAAAATTCTGTATTCTCCAGTGAATTATTAAGGCTTGAAAATGGAGCTGATGATTAGAACTAACCTTAAATATTGAGATGCTAGAGAAAATTGTTTTTTAAAAGATGATAAGATATTATTGCAATTATTAAACCTAATCACTTATTCGAAGCTTCCTAAGTACATCTGTTGGTATCGAGATTAGTTGCTTAGGATGTCATATTAATATTTGAGCACTGATATTGACAAGTTTCACAGAACTATATATACATATATAATTAGATGGATTTATCAAGATTTTCCAGTGTATTCATCCTGCACTTCATCTCAAGCAAATGATACACATGACCACATATATGTGAAAAAGGTACATGACCCCAATATACATATTTCATGTAGTATTAGCACTCATCAATTAAGTTAGATTATAATCTCCCACACACATATACAATCAGTGTTCAGTTTATATTAAGTTAACAATTCCTCAAACTTTAATGGGCAGTTTAAAAGTTGGAAGGGTGAGAAGACTGAAACCATTCCATTAAAGTTTGAGGGAGTGATATCAATATAAACAACACTAATTGTGTAGGTGTGTAGGAGATTATGATTTAGCCAGCTGATTAGCAGTGGTACAACCCAAAATACATATTTTGGGGATCATGTACCTTTTTCATGTATATGTGGTCATGTGTATTGATTGCTTCAGATGGAGTGAAAGATGAATACACTGGAAAACCCTGGTTCAATTCCCTCTAATTACATATATATATAAAATATTTAGTATAAGCAAATTAATTACATATATATATAAAATATTTAGTATAAGCAAATTAAATATATATGCATAAAGTGATAAATGGATTCAGTATTAAGTTATAGTAAAATAAAGTTATTTCGTATTCAGGTTCTGAAATAAATAATATTAAAAAGTAATATTTAATAGAAAATTATTACTAAAGGTTATCATATATTTTTATATGTATATAATATTATGCTCTCTAGATACCCAATTTGCCACAAGGTAGAGAATTCAGTACATCCCTTGAAAATATATGAGAATTAATTAGAAGTTATAGAGTAAAACATTTAAATTTTATTCAATTTTCTTCAGTTGACAGTAATATTTATTGAGGCTATAACCTTGAGAATATGCATGTAAAATGTGATAGTAGGGACCTCTACAGGTGTTTAACCACAAGCTTATGCTATGGAAGAAAAGTTGACAGTATAAGTGCAATGATGATTGCTATGTTATTTAATCCCTAATAAATAAGCAACAGAGTTATATCATTACTATCTATGATTTCTAAAATTAATCTGAAATAACTAGTTTTGTGATGTTTGTTAATGGTGATGATTTTTGTAATTTAATTTTATCATTTTTAGTAAGGATGTATGTCTGATTGCCAACAACTTTTAAAATCAAACAAGGTCATACTTGCTTTCTCTCTATATACATATTATATTGAGTTAAATATTTCCATGTATTATTATACAGATGCAAAATTCTCTAAACAGTAGTGTCATTCAGTGCAAGACAGAGTAATCAATGGATTCATGAAGGTTTGTGCATAAAATACCTGTCTAGTGCCTACTTATCCAATAACCTCAGACCAGTTTCTAGTTTGTGGCTTTCATCAGTAAAGAGCTTTGGAACTGACAACACTGCACTTAGATCTTAGGATCTAATACAACACTCCAATCGCCACCTTTTACCTTATTAGTTAACTATAAAGCTTTAAATCCAAAATAAAAATAGAATAATGCTTTCAATTCAAGTTTATTAGCTTGTATAGATTTGAACTCAGTTCAACATTCATACTTTTTATGTCTTTGATTCTTTAATAACTACAGTCACAAGCTATAAACTAGTTTGAGGATATTGGATGATTAGGCTGTAGTTAGGGATTTTATGCACAAACCTTCTTCCATCCATTAATTACTCTGGCTTGCACTGAGTGGCACAGCTATATAGAAAGTTTTGCCTCTGTGCAAACAGCTTATGTAGGCATAAAGAATGGTATGATGTATGTTTAGTGGTTGTTATTATAATAAAAAAGAGGTTATAATATGTATGTAAATAGAGATAACTTTTAGCTTTTGATTTTGCTAAGAAATTTTCAATTACTAATATAAGTTTTTTTTCTTAACTTATAATAAGTCTTTTGTTGGAGTTTTTTGTTGAAATAAAGGATTGTACCTATTCTACTCTAAATCCAAGCTCTTTAATGGATATAAACCTGAAAAGCTATTTTCATAGATAAGAGAATGTGAAAGAATAATATCTTTTATATATTATATAAATAGCAAAGTAATTGGGGGAGTTATTTCTATGTTGTAAGTAGCAGTGATGTGTCTAAGTTACCTAACAATTACTATTGACAATCCTAAGCCAGAAGTCATCAATAGCTTTTTTACTTTAATTTTTTTTATGAATAAAATGAGGACTCCTCATCTGCAAATAATTAAAAAAAAATAGCAAAAAAAATTTTCTTAAAGACAAGATTCAAAAGTTCATTTAATAATATACTTGCTTAGGTTTACCATTATATATTTTATGTTTATTTGAATATATAATATAATCACTATCTTCTCTCTTGTCTGATTGGTGAATGTATGTTTGTTCATAAAGCTGTCATGTGTCAAATTCACAACCAATTAAATGAAGATTATGTTTATGTAAAGGAAGTTTCCATTAATAAAAAACATTTTGGAAAAAATTAGTAATGTGCTTTTAACTACAGAGATATAGTAATTAATTCTGAAAGAAAATGGAAATATTATACATAAATTCCTGTTTGAAATGTGATATTTAGTTAGAGGAAAAATAGATGTTATACTGCCATATTTACATTTAACTCCCATATTTACATTTAGTTTTAGATAGTGTATAAGTGAAGTTAAAACAATGCCATTTTCCAGGCTAATGTACAATTCTCACATTTTCATATATAATATTCAAATCTTTTGTTTCATTCACATTAAAATCCAGATGTACTCAGTCTAAATAGGCCGTGATTTTTTTGTTAAAGTAACCAATTAAAAAAAGCCATGGCCTATTTAGGCCAGATAAATCTCATCTAAATATATTAAAATAGTTTTAGTGTAAAAAGAAAGAAAAACAAATTATTTTTAAAAGGTATTTTTTGGTAAACTCTCTTGATTTAATTAATTAAGGTAATAATATGTCAACAGCTTTGTATAATAGTTGGAAAATAAAGTAATTAAACAATATATAGAATATAAAAACAGCTACAAAATATTTATAAAAAAAATAAATTTATTTTCAAAAATACAAACTTACAAAATAAGAAAAAATTTTTTTTTTGTCAAATGAGTTGAATTGACTTAAGTTCAGTTACTCACAAAATTACATAGTAAAAAGCATGCTTTCTAGATGCGATTAGAGGATAAATAAGATGACATCCTATTTTGGAATGAATAATTATATCAAACCCAGGATCTTCCTAAAAGATCATAAAAGTTTTATGAAGCAATTTCTTATGAATTTCTGAAAGAATAACGTTTCCTGTCATCATGTTTTTAATAAGAATTAATTACTCTACATCAGGAATGAATTCTTGAAAATGTCAGTAATGTTCCTATTTTCTTTGCAAAAATAATAAAGTCACGTCAACACTTAAGTTTAAAAAATATATGAAGATGAAAGATTAGAAAAAGACCTGCAGTATTAGATAAATATTGTTAACAGAACGTTAAATTTAAACAGGCAAATTTGTCTTAATATTAATTATAATGTTAAATTGATTTAAGTCTTCCAATTCAATTTAGATATTTAAATTAATAATATTTATATTTCTTTAATTATTTTAATGTTTTCATTACAAATCTTTATATGTCAAACTCCTTATTGCAATGTGACCTATGTAAAATTACAAACTAAATAAATTCTTTTTTTTTTCAAAAAGTTAATTCATTGGTTACTTTAATTATTTAAGTTTCAATCTATAAATACATGTCAATAAAATATTTCAGAAAAATATTCTCAAAACAATTGTTTTAAAAGGTTTTAAAACAGTTTTGAGTTGTTTTTCATTCTTGAAAAAAAACTCTAAACTTCATAATGATTAATTGAATTTATTTAAATCTTCAAAACTAATCTTTACTATAATGAGTTATTTAAATACAGTAGTATATTTTATGAATTATTTTAATTTTATCTCTAGTAATTACGGGTGTAGTATTAATTAAATATATCATAATAAATCGTCAATTTTATTGTTAATTTAATAAACTATAAAATCTATCTTCATATTCCAATTTTTATATATTATTCATATTAGTTCTGATCAGATAGAGAAAAAAAACCAAATGGCATTAAAAACTTTGGGTAGGTTAATATCTTAGATTAATCAAATAATTAATGATATGGTAATCCTAGAATATAATATGACTAAAATAAGATTTATATATAATGCAAAGCAAGAACATACCATAAAAATATAAATAATTATCATTTAATCTTTTAGCTATGCACTTTTGAAATGGGTTTATGTGGATAATTTGATAAGTATTTTCCATTTTTATTTTTAATAACAAAAAAAAAACAAAAAAAACCCGAAGTCTCCTTTAAATCTTTACATTTAAAAAAAAAACCCAAAATCATAAGTTTAAAACTAAAAGGTAATCTTAAAAATATATATATCCGTTTTGTACATAAATAGAACAAGTAATAAGTAGAAACTAGGATATATATTTTATGATAAAAAATAATTCTCCATTAAATTTTCCTTGATAAAGAATACCATCAAATCAAATTACTTTTTGATATATTAAAATTTCATGTATAATTTTTTTAAAAATCAATAGTGAAATATTTACATGGATATTTCTTATTTAACTTTCACTCATATCACAATGGAAATCTTTGTTCAATGAAATCTGGAAAACGTGCTATATCCATACATTTTAAAAATCTACTGGCATTTGTCTATTAAGATATATTGATTTTTTTAAAATTCATAAATCCACATAGTTTTAAAATATTGATTTTTTAATTTAAATAAATAAAAAGAGGCCAATGTAATTGAATATTAAAAAAGATAGAGTTTTAGACCTGATCTTTTCTCTTTAATTACCTTATTTCTTTGCAATCAGCATCCATTTTGATTTGTGATATTATTTCAAGTACATTTTTGGAATAATAAAAACTTTATTTAATTGCAAATTTTATCAACATGATTAATTTTACATATTTGTGTAATAACTATTAAAAATCAAAAGTATACATTTTGTAACTGAATTTTATGTATTTATATATAATTTATTTTTAAAAATAAAAAGTAATAACTTATAGTGTAATGTAAACAAAAAAAATCACAATGTTTTAATTAACCCCTATTATAAAAAAATATGGCCCATACAATATTGTCACCACTGACTTAGAATAATTTGAGATATTCTAAAAATAAGAAAACAGTTTTAATATTTTAAAGCAAAATTTAATCTATTTATCAGAGACTGATCTTTACTCATTCCTATTTTAAATAAAAATTTGAAATAAAAAGATTTCATTCATTTTCTAAAGTTATTTTGATTTCTATCCACTTTGCTATGATTAAAGTATTTTTTGTTGTCATTATAAACTCATTTTTTCAATATTTGCAAAGTTCAAATGGAAATTTTTTTTTTTTTTTCATTTTCAAAGATATATTACTACCAAGTAAAATTCAATTTATTGGATTTTCATATAGAATAATGATTTAAAACTAAATTCAAAAATTGAAAGACTGTAGTCTCACCTAAGAGAACAATGAAATCTGTTGTACAGCTGAAGAGTTGATCATAGGCATTTTCAGTTTATCTTTAGTAAATTTTTAATGTACTAATTTTCTTCTAAAAACAAATTAATAAATAAGATAATTAATTATGTGTTAAACTGCATTTTCCACAGTCACAAAAGTCACTGAATATGTAATTGTAAAAATAGATTCACTGATCTTTTTGAACGTATTTGTTATTGACAGATTCTGACATCTATAATATTTTAGTAGAATTAAAATACAATAAACCACTATCAAATAAATACATAATCGTCAAACAAAGCAACATATATCCATGATTAAATTATTTTAGCCCAATAGTGAAGAATATGCCACTTACATGAATCATCAATCATAAAATTAATTAATTCTACATAAAATATTAGAATAAACAAAGATATTAAAAAGCAGTTATATATCCAACTATACTGTACTGTAATGGGCAGCATCAAAACAACAATAAGCTTCTTGACCACTTGGTCTACAAAGCAAAATATTCATTTGCTGAATTTAGCTATCTACTGCAACCTTATATTGGAGAGGGATAGGATATGGTTGAATATGAATGTGGTTTTCTTTTCTCACTTTAATCCTATGTATATACTCCACACTAACTTTTGGCTTATTAGAAAACACTTGACAATATTAAAATTTCTATTAAAGACTTTAATTTCTGTCACCTCTTTAAGATAGAATTTTCAATCTTATCCTGTCTGCAGTGTCAACAATTTTCTGTTTACCCTGGACATGATATGAATTATATTTTTTCAGACCTTCAAGCAGCATTATGTTTGTCACAAATAAAAATACTCTGATGACATAATTAAAGTTGGCATTTTCAAGTCATTACTTATCATTACTTGTGACTGGATTTTTTGTATCATCTGATAAAAGGTATTGGAAAGTAAAAACATTTGATTTCTTGGGTTGATAATAGCTTTTGCTTGGAACACTACTGCTCTTGCACTGTTAGATTGAAGATCTGGTTGTGATCCAGCCTTTCATCAGTCCTCTTTTGTGGAAAATTTATTTCTCTTGGCACATATAATTGACTCTGCTGTCTCTCCTATAATTATGCCTTATGGTCAAATATTTTCCCTGAGGACATGCTTAGTTTTCATAACTCTACCTATATCAACTTGGCTGCAGCCTTTTAAAGGTTTCCATGCTTAGTTAATAACTCTGCAATTTCTTCAACTGATCTCTTCTTGCTCAACATGATTTGTTAAACTACAGGTGCTATATTATGCTATATTGTTCTGATGATTTGCTCTTCCAATAAAAGAAAGGCATTTAAAGATCTCAGTTTACAAATCTCCCCATTAAATAAGCTTATCTCATATATATATATATATATATATATATATATATATATATATATATATATATATATATATATATAAACTTACATTTTTAAAACCAAAATCTTAAAATATAATCAATAAAATAAATATTTAAATATTTTTATTTATACTAAATTTAATATAATTATAAAAGACTTGACCTCAAACTTTCAAGCTCTCTATATCTATCCAATCTATCATGTACAACTGATACACATAACCTCATACATGTGCAAAAGATGAATCATCTCTAATACACATATTTCACACTGAACCAGTTGGGTAGATGTAGGGAGCTTGACAGTTCGAGTTCAAGTTCCTACATAAATTAATTAATGAATGAAACCTCCATTACAGAAATGAAGTTAAATCCACAGCCACCAAGGTATACTAATATGGAGCAACAAAAAAGATTGGTTCTTCAGGCTGAATGCAAGTGATAGTGAACTCTCCAAGTTATTATAATTCAGCCTGCAGAACTGGCTTTATTGGTTGTTGCATATCAATTCACTTTGACTGTGGATTTAACTTCACTTACATAACAGAGATCACATGTATTAATTAATTTATGTCTATAGTAATCCTAGGAAATGTTAAATTTAAATACATGACTTGCTGATGGGAGAATCTTAATTTTAGTTTGGATTTGAGAAATATTGTTATACATTGTATCTCAATTTCTTACTGCGATAATGTCCAGATACTATCTTGAACATAACAATGTGAATGACTGACAAAGGGCTCTTTTTGATTAGTAGTAACTTGGTCAGGTTTGCTATTGTTTTCATTCAACCTGCAAAACAAGTCTTATTGGTTGTTGCACATCAATACACCTTAGCTGCGAATTTAACTTCATTCATATAATGGAAATCCCAATTACTAATTAATTTCCATATATATTTAACTATTAAAAATATTAAATTTAAATATATACATTTGTACAGAAGGATTATGATTCATTAATTGAATATTATTGGAAATGAATACTATAAGTTATTAATTTTTGAAGTTATATAGCTATTTAAAATATATAAAAATGCTTATGATTCTATTATACTTAAAGTTTAGTTTAAAAAAATAAAGAAAATGTTGACCATGATAATTTATTTTGAATTAATTAGAGAATGAAAAAGTAATTTATGCTCTCTATTCAGTATCATATATGACGGAGAATGGTACGGTTTAGAATACTAGTAAATTGATTTTAAAAATGTAAAGTATATGTTTATGTTATAGAATAATATAATTTGATGTTACTAAATATAATTCCTGTTAGATATGTCCATTCATATGAATTAACTAGCCCTGTACCATGATCCAAAGGAAGATATTTAAAATAATAAATTTATGAGTATCATAGTATTGATGGATGATTTAGTAATATTTTGCCATATTCAGTTAATGAAACTTTGTTATATGTGCCCATAAAGATATTTTTTAAGATGTAATTTTATATATCTCACGACTCGAATGTCAGATAAAAAACATTTAGAATTTTCTTATGTATTTGGTTTTATTTAAAGGATGTTGTTTTATAAGTTGACTGCATCTACTTCTTAGTAATTTTATTAATTATTATGATTGACTTTGGTATATTTAAATTTGATCATATGAATTACACAATATATTTGATTAAAGATGGTGATCCTAAATATTTGATTATTATAATTAAGGAAGTGTAAAATCATGAAGTAGGATATCAATCCATTATTTTAAAAAATATATATAAAATATAGAAACAAAATTCATTTCCAAAACATTATCTCCACACTTACGATATATATATTAAGTTTAAAAAAGTATGCATAATGTGTACACAAATTTATTGCTAATGTTATATTAGGGTAAAGAGATTAAATGTTATTACAGAGAATGATTAGTTATGCCCTTACTAAATTATAATTGGTTTAAATATTTATGAAATTACTTAAAGCAGTAGATTTTTTAAAAATAATATTAAAGATCTGATAATTAGACTTGGAAAGTGTGTTACTCAAAGAAAAGAAGTAATATGTAAGCCGAATAGCCTGAGAAATCAGACAAATTTAAAATTAAGTGTCATGAATAAGTAATATATTTGTGAGCTTAGAATGTTTGTTAATAAACTGATATAAAATTACAAATAATACCTCAGGAATTAATAGATTTTTCTATATATAACTAAGAAAAAAGTGTACTGAAGCATCAACAGTTGGTAGAATTATATATATATATATATAATTAAAACCATTCAACACTAGACAATCCCAAACTCAATAGCAATCCAACAATTTCAACTGGTTGTCTAGGCAACCTCTTTCAACAATAAAGATTGAATCCCTTACAACAGATACAATTATATATTTATCGAAGTGATATTCTCTTATGTGTATTTATAGAAATAGCTTCATCTATATGTAAATCAGAGAAATTCATAACTTTATAATTTATGCTGGACATATATTACTAAATGTAATGGTTATAGGATGAAAATGGAAGAGGACAAGTGAAGTAGATTATGGAGAGAAACTCCAGCAAAGTTACTAATTAATATTTTTCTTACAGTCTTAATAAATAACATTATTGTTATTATTTTATAAAGTACAACACCTGAGCCCAAAATTAAAAAGTACAGTTTAGAGGAGGTTGCAGTTTAAACTCAGTCTCAGTCAACTTTAAGATTCCAAAAGAGCATTGTAGTCTCTAACTCAACCAAATTATTACTGAACAAATAAAAGATAACCCTTACTTTAAAGCTGTATCACATGGCATCTTCCCTTCATTTTCATTATCTATTTTGTACTGATTAATTTACAAAACACATTATAAGTGTAGTAATTAATAATATAGTGATTTATATATGTGTGGGTCATTTTTCTAGCCCATTTTTGAAGAGTAGTTTCTTCCACAATATTATATATATTTAAATATTTTTAAGAATCTGGAAATATCTGTTCTCTTTGTATTTTTAGAAAAATCACAGTCAGATGATATAGACAGTAACCAATAAAATCAGTAAACTGTAAACATTTTATGCATCTAAACCAATGCTTAAAATTCATCAATAGAATATCATTAATTTGTTCTCAAGACAACAGATTGCCAATATTGTCTGAATTGCGTTTAGACAATGGCTGGGATCATGTGATTTATGTATGATAACCAAATAATTGTGTGTGTGTATATATATATATATAAATGTAATTGTGCTCAAGGCTAACTGGGTTTATAAGTAGTCATTAAAAACCAGCCAACACTTAGACAATACTAATGTCAATAAGCACCAATAATTTCTAATTGTTGCAACAACAGTTAGAAAATGTTGATGTTATTAATATCGGTATTTTCTAAGTATTGACTATTTTTTTAATGATTGCTTATACACTTATTATTTAGTATATTATATAGTCCTTCTAAATTCTTTTCTTCCTTCTCTGTTTTTGCTGTCTTCATATATAATATTGAATTTCAATAAAAGCATGTAAGATTTTTGAAATTGAATATTCAATTATTATTTAAATATATCAAATTTATAAAGCACAAGCAGCTAACATTGGAATAAAGTGAAAGGCTAAGACCTTTGAAAGATGCACTTTAAACATGCTATGTGACAGCCAATCAGATGTAATAGTGACTGCACATGGAACTCTTAATTCTAAAACACAAGCCAGAACTATAAGAAAAAGATGGGACCATTTGAAATTTATAATTGCAGCTTATAATTTTATAACTGACTCTTTATTAGGCTGCATTGAGAATAGATTATATTTACCTTTTAAAAAGGTTTATTTAAATTTCTTTGTATCAATAATTTTCATCTCTGTAGTCAAGTTGCAATCTTTAGTGCATAGCTAAATATATTGGACCATTAACAATGGTGGGATTTCCACCTTTATTGTTAAAATGAAATTGCCTTGACAAGAATTAGAAATTTGTTGATGGTTATTCTCATAGTCTTGTAGTAAAATGGAGTTAAAAGGTGGCTGCTGGAGGGTTGCATTAGATCATAAGATCTAGGTGCAGTGCTCTCAGATCCAAGGCTCCCCACTGATGATGGCCACAAGCCAGAAACTAGTCTGGAGATATTGGATGAGTAGGTACTAGATAGGAATTTTATGCACAAGCCTTCTGGCATTTATTGATTACTCTGGTTAGCAGAGGGCACTACTGTATGGAGAGTTTTGCCTTTGTTTACAACAATTATGTGCTAGTATGAGATGGTGATCATGTGATGTTTAGTGATATAATATATAGAGCTCACCAATAACCTCTTAACAAGCTTTGCAGAATATCTCCAACCCCAGGCTAGTTTCTGCTACTGGCTTCCTCAGTGAGGTGCTAGGATATGCAAACATTAGATTAAAAATACCAGGACAAACCCATCACTTTATCTAATGGATAGCTATTAAGTAGAAAATTTGAACTTTCAAACATTCATATGTCTTCCAATCCAGCTGTGTAACTTAAACAGCTATATGGGCCTGAATCAAGATTAGATACACCATATATTAATGACATTAGCAATAAAAAATGGCCAAAGCCTTAATAGCAAAAAATAAAATTATAAAGAAATCAAGTCATATGTCACATGACTTAATTTAATAAGCTTGTATTACAAATGTTATAGATAGATCTTGCAAATAAGCTCTTAATAATCTTTGCAGAATATCCCCAACCCCAGACCAATTTCTGCTACTGGCTTCCTCAGTGAGGTACTAGAATATTCATGCATTAGATTAAAAATACCAGTTCAGTCCCATATGGCTATTTAAGTTACATAGCTGGATTAGAAGACATATGAATGTCTAAAAAATTCAGATTTTCTACTTAATAGTTATCCATTAGATAAATTCTGGGCTTGTTCTGGTATTTTAAGCTAATGCTTGAATATCCCAGCACACCACTGAGGAATCCAATATCAGAAACCGGTCTGGGGTTGGGGATATTCTGCAAAGCCTGGTAAGAGCTTATTTGCATGCTCTATATATAACATTTGTAATAAAAGCTTGTTAAATTAGGTCATGTGACATGTGACTTGATTTCTTTGTAACTTATAATGTATTATGAATTGATTACTTTCTAAATAAAGAGATATGTAAATTGCATTATTATAGACATAAATTAATGTTTGTGTACTTGTAACTTTATATAGATCAAATATCTTCTAAATGAAAAGATAATTTGGATATATGGAAAATATCAGAATTAACAAAATATGCTTTGAATCTTATAGCTTTTTTTGCTTTTTTCTGGAATAATAAAACATTGTTGAATCAGGGGTTAAAAAAACTATGATACTATTTTAGAAAGGCCATATTTAAAAAATTTTGCCTGGGTCATTTGCTTATATTTATCATTATTATTGCTATACATTTTTCCCTTCATTTAAAATGTATAGTAATTACTTATCATTTACAAAGCACATATACAATGCAAGCTGCAGAAGCTATACACCTGAAAAATATTAATCTCTCAGTTAAGGCTGAGCACTTTTGACGTTCCATGCCTCATAATCAGTACTGATATAAATAGTAATATAATTTTAGGTCAAGTAGTAATCTATTTCCATACCTAAATGTAAGAAACTTATGTCTTAATAAGTTTGAATTTATATTTTACAACTTAGTAATTATTGTTTTACATTAAAATATTCCTTTTTTATTTACTGATTATAAACTAACTTCAGATATTTTACCTATATTAGTTCATGATGATCATATTGTAGTATTTATTTATTTTGTTCTCTTAAATTTATATTAAAAATAACTAGATTTATTTATATACATATATATTTATATTTCATTTGACAATATTTTCATACAAATTATAAAAGGAAGATATATCTTGAACTTTTTTACATTTTGGAAAGTATAAATATTCTACAACTTTTTTGTGTTGCATAAACATATGTGTTTGTATTTAATATCTAATAAGTGAAGACTGATGTGCAATGACCTATGCAAATATAAAATTAATGTCAATTGAAAACCTATTTCATAAAATATAATCAAATTACATGTATATCTTTTAAATTATATATATATATATGATTTTAATTTATATCAATTTGCTAATAAATCTTCATTATTAATTTACAACAAGTAAAGTTGATTGGTTGTCATACAATTTTACAATGCAAATTTATTGGTAATGTTTTTGGATATGATGATTTTCACTAAACTGATTATACCACACAATTCATTAGAAGCAGTTATAAAAATAATTTGGAAATAAAATTTCAGGATGTGTAAGAGAATATAAATAGATATCATTTTTTTGTATTGAATTTAATGCTTATTAACTGACCAGGTATAGATTTTATACAGCAATAAATTAAGTGATTTGAGATTTTTAAACATCTAATAAGTAATCAAAGGCATATTATAATTATTTTGTTAGTAACAACTAGTAGTCATATATATATATATATATATATATATATATATATATATATATATATGAATTGATTTAATGATTGATAAGAATCAAATATGAAAATTATTAAATATGAATAAAGGTAGTGGCAAATAAATATCCATGTATTTTATTTTAAATTATTATTGATTAAAGTGAATGTTATATTGAGATAGTATACAGCCACAAAGATCATAATCTTATTCAGTTATAGATCTGATAATAGTAATATATTTATTTTGTTACAAATTACATTGATTTGCTTTAATTATATTTAAAATTTGTTAGTGTGGATTGTAAATTTGTCTTAAATAGTAAATTTTAATATTAATATTTCATTATAACAGATGTAACAATTTTCACATGTTTTGACAGTTATAGTCTAAAGTTTTAATATCTATCAATAAACTGAAGAGTAATTGGATGTGATTTGTCAATTGTTTTTGTGTAAGTATTAATTAGGTATTGTTATGATTGGATACTGAAAATCTTAAGGTTATTTAATAAGTTGATTTTACATTATAGTATTGTAAGTTGGTGAATGTGGAACAATATGCTGATTTTGTATTATTATTAAGTATTAATCTTTTTATAGTCCCCTTAATTAATAAGAGTAATATTGAAATTACTGGAAGCAAAGTTGAGTTAGCTGTACTTTTATTTTATTTAGTTAATCAATTATTGAGTTATAAATTTTGTTAGATCTTATTGATATCTTACACTTGTAGGACATATTAAGATTACTATTACATCCAATAATGGATTATTTCATTTAAATATAAATAATGTTTGACTTTTGTCAGAAATTTGCATTATTATAAACAGAGTTTTCATTCATAAAGAATATTAAAGTGTGTCTGTGTATTTCTTTGTCATTATTTTCATTCTATTATAAACAATTTAAATAAGAGGCATATACTGTTATTTATAAGATAGTGATATTTAGTTTTATTGCTTTATATTTAACTTGTTGCTTATTACACTTAAATTTTAGGATAGCTTGAAGTAATATTTTATTTGTTTTCTAACAATTCTAAATGCTATTGGAATCTATGAGGTTATAACAAAGATTATCATTGTTTTATTAACTTAAGTGTCAAATTGTTATTCATTGATTGATATCCATTTGAGTTTAATCTATTATTTTTATTCTGTTACAAATGATGCTATAATTAATAGCATTATTAAATTAAGATTGTTTTTTATTCATATTTTTATTCTGTTACAAATAATTATCAATAATTACACTATGACTCATGATATAGTATGACTTACAATTTTATTTATTATGAATGGTATTCAGCTTCAGAGAATATTTTTATTCAGTTGCAAATGATGACCGACAGATGTGCTATATTTTCATTCAGACTATATTAAAGTTTTTATTTCCTGTGGCCACTATAGTTATTCAGTTCCAAATGATTCCCAAATTTGTGAGGCATTAAAAGAAAAGCATGTCCTCATTTTTATTCTGTTACAAATGGTGCCACAATTTACAGACATTATCAAACCAGGATCATTTGTTCATGGCTCACATATTTTATTCTGTTACAATATCTATTTACTCAAATTAGTATAATAATTACCCTTTCTTATTGTATTTCCAAATGCATACCATATAATACTAAATTGTCCATGTGTTTCACTACTGTAAAGTTCTGAAGAAGATTGCTAGGGCAATCAAAACTGTAAATTGTAAAAAGGGTGGTAAATAAAGCATTGTGTAACAGTAGTAAAATGCATGGACAATTTAGTATTATATGGTGTACTCAAATTATTTGTTTATTAATTATATGAAATACTCTCAAGCCAAAGCACAAGACAAAACTTTTTTAGAAAAAAAAGGACCATCTTTTCTCCTTACTTTATTTCCTTTTTATAGGAATGTGCTTCAGATAAAACTCTATAAAAGAAAATGAGGTAAAAAGAAAAAAAAACAATCCATTTTTTTCTTTAACAAAGTTCTATCTTGTCCTTTGAAATGTGGGTATTTAGTTTTCTTAAACCAGTAGTTTGAGTATAAACCTCAATGTATTACATAAGATTAATCACTAGATCTATGTGTAGGTACATTTAATTTCAAATTTCAATATAATAGTGAATGTTTAAAAAATAATTTCATTCTACAAGATTACGTATATATATATATATATATATATATATATATATATATATATATATATAAATCACTAAATTATTTATTATATATATTTAAACTAATATAATTTAAATCACTGGTAGTTTTAAAATAAGAAACTTTGCCTTCCATCTGATATGTGCACTAAAATTGTACAAATAATTTGTCAATTGAAATATCAGGCTTGTAGTAAGATCAAGTCCTTGTTTAAACATGGTCACTAAGAATTGACTTATATAAAAATAGGCTCTAAGCATAAGAATTCACTTATGCTTTCAAAACACATATTGACAAGTGAATCCATCTAACAGCAATATATTGATGAATGTTTTAAAATTACTGCACCATTCTTTTATTAAATGTCCATGATTCAAAGACATATATAAGCACTGAGAAAATAAATTTATTAGAAAGCTGTTTTTGACATATAACCATATTTCTCCTTAGCATTAATTAACCCATTTACCATTTCTATCTATGCACTTATGTTTTTATCTGTATTAATTGTCTAATCAAGGCATTGTAGCTGTTCATTTCTAATTCATTGTTATGAAAGGTTTATTTGATTATTTTTGAAAGAAATTGAATGATATTTTATTATTTTGAACAATTATTTTTAGTCCTTTTGTATTTCTTCCATCAGATAATTCTTGTTATATTTTTCTAAAATTTTGAAGAATCATTTACAAACATATCCACATCATCTACATAATATTTGTGATTCAAATAATCTCTATTAAAATATTGCCTCAAAATTGTACATCTTTAATGATAATTAAAAATATTTGTCTGAAAATTTACGATGATGGTATTTTAGTAGCAATTATGTGTTAGACTATTTCTACCACAAAATATTAATTGTCTTTAAAAAAATTCAAATCTTACTTAAAATTTTCAAATATATTCAACTGATAGTAATAGATAGGATAGCACATAGCACAATTTTTGAGTGGTATTATTATTTACTCTTTTTCAGATACTGCAGGTATGACCGGTGTCAGTACTAACATGGAAATCAAAGCAGTGCTCTAGATTCATGAATATAGATTTTAAGATGATACTTTAAACAACTAGGCTTTTCGACCAAATGAAGCAATTGGTAGACATTTTATATCCTTGTCTATGAGAATCGTTCTGATTTCTCCATTTTTTTCCTAAACTTAATGTGATAATTCATAATGTCTCATTAACTTTGCTGTTAAAAAAAAGTCGAGAAATCATCAGGACTCTCATAGATATTTATATATAATTTATACCAGCTGTTGCTTTTGCCATTATAGCCTAGTTGGTTAGTCTGTCACATGAAATTCAATATTCACAAAATCAAAGTTTCAACTTCCAATCCCATGCTAGTACCGTGATTGGTAAAAACTGGAACACCTGAAGAAGGAAGAGGAAAAATACCATACAAAACATTGTTCTATATATTAATCTGTGTGCAATACTAATACTTGAATGCAGTTTAGGATCTTAAATAAAGTTTGAATTTTCTAAAGATATTTAACAATTTCAATTTTGGATGATGAACATAGTCCAAATAATTACTACTAATAAAATACTTTCTTAATTTGTATTCATAAAGTCAAAAGAGCAGAATTAATATATTGATGGAGGAGAATTGACAAGGATAAAAAAGGTTAAAAAATAATGTCACTTTAATTCTTCATTTTAGAACTAAAATGTATATTGTGAATTCAATCTAGATTGAAACGATTTGGAAATAAGATGCTACAATCGACTTATAGCACTTAGTTATTGTCTATGGTATTTTTCTCTTGTTTGCTCTATCTAAGGCTTTTCCGTCACTACTAGTAAAGCAGCAATTAAAGAAACAATACTATATTAAGTAAATAAGCATTTATTTTTATAGTGCTATGTTTTATAAATGGTAATACATTAAATATCAGCCTTCTCAAGCTATTGTGCATGCACTTTTTACGAGTTGGAAAAAATAAGTGGATTCATTTTATTCTTTCATAAATAATATATCTTGTGTTGGGAGTGAAAGTATTCATTTATTATTAACACTCGTAAAAAGCACATGCACAATAGCTTGAGGAGTCTGATCTTTAATGTACTATATTAAGATAATATGAAGAAAAACATAAAAAATAAATTGTAGATCAAATTGAAAAAGTAAGAAATGAAAAAATTGCTTAATTAAAAAAAAAGAAAAACTATATTTCAATGGATGAATCATTTAATATATCAGGCTTCAGTATTTATTACTATAATTTTATAATATAATATTGCTTTAAAATATTAATATTAAAATCAATTGTTTTAATGATGACTGCATGTTACCAGGCTTAATACAGTAGTAGAGTAACACAGTCTAGATTTCAAGGTCAGGATTGGAGTTCACTTTGTCATGTCCATTGCAAAAATTTCTAATGAACTGATGGGTAATAATTACCCTTTTAATTTATCTTGGAAAAATAAACTATCAGATATAGATACAAAGAAAATGATTAGATATTCAATAATTTGTAATATTCAAATGCAAGTATAGTATATATACTTTAAACTAGATGTAATTAGAGGCGATTTGAACCCAGACCCCCAAGCTCCCTTTAGTCATCCACTCCATCTTATACAATCAATACACATGACCACATACAACTGGTGAATGCTGATTCAGCATGAAATATGTATGATGGAGATCATTTATTTTTTCACATGTGATCATGTGTAATGGATGTATAACATTGAGCAGATGACTAAAAGGAGCTTGGGAGTCAGGGTTCAAATCCCTTCTAATTATAAATAAAGAATTGTAAATAATACATAAAACAGAATTAAACAGAATAATCTATTAAAATTTTAGTATTTATAAATTAATAGGTAGTGCAATGTAAAAGCATGAAATCAAAGCACTTATATTAGTACTACTTTCCATAACTAATCATCACAGCTGAATCCTAATCATTGTCACCACTTTAAATATTATTGATTCACTTTAGAATTAAAGTTATTCCAAATTTATTTTAGCATTCCCAATGCATAACATTTCTCCAACATTACTTTTTAAAAAAAATTATATTATCTAACTAAGAATCAAATTATATAAGTAATATTCCTTCTACATCCAAGAACTCTCCATTTATGGTTTAATACAGATTAAAAAATTATATCTGGCAAAATAAAACTATTTTAATTATATATTTAAATATAATTAAAATGATAAAAAGTTTTAAAAGCTATAAATTTATTCAAGAAAAAAAACAAATCTTACTTTCTTGTCAACTAAAATATTTTTTTTCTTCTTTCTGATGTTATAAATTTAAATCTTTCTAAAAACATTATATAATGATAAAAACGTATTCTATATTCATTTAATGAAAACATTTCAAATAAATGAAAGCAATCTTGAAACAAAAAATACTTAGTTCATTTCTGCTTTACAAATATAATATTAATCTTCTTACAATATGTAGATTTATGTTTTCACATTCAATATTGAATTTAGAATTAAACACTTATTTGGATACAGAACATAGCTAAAGGAGATTAACAGACTGTGTTCAAATTTCTTATATAATTACATATAAAACTCCAAGTGTATAAATTACACTTGTATTCAATCAAATACTATCAGAAAATAACAAATTTGGCTTTATTTGATAGATATTTTTGTTAGCTATTGAAATAAATTCTAAATATTTACATTTTATTTCTGAAAATATTAAAAAAATGAAAATGTAATAAAAACAAAAAGTTTTATATGTCATCAGTTCTACAAAGATTATTTTCATTTTCCAAAATCAATGAAATTTTCATTATTTCTTACTTCTTTTTAAAATGTGAATGAATATATATTTATTTTTCTTAAATCTAAAAAATTATATTTCAAAAGTTTATATTTTTTAAATATTTATTGCAATATTACAATATTTTCATATTAGCTATTACTAATAACATGGATGATGTAGAAACTAAGTTTAGTTTCTAAGCTTGTAAATTGCCTTGTCCAAAAATGTTTTGTCATTTCATTTTAAAACATGAACAAATATATATTTATTTATTTTTAAATCTAAAAAATTATGTTTCAAAACTTTAAATGTTTTAAATATTTATTGCAATATTATATTTTCACATTAGCTATTACTAATAACATGGATGACATAGAAATTAAGCTTAGTTTCTATGCTTGTAAATGTGTTGTCCAAAAATATAACATTCAGTTTTCCAAAATAATTATTGTAGAATTCTTGTAGAAAAACATCTAAAAATGTAATAAATTCAAAAATAAATGTTTTTGTTTATTTGAACTATTTTCTTCAAACAATGTCATAAAAATTAGTGATACCAGAAGATGTAAAAATACTAAAGGCCAATTAATCAATACATGGGTAGGGCAGAGCTAAAGCTTTGTTATTTTCCTGAATTTTTAATTTTTTGGCCATCTATGGATTCTTTCCAAACTAAAATTTTACACTGAATTATATATATAATATTAATTTAAAAACAGCTTATAAATATTCTCAATAAATGGCTAAAAAATGAAAAACCCAAGACATCTCACTTGTGCTTCCTCAATAGTTAAAAGGTGTATAGTCATTTTGTGTAACTTAAGTTCTGCAATTTGACTGATTTTTTTTTTTGGAAAGCTTCTGATATTTAGGAACAAAAAATCTAAAATATAGATTAATTACCATTCTATTAGAAATATTAAATGTAAAATTTCAGAACCAGTATCATCAAATAGAAGATTCAAATCATCTTGTGTAAACAATATGACCATTAAAATTTGACTGATAACACCACTTCAGTATCACATAATTTTTCTAGAAAGGATTAATTACAAAAATAAAAATAAATCATCAATTAATTTATATTTATATATTTTACTCATGCACTGATTTATATATCTGAGTGATTTGTACTTTAGTTCTTCAGATAAAACTTCAGTTTATCTACTTATATCTTCTAATACTCTAGCTAATTGCTTCATTCTAGTATTTTAATTCTATGAATAATAGCAGTGATTCTTTGTGTATATTGGTGTAACAGTAGAATGACAAGATGCAATTGACACATTGCACTCAGATCTGCCCCTAATTGTGCTTAAACATTTTAACTTCAAGCAATAAACTATTAAATCCAGTTATTTTTAAAAGCCAATGAAAACTGGAATATTATTCATGTTTGATTAAAGTTTTCTCTTTATCATTTCTTCCATAAGGTTTTATCTTTGCTGGGTAGACTGCAATCTCACATTGTCTTTTTAACTTGGTAATTCTCATATTCTTGAAACAGTGATTGTTTTTCTTAGGAAATGTGTGATTGTGTTAAAGATTTAAAATACTGTTTTAATGATTTTAACATGGGTTTTTTATAACACAGATTTTCCTATAATGGTATTATTTATTTTTTAAATAAAAAAGTCTGGAGAAAATAATGTCTTATGAACTGCAGCTAGGATTAAAGCTTTATTCCATTATTCCATGATAGAAAATACACCCAGAAGTTGTTCACTTTCTTCTGGTCTAGTTTTCATGCAATGATTTTGAAATAAATAAAATATTTTTTGCCTGTTTATAAAATATTTTGATTGTTTCTACACACTAATTGATTGTTTATTAATTAAAATAAAAAGTCATACACATAAAACTCAATTTATTCATTTATATTTTATTTTTAGATATAAACTTGCTGTAATATTGTTAGTTCTCATCTTGCATTCAAATAATAGACAAGTCCAAATTCCACTCATCTTGACTGAATTGAGCATTCATGATCATAATCTAATGTAGATACAAATGGATAACATATGCTTAATGTCAATAATGGGATTTAGTGACTCTTATCATGGAAGGGTATCTGACAATAAATAGTCAATTCATTTGGAGATAGGGTCAGACAATAACTGACAAAGCTGAACATCAGTATTTTGGTTTTTCACTACAGGGTTGATGCAGTGAGACAAGTCCATGTTCAGGACTAGAAGCTGCTAGATCCTAAGTAAGTCATGAGATAAGATGTCATCGTGCAGCCAAAAGTATCATTATACTTAGTCATTAAAGCAGGCTTATTGAAAGTGGAAGGTAAACTTACAATGAAGTCCCTTTTTTAAAACAGGCACATCTCTATATACAGTGATGCCACTCAGTGCCATACAGAGTAATCAATGATGCCAAAAAATGGTGATCATGTGAATCCCTTTCTTCCTATATTTTCACAGTTACTAGAAGCTATATATCATCAGTTGGAAGAAGTAAAGATATAACATTATTATAACATCTGGATAGAAGCACAGTCTTACCGTATCTGTGCTACAAGGTGCCATGAGTCCATTGAACCTGGAAAATTTATAGAGTAGGCAGATACATGCTGTTAAGATCCAATTTATATATATATTTTTATTCCAACCATCAGCCCAAGTCACTAGCTCAGTAAGTAGCAGAGATTTAAAACATTTTTATAAGTTTTTATAAAGTTTTATATTCTCAAAATATATTAATATTTAAAAAAAAAAAAATAAACCACTACCAGTAATTAACATACAAAACATTTATTAACACACATATAAATAAAATTGAGGAATAAAATTTCTTTAGATTTTAATATTAATTTCTAAATTTAAATTATTATTTTAAACTATTCATACAGATGGACATTTTAATAAAATTTTAATTTAAAATGCTGAGTATAGATAGGCTACATAGATTACTCAGTTAAAAACATTTCAAAATAAACATAAACGATCAAAATATAAAGTCATTGATGTAATTGCAGAGGGAAATTTACAAAAAACCCAATGGCATTCATCATAAGATGCCGCATTGACATCAATAACTAAAAAGACACTCGAATAAATACATTTTTAGATATTCAATGTGAGATATCATATTTACTGAATATCTATATATTTTAATCAAATACGAAAATTAAAAAAACATAATTAAATGTTAACAAATCTATGCAGCCATCTATACCCAACTTAAATTTAATGCATTTAATTAACACATAGCACAAAAAAGAGAGAAATGGAAATGATTGCTTAAACAGATGCATAAAAAAATTACTAATAATTGATTTGAAAAGTCAGATTAAAGTTCATTTTAACAAAATTTAGGTTTAGCTTATCAAATCTTGAAAGTTCTTAATTATTTTTTAAAAATTTTTCAGTTATATCTTTTACAGTAGAAGAGTCCTGGTTCTTGGAGTCAATTCCAATGAAGTCTTTATTTGAAGACCAGTCTATCAGAGGGTGGCCTTAGCTGGTTCAATCCTGGTATTATTTTATTCAGGTCTGCAACAGTATCATTCATAATTCAACAGTCTTTTCATTTAAATAAGTGAGAGAGGGCAACAAGTGTGTCTTACTGCCCTTCTCACAAAATCAAGCTGGAACTGTCCTTAATTTCAATATTTTTCCTTTTATACACATCGTCCGGATTTACTGAATAATCAATCATTTTCATTAGGGTCCGAGCATTTGTTTCTGCTTCTATTGGACATTCTGCTTCAGAGTGGTGAAACAATCTTTAATTTTTATCTATATCTTTTATCTGCTTTTTAATTAAGATGTCAGGAATTAATTAATACCTGTTTCTATTTTTACTTATATTACTTATTACTAAAATATTTTATATTTAGATCTTTTATCTTTTTTTTTTTTACAAAAAAGTACATTCAAGTACTTTTTTTAATTTTATTTAAAAAAAAAAACTTTTAAAGTTTTGCATCTGTGTGAATATATATATATATATACATTTAACAACTGTTCATTTTTTTAGCTTTTAGTTTTTATTTACAAACTTAAGTTTTTCTTTTTATCTTAAATTAATGTAACAGCATATAACATTACATTATATTTAGTGTAAATATGCATTTTTATATTTATTTAAATAAATTAAATATATCTTATGAGCCTCTGTTTATAATAATTCCTATCCAGTAAACTCAAATTGGTGCAGTTCTGACAGAATATTGACAACTAAAATTATTAGGATGTCAATAAAAAAAATAAAAATGTGAGTGGTTACTTATTAGCAATATAGATGGGATCTTCTCCTGTGGATTATTTAGATCAGTGAAATTAAAAAACTGACAGCTAATATTTCAATAAAAACAAAAAATGCAAATAGTTACTTATTAACAATAAAGGCACAAACTTCCCCCATAGGTTGTTTAGATCTTGGAAATTAAAAAAAAAAAAGATAGCTAACATTGGCAACATATCAATAAAAACCAAAAAAAATTAAACACAAATGATTAATCATTAATTAAGAAGAGTTGAAATTTTTCCCATCCTCATGGCAGAAAGAGAGAGAATATCAAATTGATTCATTAGAAGAGTATGACCTGACCAATACTGAAATATAACCAACCTACAACAAACTGATTGCTTTTCTGTATGCTGGCAAATTAAATCAAAAAGACTGACTTAAAATGCACCACATGGATCATCATTGTTGGTTCTCAGAATGATTATTCAAGTACAGAAAATCTTCATACTTCCAGATTATCTTATTTTTGACTAAGTGCTGTCTCTATTGGCAAACTTTTTTCTTTAGAAAACCCTTAGTCATAGTGCAAAGATATCAGCTCAATTTCTGTGGCCAAGTGAGACAGAAAAACAATAGATTTAGCTATTAAACACAGGAAGATAGTCTTAAAATGTCCTTTTAAAGACATCCTCAATGAAGTTCTGAGAGATCCTTTCATTTGAAGCTGTTAATGAATGCTGATATCACTTTTGTTTCAGTTGTCTTTCAAGAAGCTGTAGCAGAGTCAACAGCAAATCAAGCCATTCCATTGAAGAAATGGATTATAGCATTAAAATTATTGATTGGAAAACTGGGTGAAATATCTGGGTCATATCTCTATCCAACTGACAATAAAAACATTGCCAAAATAAATCAGCAACAATGATTAACATTTTTATAGATGTGATGAATCAGAATACACACAATCTGAATGCCTGACCAGGATACAGAGTGGAGAGATTGCAAGCATGTCAGCCATACAAAAACTTATTGCTTTACATGCAAACAATAACTTGCTAGTGAAAAAATGGAAGAGGCCATTCCAAAGAACCAAAAAGGCAAAACAAAAACAAATCATATCAAAGTATGGTATAAATAGTGTTAAAAGAATTGACTCTGCTTTCAAACATAAAGCTATTATTAATAATACACCAATAACAATGGAATTGGATACTGGGTCTACAGTGCATGTTGTGTCAAAAAATCATGAACATCAACTGCAAATCAATTACTGATATCAAAGCAATCAAATATTACTCTTGGGTCAGACAAGAGTTTATTTAATTATTCCTTATAAAACTATATAGCTGCTTCTGGATGTAATAATAGAATAATATATCAATTTATCTGGCCATTACTAGTTCAATAACTGTGAGGAGGATTAAGCTCTGACGAAGACTGCTGGACAGTCGAAACTGTAAGAAAATAAAGAAGGTTAAGAAAATTACTTGCATTAAAGTGTATATGAGTGAAGTATTATAAGTAATATAACTTATATTTTGCAGTGACTAATGTGAAACAACTCACAAAAATTAATTTAAAAAGGGTGTATCCAGAAATAATTATTAATAAACTGGATTTGAACATTAAAATAAGTCAAGAAAGTAAAAGTGCAAAAAAGGGAATAGGTGTTTAAGTGTTATGCTATACATTCAAAGGAATCACCAAATGGGTTCCAGCAGTGATGGTCAAAATGAAAAGATCACAAACAGTGGTGGTTTAAATAGCAGATGGATAGAAATTCCAGAGACACAAAAACCAGCAAAAGTTAAATTATATACCACCAGCCATGAGTGAAGAGTCATTAGCCATCTGTGAAAAGTCACTATCCAACTGCGATGAATCACCAACCATAAGTTATGAATAAGTCCACAAAATTAAAATTTTTCAGATCTACCAATGAAGACACTGAACTTGCTGATAAAGTCATCAAAACTAATGAAGCCAGAAAGCAACAAAGATATCCATCAAAACATCTGAATGGCTATGTTCTCCAAGGCTAATCTTAGCTATGGTGGAAGGAATGTTATAACTCACCTTGCCTTTAAATAATGGATTAATCCAGATTTCACCTTATCTTGATTGGATTGAGCACTCATTGCCACTGACCAATGTACATACAAATAAATTATGTATGTTCAATGGCAACAATAGGCCAATAGGTGATGGTGTTCACTGTGTCTGATTGCTCTCATCATGGATGGAGATTTTGCCATAAATAGTTAATCCATTTGGTGCTAGAATTAGACAACTATGCAGTATTACACTAGTTGTCCACTATATGAATAAAGTAGTGAGATAAGTCTACATTCAGGACTAGAAACTGCTAGAATACCTAAATCAGATGTAAGTCAAGCTGTCATAGTAAAAGTGTGAGTATTATCATACCTACTCATGAGGCAGACTGACTCAGTACAGGTGAAAGTGGTAGGTAAACTTATAAATGCCCCTGAAATCTCTTCTTTCTGTAGTTGAAATTCAACTAGAAGCTTTACCTCATTAATAAAAGCAGCCACAACATTATACATAGTGCAAATGCACATATTTACACACATTTTACAAGCCTGTGCTTACAATAATTTACCCAATAAACACAACAAATGTAAAAGAAAACCCTCCACATTTTCTGTTACGTCAAAATCTGTCAGAATCTATGCAATGCAAATATTGTAATTATTATAATGCCAAGGTATTTTAAAGTAGAATTTAATAGATTTATCATAAATCTAATTTTATTCATTCACATTTAAAAAAACAAACGTATATATATATATGTGTGTGTGTGTGTGTGTGTGTTCTTTTTCTCAGAGTGTTAATATTAACTTAGTATATGACATTTATGGAATATTCTTATGAATTATAAATCAGTTTTTAAATAATCGAAAAGGTCAAATCTGCTTTTTAAGGCTATTATTGTTTTATAAAATTAAATTAAAAAGAAATCAAGTCTATTTTATCGTGTTTTTAGTATAAAATAATTTATTCAGAAACGTAAGGTTGAGTATCTTCAAAAACTTTCACTAAGTGGAACAAAAGAAAACGTCTGACTTCATAAGGGTTAATACATTTTCAAGTTTTAGATCTATAAGTAGGCAAATACATATTAGCATATCACTCTACACTTGTCACTGTACTTTTGACCAACTTAGTTATCTCAAGACGTTTACGTTTTGTCCCAAAATAGATATTCAATTAGTAAATTATTGCTGAGTGGTTAGCGGAAAAGGCTGTGGATATGATAACTTTTTCCAAAAAAATCGAATGATTTACAAATTTTAAAAAATAGGAATATATTTCCAATGGGTATACTAAAGTGATTTGTCTCAAGGCGTGTGTGTATGCATACATATTTAAACTTCAAAGGAAATGAAGAAATAACAGGCGAAAGTTAATGATAAATATTTCAAGTCTAGAATGATTTTAAATATTAATTAACTGATGATAATATTTGTGATATTTTGAAATAAATTATTTAAAATTATATTAAAAAGATCTGTATCTGATATAAATGGATCATTATTTGATTTATTTTTGAATTTTGAAAAAAAGAAATTAAATTTTTAATATAACAAAAATTGAAACTATTTTTGTATAAGTAAAGATGTTTATTTAATGAACATATATACGAGTTATAAAAGTTATCTATGTGCTTATACTTAAAGAGATTAAAGAAAAAATTTAATTAAAAACTTTTCGAACCCATTTTTATTAATAAGTGCATAACAAATAATGTTTGTAATACAGTTACAATCCTGTTTTTATTAATTACGAAGGGAAAATAATTTCAATACTTCTGCTTATCAAATTGTTACATTCTTTAGTATATTTTATATACATAATGGGCTCAGTGTAAATAGGTGTAGACAGAATAAATGAAAATCAATTGTTAACTACCTCCAAACTAATGATATTTAGGATTCCCAAAAAAGTATACATAGGGCTCTCTACCTAAAAAAAGAAATTGTCTATAAAAGTTATAAATAAATCTTGAGAAATAATAATAGAATTCAAACTCTAAATCTCCCTAGGTGAGAATATACATATTTATTTCTAAAATACATTTGTAATACATTTGATCACACTTTTTAAATATATTTTAAATTGTCATAATTATTATTATTTATATTGTTAGTTATTAATACATTGTACAGGCTTAAACCTGTATTTATATATGTAATATATGTGGGATTCGAACTCAGATAATGTTTGTTAATATTTGTATAATACGTGTACGTTTTAACATTAGTTTTTCAATTGTTTAATATATTTTTAAATAAATGATCAAAATTGTGATTTTTGTTCTATTTTATATTTTTATCAGTAATATTATATATCCGAAAGAAATGTATTTATAATTGCATTTTTTGCAGATCATTTCTTTTTCTTACAGACTATTTATAATGTTATAAAATTTTATACAATAACTGAAAACCAGGTTTATTATATACCTGTGTCTATATATGTAATATATAGGGTATATGAGCACAGACTTTCACACGACCCACCACTTCCCACACTATCTAATAACACTGATACATTTAAACACATATATGTTGGATGAATGGTTGAAGACTTGGAGTGTGGAGTAGATTGAAGCCTGTCCATAAAAGTATGAGGATTATCTATCTTAATATATATATATATATATGAGCACTTATAGTATATATGTGTATAGATGATAATCTGGACCATCTGATGATTGCTGGTTTAGCATGAAATTCGTGTATAGGTGATTATTTATCTTTTCAACATATATGTGTTTAAGTGTATCAGTGTTATTAGATAGAGTGGAGAGTGGTGGGTCATGTGAAAATTTTACATAAGTAATTATTTTTATGAATTTTAGAATGAAATTCAACTTGTCGTATAAACTATTTTTAAACACATCACATGAAAAAATGTGCATATGTATAATGTATTTAAGCCTGTTAATCTTCATGCTAGCACTGAGTAATAGTTATAAACACAATTGCTTTTTATGAAATTTGCAAAATCTATGTTCAATGCGCATATAAAAATAATTATAGAAGTGATCAATTTTATAAAAAGTTTTATAAAAAAATTATAGGGTTCAATCTTGGAAATATTCAAATTAGAACAAATTACTTTATTAGACCTATTTATGTTTTAATAGTTATAAAAACAATTGTATTTATGGACTATACGTTGAAATTAAACATTTATATAGGATCATGAACTGGCAATTATTATGAATTGTTCAGATTATATTTCTGGATTTCCTACTTATATGGTAAAATGTGAATAAACATAACAAAAGAGTCAAACTTTCTTGAGTCATATATATATACATATCTATCTATCTATCTATCTATCTATCTATCTATCTATCTATCTATCTATCTATCTATCTATCTATCTATCTATCTATCTATCTATCTATCTATCTATCTATCTATCTATCTATCTATCTATCTATCTATCTATCTATCTATCTATCTATCTATCTATCTATCTATCTATCTATCTATCTATCTATCTATCTATCTATCTATCTATCTATCTATCTATCTATCTATCTATCTATCTATCTATCTATCTATCTATCTATCTATCTATCTATCTATCTATCTATCTATCTATCTATCTATCTATCTATCTATCTATCTATCTATCTATCTATCTATCTATCTATCTATCTATCTATCTATCTATCTATCTATCTATCTATCTATCTATCTATCTATCTATCTATCTATCTATCTATCTATCTATCTATCTATCTATCTATCTATCTATCTATCTATCTATCTATCTATCTATCTATCTATATTGCGACCTTCCAGATTGGTACCATGAAGGAATGTGGGAAATTCACATTGTGCCACTAGTGGTCAGGGATACCTAATAAAAAAGAAATGAATTGTGATATAACTTTATGTATAATTCGGTTGAAAAGTTCTTAGTATGTTAGTTGTCATTAAAAAAAATTTCTGATGTATATCTAATAGTGGGAGAGGGTAATGGATTATATCAGGAGTTATTGATATGAAAGCTAAACTAAGGAATAGGTATTATTTGTCTATAAGGCTCTGATGAGTTCTTATTCATTAATTTGCTAATCTATTGTTTATTGCCATTCCAAGATTTAACTTGTATATGTGGGTGCATGTCCATTCACATCATTCCATACTTCACACCTCATTCATATTTTAAATTGTCACTTAGAATATCTATCTTGCAATAACATTATTTATTTTGCTATCGTTATTGTTAATAACTCAGTCATTAATAGACCTCTGGATTAATGGAAAGACAGAAGCACGCACACACACATACCATCAGTTAATATGATTTTTTTTATTAATTATTTATTGCATAAAATCTTTCATTTGAAAATGTAAAAGTTATTTATTTATTATTAGTTAGTATTTGTGATTTAAAATTTTTTTTTCATACTCTATTCCTAACATTTTTTTTTGTTACAAGTAATAAATTCTTGCATATTGTTGGCCTCTTTATAAATAGAAAAGAGGAGGCATGGCTAAGTAAACATGGATTTCAGAAGATATCAGAAAAAGTTTTAGAGAAGGTGAAATGCTTTTCTGAAAAAGAAAATATAATAAAACAAATGAACCTAATATTTTCATTAAATTCTCTACTATTACTTTTACTAAGTAAACTTCTCTCAGACTACTCAAGTGTAAATGCCAATATGTAATTGTGAAGGGCACAGGATAGGATTGTTCAAGATGGAAGGCTAAATTTTTAAAGGTACACCAGTTCTAGCTTTTATGGATTAATAATTTGAATTTGCTTTCATTCAAGATGCATGGATATTATTATATAAAAAATTGCTAATATAACTTTATTATAACTTACTTATAATGAATAGTGTGATAATGGAAGTACATAAATTAACAATACTAATAATAATTGGAAAAAGTTATGCTGAACTGCTTAGTAAAATATTTTATTGACTCTCATTTAATAAGTTTTCTATTTTTGTTTTGTAAAATAAGGCTGAAAAAGAGAAATTATTCATTCTAATAGTTCACATTATTGGAATAGTTATGTATTCTAAATTACCTTGCCATTCATACCTATAAATAAGTGATAGAATGCATGACTTAATGATATTTGATAATTATTTATCAGAAATGTATATAAACATGTATGACCAAATAACCCTGATATTGGTCATTATTAAAATTTATTAAATGTTGGAAATTTTAGACTGAACGGAGTTAAAAATAGCATGGATCATAAACATTTATTTGGATGATTTTGCTGCACTGTGGAGAGTTTATGAAAAATAAATTGATTCAAATATGTGCAAAAGCTGCTTATAATGTCCATTGGGATGCCCTAAGAACATTGGAAATTATTGCTGTTTTGCCCAATTCATATTTATTCTGCAGAAGTAATGTTTATATGTTTTAATGTTTGTTTATTCATCTTATCATCGTGAGCTACAGTGCATTTCTGCTTTTAAAGTTTCAAGAATGAACTAAAAATAAATAAAAATAAAAAGGGAACTTTTATTTTAATGACAGAAGGTTTGATATGCATTTCTTCCATTGCATATGATAGATAGGTAGATGCATTTATTTATTTTTTTGTTTATTTTGACATTAATTTGATTTATTATTATGTATTTGTGTACCCAATCTCCTATAGAACTTCTCAGAGAGGGTGGTATAAGTTATACCAATGCGGTAATATTTTCTTTTGTTGTATTATGTAAAATGTTATATATTCCTGTGCTCATACTATTGGTGCAAATTGCATGCTTTATCATTATTTATTAGTTAGTAATAATAAATAGATACATGAAAATATTTATGTTAGTATTGCTGAATGGGCAGGCTTACTTGATAATATTTACACTAATTTGAAATTCGACGTTCATAATTTTTTCATAGATATTAGATTCATTTATAATTTAATTAATGCTAATATAACATTTTATTGTCTGATGTGATTTGGAAAATATTTCATACATGATCATATATTCATGTCTGTGTTTGCTATCATAAGCTATTTTATAAGAGTTAGATTTATGCTTGTTTGTTTTTCTATCAGTTGTAACTGGCGCTATGCGCTAAAGATTGTGAAAATTTAAGGAGTTTTTCTGTTATGGATTTGTCCTATATGAAATGCCTTAGATATCTTTTGAGTGGAGATGTAATTGAAGGGATGATCATGCTATTCGGATTGAGTAACGCTCCTTTTACTTATTTACCTATTGAGCCATGGATGGTGATATATTTCCTTATTTCATAGTATATGATGTGTTGATTATATTCCTTAAAGTAAAGTGGTAGATGTCCCGTTTATTTATGAGTAATTGGCTGAGTTCCGCATCATTTGTGTCAGAAAAGTTGGTAGTCAATATGTTGATGAATTAAGTTGATAGTTGGAGTTTTGTTAACCCTCATGTGCCCATGTGCGAATATTTATTTGTTAGGATTTTGCTCTCCCTCTTCATTCCTCGTATTTATCATTATGTAGTATATGTTAATTCTTTCAGATAAATGTTTTAGTGATTTCTATAATATACTTGAAGTCGGACTTATAATTTAATGGTTAGCTCATTGTACCATCCGTATTGTGAAGTTTATTCATTCCACAAGTAAACCGATAGAAAATATAATCAATAAATGTGTTGTGATTATAAATTTATAAATGCACACACATTCAGAGATATGATAAATTTAAAGATATGGAAGAGCATCACTGGAATTGTAATTTCTCAGTCGCTTGTCAAATCATATCACCCACATTATCATTATTTCATTTATTATTATTACTGACAATTCATCCTCACTGTATGAATGTAATATTGGATTACAAAATTTTACTTTATTTAATGCTAACTTTAATAAAATTATTATTTAGTTTCATATAGTAAGTATAGATTTATAGGCATATGGAAATAATTTCAATGGCATTAGTTGATTATTTGATACCGTTTTCTTAGTTCATTGAGAGGACTGAAGAGAATGGATGATACAAGCATTGGTAAGTGAATATATAATTATTTTGTATTACTAATAATTTAATAAATAGAGTTATAAATATTATTGAAATAACAGATAAGAGGAAGAGCCTCCAAATATTAAGTGTATAGAATTTATGTAATTTAAATGTTATTTAGTCAAGCTTGTAGTTAATGTGAAATTAATGTTAAATCATCATCGATGTGTTTGTAAAAGAATGTGTCTTGTAATAAATGTTTGTTGAAATAAGATTCCCTCTGAATTATTTTATCATATACATTCGATTGACCATTTCCACACAGACACACACATATGTTGAACATAATTTAATTTTAATACTTATCAGTTTAATAATATATGCAATCTATCTAGATAATACTGAATTAATTGATCTAAACGTTGTATGATGCCAAGATATAGATTTTACCTTGGTTAAAAATTGTATTACTTATCAGTTTAATAGTATATGCCATTTATTTAAACAATACTGAATTAATTGATCCAAACATTGTATAATGTCAAGATGTAGATTCTACCATGTTTAAAATAGATAATGATGTGTGATAAAAATGCACCCAATCTCTATCATTGTCTATTCTTTATTTTATTGCAATAATTGTCAGTTTCATAATAGTTCCTCATTACTTAATTATCATCTTAAAATAGGACTGACTTATTATTCATATAATAGAGCCCTGAGATTATTTCACCATTAAATAAACATTAGTATAGCTGTGCAATCTAAATCAAATGTCTGTAGATTAATTATGGTTACAGTGATCCCTAAACATATTAGATGAGTGGCATGATTGGTCTAGCATGCACTTGGATGGTGGGAGAATTGAACATATCATGATGCTGGATTTAATTCACATATTGGTTTCTTTTGATAATTCAAATAAGTACTTATAATAGAACTAAATAAACATTATATAATTATTGTTTTTATATTCTAAAACCGAAAATATTTTATTAAATAAGTGATGGGTATAATAAGACAAAAAAGAATTCCAATGTATATATATTTGTAATACAGGAAGGAAAAGTTATTTATTTATTTAATTGAAATATTTACTTTTTTAAAAAAATTGTATAACTAACTAATTATGATGAATTTAAAAAATGTTGATAAAAATTGAATAATAACTATAGGCACTAGTTTTTATCCAGAAAAGAGAGAAAATGCAAAAAGAATATCAGATAGTATCTAAAGAAATCAAATATCTCATTGATTATAACTATCATCTACTTAAAATGTCATATACTAATTTCTGAATGTCATATACATATGCTGGATTCAAAAAATACAAGATATCACATAATACTGTTAAATAATATCATTCAAACATCACAACTCAATAATATGTTGTAAACAAACTAAAAAAGGTGGGGCAGTGGTTCAACTTTGTATTGATTTCTATTAACTTTCCTGTTTTAAGCCAATAAACATCACATGACCACCACCTCTTATGCTTGTGTATAACTGATGAAGGCCACAAGCCAGAAACTAGTCTGGGGATATTAGATGAGTAGGCACTAGATGGGGATTTCATGCACAAGCCTTCTGGCATCCATTGATTACTCTAGCTTGCTGTGTGTGGCAATACGTATAGTGAGTTTTGCCTGTTTTAACAACTTTCCTGTTTGTATACTAAAGTTTTATCAGGCTGGAAATCAAGAAATTGAATTCACATTTTTACTCACTACTGAGAAATTTTGTGAACATTTTTTTTTTCAAACTTTAAATTTCATGTATATTTTTTAATAATTTAATTTCAATAAAATTCTGAAGATGTCAGAACAATCAAAAATGTGGGAATTTCAAAGTATGATAAGCTTCACAATACTAAGCACTCATTGCATTCTTGGCAATCTCAAATGTTGCTATAACTTTGCAATATTACTTCCAGAAAATATTAAGAATAACTTAACGACTTGATTTTTTAAAAAGTTTATGATTATTTTTGCATGGTAATTGTATGATAATCATTATATACTAAAAATACATAGTATTACATATTTATTTATTATAAAAATATTTTATTTTTAAATATAAAAGATTATATTTCCTGATTAATGTTACCATGGAAATGAGTTTCATGGAAAATATGATCCTTCTAGAAAATGGCTCTAACAATCTGTTAAGCAACATCATAAAAATTATTAAAAAAAATTAAACTTTTAAAGCATAAGTTGATAGCTTTATTAAATATTAATAATCACACATTGATATTTCAAAATCAAACATCAATCAAAGATGTCCTTCATTTTTCAAATCCACTCTGCTCCTCCTGTAATATGAATGACAAAATGGTGTTTTGTTGTGATTAAAATCTAATTTTTAAAACAATTCTGAAAATCAAATGTGATTTTTTAAAATTTATTTAATTTCTAAACAAAAATATCTATTAAATGAAATCAAATTTATTATATTCTGGTAAATAATAATGGTTTAATATTAAGGTGAAAGTTGAAAGCTTATACTAAGTGAGAAAAATGAAATCTGTCAGAATGCAGGAAGTATAAAAGGTTACCACAAGAACAATTAAATTATTTAATATTTTTCATAAAATAAAACTGTGAATTTTTGTATACCATGTATCTAAATTTTATGTTTATTAAATTGCCTTATTAATATTGTACTGTTCATGGTAACTTTAGGGTTTATATGATTTAATTACCTCAGATTCAGTGACCAAATTACATTTTATATATAAATTATTTTCACATCGGAACATTTCAGTTAATTTTATCGATGCAATTATCTTCCCTGGCCATATGACCCACTTAATGTAACTACTTGAATAATAGGAAAGAGTAAACCTGCTTTTAATTTGTTTAAAAAGTGCCAGGACTTCATATGAAAGTCCACTGGCCTATCCCCCTATTCTGTCAATTTTTATTATAAACTATTTAAAATGATCGGAGAATTGTATTTTACAGTACAACATTGATAATTTATTTGTTCAGGAATTAACTGTTGATTTTAACTAAATTTAAACTAATTATAATTAAACAACTAAACAAAATAAGGTAAGTTATATACACATTTATTAATATAACATAAAACATTATAATATCATTAAGAGAATAAATATCAGAGAACTAACTTATAGTTAAGAAATACTAATAAGATTTGATTTTAATTATTATGGCTCAGGATGACATTTTATCACATTTAGAGTTTGAGGGAAAGTGATCCCTTTTTATTTATAATAAAGTATCTTACCAGTATGTTTGAAAGTTTATTGTCCTGTATATTTTGCCATGTATAGAATTATCCTATGTGAATCCATGGTTCAATACCTTGTCACTTGTATATAGTCCAGGTTCCATTATGAAATGGCTTCACTTGGGGTTTTCATGAGTTCCAGGGGAGCAACACTGGCAAACGAACTTCTTCTACTTGCACATTTTAATATGACCTAACATATTAGTGAGAGTAATTTTTTTGAACATTTCTGTGGATTCTCCAATGACTAAACTTTTATTCACACTGCTTCACTTCAGGAATGAAGGTTCAGTAAGTAAGTAATTAATTAGTGACACATGGTATGGTTTTTCCTTTTATAGTACTTTTCTTTTTTTAGTCTCTGCACATCTCTGTTTAGCACCTGCTCACTTATATAATATTGAAATAATTCTGTCTTCAAAATCATACTTTTCCTTCCCCTTTCTTTGGGTAGTCATCTTTAATTATTGAAGGAATGCTGTTGGATGTCTTTTCTCTTTTGTTAGGTACCACTAATTGCTTAGTAATAAGAATTTGTTTTTCTCATCTTAACCAAAATAGTTTTACATCCTCTCTTTTCTTTTTTTTTTACTCTCTTTTTAAAACATGTATATGACACATGTTATCTAAAATAATCAATTAGATATTTCAAAGACAAATTTCTACTTGAGAATTTAGTAACTTAATTTCTAAATTGCCAATGTGAGTTGTACTAACTCTAATATAGTACAATATTTAATATTTCTTTTTGCATTTCTTTATTATCTATTGTATATATCATTTGGATTATATCATAGTATGTGTGCTCATTAGGATTTAAGCTTTTTTTTTAATTAATTGATATGCATGAAGTTGTATTCTAAGTGAATTATAAAATAAGTTTGGCCCTATAATTTAAGTTATAGTGATCTCTAATTAGTATCATTAAACCATCATCATTATTTTACTTGTGGATGACCAGTAGAGAGATACAATAATAATTTCACATTTCCATAGTCCTTATTTAAGTTGCAGAACCAATATTTATTGTATTAAATCTTACTATCTCTATTTTGCCAATATGTAACATTGCAATATATATATATAAAGCATTAAATCACCCCACATGGTTAAGAAATTCAGTGCTGCCCTCTGTGAACTAATGTATAAATACATTAGAGTTCGTATTTCAAAATAGCCAAATCAAAATTATATATATATATAGCAAATGTCTATTAAAATAATATAAAGCAACTTGAAATATAGCTTTAAAGAAGTAGTACAATAAATTTAAGATTGTTGTACTTTTTTTCCAAATTTTTTTAGATTTGCCTATATAAATAAATTTAGGTAAAAGAGAGAAGATGGCCATTCTTTTTCTTAAAACATTTCACCTTGTGCTTTTATTGAGAATATTTCATTTATTTAATAAGTCAGTGTTAAAGTATTAATCTACTGTATTATATATCTAATAAATTACATTGTTATACTATATATTTTACCAGGTCATAACTTTTTCATGTGTTTTTTATATATTTGTATAGAGCCTGGTTACTAAAGAAGTTTTAAACTATTTACCCTATCCATAGGTATAACAGTTTAAAGTTTGTGATATAACTAAATCACTTCCTTCCTTTCTAATTTACTAAATAAATATTAAGAAAAACACAATTAGAATTCCTGGTCATTCTAACTCCTAAGTCATATGATATATAAAAAAAACTATAACTTGTGACAGCTTTTATTTATTTATTTCAGGTGCTTTTGTTTAGTGTTTGAACACATCATCATCATAAGGTTAATTAATAAAGATCTAATATATCTTCATTATAATTATAAGTTTTTGATATCTGGTTTCTATTTACAGAGATTTAGTAAATTAATTAAATGTGCTAGCATTCATACATGGAGAAATCTAAATAATGAAGATCTCTGAATTTAAATTACTACATAGAATTAATAAATAAGTAAGTACATACTATAAATACAAAATTATTTATTAATACTACCCTATTGAACATTATTAAACATTAACATATTGATACATTACATTGAATAAATATATAACACATATTCTTAATTACAAATTCAATTAAGTATTCTGTTAGCAATAATAAAGTTTAGCTCACCTGTCTAACTAGTTCATTAAAAGTTTATATTGTTAGTTCAGATAACCATTAATGTTAGGTATAGAGCTTGTATTAATTGTATCTATTATTTTTTGAATTGGTTTAATGATTGATATAATAGATGCATACCATGGCCATGGGTTTCTTATTTCAAAGAACTATGAGATCCATTATGTCCAGTTTAAATGTTTTTTATATTACCTTGCCAAGGTCCTGGTATTATGTAGGGCCAGCATTTTGAATCAAGGCATTCTTTCAACTTTATGTTAGGAAGAAGGTATCAGCAACTGTATCGGCTTAACAGTGCATCTGGTTTGAATTATCCCCACAGGTAAAAATAAACAAGTGGCAAAACATTTTTCTACACTATTCCAGATCTTTCTCTGTGGTACATTACCCAATGAATAATACAGCATTATAATTTTCAGAATTCATGAATAATATTAATAAAGCACTGAAGGAATCAATCAATGTGCTTGGGGTCTTCTTTTTATACCACTGGTCTGATTCCATCACACAAGTACCTATCCACACTTTTCCTTTTCTTATCTCTTCAGAATTTAATTCTGCCACAAATTTTTTTTTATAATTAATTTACAATATTAATCATAACTTATACACAATACATGGTTTTATATTTATCTTTAATATAGCACTCATTTTTGTTGTGGACAGCCAAAATGAATACACTCTTTATAAAATTTAAACAATGTTTAATTATATACAATCTCTATTTTTTTTTTTTTAATTTACTAAGTTCGTATTGGTGATCAACATTCCGATTGACAATATTTAATTAAGGAGAAGAAATATTACACCTCAAACTTCATTGAAACAGGCAAAACTAACTATATGTATTGCCACATACAGCAAGCTAGAGTACTAGTTTCTGTCTTGTGGCCTTTGTCAGTGAGGAGCCTTGGAACTGAGAGCACTGCACCTAGATCTTAGGATCTAATATAACCCTCCAACAGCCACCATTTATCTTCACTTAACTAGAAAACGATGAGTCTTAAATTGAAAACACTTTAATATTTTCAATTCAAGACCATCAGCTTATATAGTCATATAGCTTTGAACTCAGTTCAGTACCTATACATTTTGGTGTCTTTGGTTTTTTAATACCCAATCCTGCCTAATAGAATAATGGTGGCTATGGTTATTAAAGAACCAAAGACACCAAAATGTATAGGTACTGAACTGAGTTCAAAGCTATATGACTATATAAGCTGATGGGCTTGAATTTAAAATATTAAAGTGTTTTCAATTTAAGATTCATAGTTTTGTAGTTAAGTGAAGATAAAAGATGGCTGCTGGAGGGTTACATTAGATCCTAAGATCTAGGTGCAGTGCTCTCAGTTCCAACGCTCCTCACTGACAAAGGCCACAAGCCAAAATCTAGTATGGGGATATTGGATGAGTAGGCACTAGATGGGAATTTTATGCACAAGCCTTTTGGAATCCATTGATTACTCTAGCTTGCTGTGTGTGGCAATATGTATAGTGAGTTTTGCCTGTTTTAATAAGTTATAAGCAAGCATAAGAAATGGTGATCATGTGATGTTTATTACCTCAAACTTCCCCTCTAATTATAATTAATTGCATTTTTTTCTTATCTTGTCATGGTAATTACAATAAAAATAATAAAGCTTGTTTACTACATTAAAAATTACATTTTATTTTATATATTGTTATTATATTTTATTAAATATTATTTTCTCTCAGCAATCTTCTTTTATGGTAGAATGCCAAACACACATTGTCCAAAAAATAATGGCGCAATATATTGTAGACTACAATTAAAACATCATTTTGAAATTACTATGGAAATATTTAATATGTATGTGATAGTCAAAATTGGAATCATAATCTATTTCTGTCACTGGTGAATATTTATCAGCCTTAAACTTTTATTATAAATTTAAATTATATGTACTAAAATGCTCTCATAAGAAAAGCTATATTTGCATAAAAATTATTATCAAAGCTAAGTGCTTTCAATGATATTAACTGTTATTTTAAGTTATTACACTAACTTAATTTCGTGGGTCTTTCCATATGTTTACAGCCTCCATTCATTCACAAAATTCCCTTAATATAACTGCTGATTATGTAATTTTTTAGAATTATTTAGTTTGCACTAAAGTACTGAAGATCATATTTAATCCATGCATTTTACTTTCTTTACTTAAATTTATATACAATGGATATTATTTTTATAGTCCATATGGTACCAGATAGTAATGATCAATGATGCTCATTATTATATAGTCCTTTTCAATATTTACTTGGTTTTATAGTATTATCTAACACGTGTGTGTGCATGCAACAAGAAGTATTGATGCTTGCATTTTAAATAGTATTATAACTTGTGATTACTCTTGGCTTGATAATTAGCTTATAATTTTACAATATAACTTCACACTGGATGACTGTTAAAAATTATTTGCTAGCATGTTATGCTTCTGATATTGACAATTTGGATTCTTTGTTTTATTTTCAATTAAATATAGCTATTGATTATTCTTTATGATTACAGCTCCCTATATATGCCCACATATACACTCAGATCATTACAGTATATAGTTATGAACCCAGTTCTAGATTTCAAATAAATAAACTAACTATCAACATCACACAATTAGCAATTCTTATGCTTGCTCAAGCTGTTAAAATAGGCAAAACTATCCATACAGTAGTGCCATTCAGTGCAAGCCAGAGTAATCAATGGATGCCAGAAAGTTTGTTCATAAAATCCCTATCTAGTGCTGACTGATCCAATATCCCCAGACTAGTTTCTGATGAGCCTTGGATCTAAGAGCATGGTTTGGCTATTGCCTACTCATCCAATATCCGCAGACTAGTTTCTGCTAAGCCTTGGATTTGAGAGCAGTGCTCTCAGATCCAAGGCTCATCAGAAACTAGTTTGGGGATATTGGATGAGTAGGCACTAGATAGGAATTTTAGGCACAAACCTTCAGTGTTCTCAGATCTAAGGCTCAGCAGAAGCTAGCATGGGAATATTGGATAAATAGGCACTAGATAGGAATGTTATGCACAAACTTTCTGGCATCCAGGGATTACTATGGCTTATATTGAGTGGCACTACTGTAATGAGAATTTTGCCTGTATATTCCAACATTCTTCAAAGTTAGTATAAAAAAAATTAAAACTTGCAGTTCTACATGATTAATATATTTTTAAACATTAAATGTCTACAATAGATTGAATTACAATAATGATATGAATATGATAAATGCGTATGTGATTTTTCAGAGACTGTCGATTTTAATATATACTACATTTTAGCGAATAATGCTACATACAGATATGTAGATAATTGGATGAAAAAGATCCTATTTATATACCATGTACTTATATTACTTAAAGAAAAATATGAGATATTAAATGAATAACTTAGCTGTTTAAGTGTAAATGATTAAAGTAAAGAAATAAGATTTTTTAAATATATAATTCCGTACAAAATAAACTAATTATGGTTCTAGAAAAGTTTTAATTTTATTTGGATAAAGATTTGCTGGGAATTAATTATAATAAGACTTGATCAGGATTAGAAATCAAAGTTAAACAGGATTTATAGGGGGGAAACAATTAAAGTTCGATGTAACAAGAAAATCTGGAGCTGAAGAATCAAAATCCAGGCTTAAATTATTATTGGAAAGATCATGCAGATTTTTATTGATTGAATTAAGAATAGAAGACAAAGCTAAAATAGATATATCAATGGTAGATCTCCAAGAGTAAGGCTTTATTAACAGAGAAATTCTATATTTGATGTTTTCAAACCAATATTAGATTTTTATTGTGATGGAGTTTATTAATTAGACAGACTAGAAAATAAAGCTAAAATGGACTCCTGGTGGATAAATATGAAACTGCAATTTCAAACTAGGATTAGTTTTTTATTGAACAGATGATAAATATGTTTATTAATAATCTGTAAGCGTTAAGACAAATATCTATATAAAATATAGCAAAATTAATATATAAAATTGTACATAGCAATGTATGTACAACTTTTGGGAATTAATTTCAGTGGTAGAGTGATTATAGCGTCTAGATTTTGCCTCTGCGTAAAATAAGTCCAGGAGTTCCCAGATACCCACAAAGAACACCCACAGACATCAGGCAACATAGGGACTTATAAGGTCGTGTTCAGTACATTTTAATAACATTAAAGGCAGTTCATAGCCACCTTCAGTAAATTATGAAACTTATTTCAAAATAGCAATAACATTGACAAGGCTAATTTATAAAATTGATGTATAAAATTTAAAAAATAAAAGTTCGATCAGGACAATTAATATTTTAAATTTAAAAACCATAAAAATGTTGATACTGCTCAGAAAATAAAAAAAAAATGTCAAAATTCTCGAAGAAGCTTATCTCACCGTATGAGATTTTTAAAAATTTAAAATCGAGCATGTTATTTTTAGTACAAATCTCTTAATTGACAGCAAGGGGAGAGTTTGCTAGATTTAAGATAACATTAATGTGCTTCCAAAAGAAATCAAGTGACATAAATTTTATATAACTCTTTACTTGCAGATTTCATACTATGATACATAAAAAAAAATTTACAAGTTAAAATTTTAAAAAAAATATGTATATAAAAGATATATTTCACAGCAAAACATAAAAGCTATTGATTGAAAAGGAAAGTAAACTAATAGTTGTCTGTTTAAAAATTTTATGTCATGAGTAGTGATAAAAAAACTGTTTCTATTATGAATTAATGAACTTATGTTTTAATGTTTTAGTTGAAACTCAGTTCTTCAATATCATTTATTTATACTCGTTTTACATTATACACTTTTAAGTATTTATTAAAACAGTTATAGATAGAAACATTAATGTTTTAAAATATGCACGACTGTATATAAATCTGGCAGTACCAGACAATATATTTTATGCATCTATATAATATGTAAATACATGTATATTGTATGCACTAAATTTAATTTAATTAGAGAGGACTTGAACTCAGATTTCAAGCTTTCTACAGCTATCCACTCCATCTTATACAACTAATATACATTGCCATATACATATGAAAAAATAAATCATCTCCAATATACATATTTCATGCTGAATCACACATATATACAACCAGTGCTTAGTTTGTATTAAGATAGCAAATCCTCAAATTTAATGGACAAGCTTCAATCTCCTCTCCTCTCCAACTCTTCATTTGAAGATTATTCATCTTTTTTCACATTCTTGTGGTCATGTGTATCTGTTGTATAAGATGGAGTGGATAGTTGTAGAGAGATTAAAAATTTGCATTCAAGTTTTGTCTATATATTATGTATATATATATATATATATATATATGTATATATATATATAATATTTAGCTTTGGAAAAAGTGAAATGTTAAATCAAATTTTATGCCAAGACATTTTAATTATATAGATCAATTATGTCATGAATAAATTCTATTAATTCTTTATTATAATGTCATAATTTTTTGTATAGAAAAGTTACTATATTAGTATTTTATATATTGTATAACTGTAAAATAAATTTTATATAGCTTAAATTAACATAGTTTTAAGCTTAAATAAGGATTTAACATGCTAGAGTCTTTAAATTTTAAATAGCTAGTAATTTATAAGGGAAATAATGCATTTTAAGTTAATACTGCTAATTTAGTTATGATTTAATCATTTTAAATATTTTTAAAAGCTTACATTAATTTTAAGATTAAGAAATGAGGTTCAAACCCTATATTTTGGTTTTCTGGTAATTAAATTAAGGCTATATTTTAATTTACTTTAATTTTAAAACATATCCTAGTTAAATATTTTAAATTCATTTACTTAGAAAAAGTTTAATAAATCAAATAATTAAAAATATGATTTGTAATAATTATAGACAGATGAATATCTGAATAAATAAGTGAATAAAAGTTTTAAATTTTAACATTATTTATTTTAAAATATTATCCAATGTCTAATTTTTAAAAACAATTTAACTATTATATTCTGAAACAAGTCTGAATTAAAACAATAATAAATGTATTAAATATTATTTGTAATATTTGTTTTATTAAAGATGTAATGCAAATTTTAATTATGTAATATTTTTATTATGTCATGGTGTCTATAATTTTATATAATTATTTCATTTGCAAGCAGGAAGTGATTTTTTAATTAATTTTAAAATTATCTAGAAAAAAGTTGGATTTATTTTAAACTGAATATTAATTATGCAAAGTTTCCATCACAACATCCCCTAGTTATAAATAATCAATAATTCAAACCAATCAGGAAAGATATTGTAGATTAAAAGGTTAATGACAAGTCTTGTAAAATGGTCACATGTGTAGTAATATAAATAGGTAAGATTGTCACCTGTTTAAGGTCCTCAATCATTTTAAATTTTACTTTTATTTATAGCAGTTACATTTTAAAACTCCAATTAAATTTTTAAAAGTGTAATTTTATTTGAACTTATTATTTTTTAGCTTAAGTATGATAGGGTAATTTAAAAACTATTTTGGCACAATTATCTAAACTGAAACAACAAAGAAACTGAAATCTTCATACTTGCCAACTTTATTGGTAACACAATTAAATTACTATGTTTACAATGTGTTATCTTTTTAATTTTTCACATTTGAACACTTCAAAAATTATTATTATTGCCATTATTATGATATGATAGCTATTGTCAATTTCAAGGAATGCAAAAATATGTTTTAAATTTAAATTTTCCACAATATAGTTAAAATTCTTAGCAGCAATAATGACAATACAAGTGTTTCTAATTTTCTGATATTTTATCTAAAGCACTCATTTCATATTAAATATTGTCCAGAATTTAGTTACATTGAATAAAAAAAACCATTTAATTCAGGATAAAAACTATATTTTGATATAGAAAGTATATCTTATCAGATGTTTTAAAAGAATTTCTTTAAGTCTACAAAAGAATCTTGAATTATTAAGTTTTATACTTCAATAACAATTTATTAGTGTTTTTATTCTAAGAAAAGATATTATACTGTTAACTGAAAACAGCATAAAAGAATTTATTTATTGGTAGTTGAGAGATCAGCAATAGCTGCTTTACAAGCAGTTGTCCCAGTTAGTGGGTTCACTTCCTGGATGATGCTATGACACATGAGAAAAAAGAATTTATTTATTGTGACTGTTTAGTTTGCTCCCCCTGAAAGAAAGCTTTTTTTTTCAAGAAGGAGGTAATACAAAAATTGACTTGCATTAAACTGATTAATAAATATTATGAAGAATTTAAAAGTTTTTTACTTTTTAAAACTGAAATATAAAATATACCTGCAAAAAGCATTATGATTTAATGAATTTAAATGATTTTTCTTTATTTTAACTATTTTTAATGCCTGCAAAATGTTTAAATCTCGCATGTTTTTGTTCTATCTGAGTGTTACTATGGATGCCACTGTCATTGTAAATATGACATTTAGAAATAAGTTTTTCTCCTGCTAAATTGTTTTGTGTTTTTTAATAAATACGATCTAGAAAAGCATTCTCCTGCAAAATAATTTTTTTTTTACAATAAATTAAGACAATTTTTTTGAGGAATTAATTTTTAGAAAATCTGAATTTAAATGTTAAGGAGATATTTATTGCAAATTAATGAACTTTTATCATAATTTGAATATATGGATGTATTTAATAAATAGCCATAAATTTATTTTATTACTTGCTAGTATAATCATCTAAAGTTTTCATTAAGGATATTATCTAGATTTTAATATTATAATTATATTGTAATATATGATGCATATGTTTGCTGTTCACAAGATTTTGTTGCCAACATTCCTTTTCATGTTTCAGTATAAAGGATAAGGAATGAAAAAAAGCAGGACTTTGTTTTATTATTTATTGATGGGAAAAATTGAATATTATTTGTATTAATAATTTTTGCATACCATGTTTTACTTTATATGCATATTATTTTCACATTATATGCTACATGGAGAAATATTTGTTAAGTTCTCAGTATTGAAGCAGTTGGATCTGAGTTCGATCCTAGCTTCATGACATCTATCCATAAGCCCACTTCAAACCCTAGTACTAACCTTAAATTTCTGATGCAATGGGGCTTTATACATTCAATCCATGCTAATTTCCATAAAGAAAAACTTATTTTATAAATGTGTATTAAAATTAATTCGTTTTAGGTTTAAATTGATCAATGCTATTAATAAATTCATGATAAAATTATTCATGAATTTATATATATATATTATAACTGCATGGATTGTGCATATATATTTGTAGATATTTAAATATATATAATTGTTTGAAAGTTTCATTGCATCAGAAATGTTTATTTTACTTTTAAATAATTTGTTAAAGTTTTAGTGATTAAAAGCTACATTCTTTCGATAAGCTTTCAGATTTTCCTTTTCCAAAAACAATGGGTAAAGTTTTATTAATTAGAGAAAAAGATAAATATTTAAAAAGTAAGGATTTTTTTATTAAAATCATTTTCCGATTTTAAGAATTCATTTTCTAATTAGAAAATGAATTCGAGTTAATGAATTAGAAAGTCCTTATCAAAGAAATGTATCTAAAAACAACCAGTAAATTTTGTAACATTGATAATAAAAAAAGCACTAGCCCGAAAGCATCAGATACAGTATAAATAGCTCTGAAAAGTTTGGAGAGGGAGAAGCCATCTTTGTTGCAGAAAAGTGCCAAAATTCTGTGCATTTCAAAATCATGAATTTCAAAATGTTTTCCTATCATGGTAAGGGGCTAAACATCAGGAATCTGGCTACAATTCTTGAAATCCCCTGAAAATCTTCAATGAAGCTGCTAAATTCTTTCCAGAGAAATCAGGCTGCCAAAATCAAATAAAATGCTGTTCAAGTAATCGACCGAATGCATGTGTAAGTTTTACCAACCTGGACATGTAAACTAAGGAACCAGCCCAGAAGAAATGGGTAATATATTTCCATAATGAGCTGTAACTTTCTGGCCAGTTTTGAACTTTACTTTACACTCCCTTTAAGCGCTCTTCTCATTCCTTAATGTAATGATCTCTGTAAAACTTATTTTTATTTATGCTATTTAAATTATGTCATAATTCTAAATCTCTAGTCCTTAGATTTAATTTTCCTTTCTTACAATGGCGGTTTATTTACTATATTATATATATATTTTGTGTGATTTATTAATGCCATTCATTTTTAATTATATGCCAATAATATTTTGACTCGATGAGCTCCTTTGTCCCATTTGCTTTGTGCAAATAATATAATATTAATTCTGATAGTAATTCTCACCCATTAGAACTAGGTTTATACAGTTCTATTAATCATCGAGTCAAAAGAAATTATTAAATGTTTGTTATTTTTCTAATTGGCTAATAATAAATTATTAGCTCCATTTCTAATCTATGCCCCAGCTATTTTCTTGTACTCACCAATGTGTAATTTATTGAGATATAATGTTAAAATGTTTTTGACAAAGGGTCAATAAAGGAATCAACTAAATACATTAAAATTTCAAATTGTTTTCACTATCTATTAATATTCAGGAAGAGCACAATGTTTGGGGCATAATTACTATAATTTACAAATGCTTTAAAATAATTTTAGTTAAAAGCTCATTTGACCTTAATTAATTTGATCAAGTCATCATGTAGAGTATTCTATAATAAATTGGGTTTTATTATTCAAATGGTGACTATCAAGTCATCATCTTTGAACATTGCTGATGTAGGGCAATCTTTCCACTCCATGGCTTGTCAATGGTAATATTACTGATATTTTAATCATAGAGGAAGAAAGCACTTCCTCCCTCGCTTATATTATATTCGGAACACCAAAGGTTCGTAGTTATATCTCAACCTGGCTTCTTTGTGTTCCCCATCTACTTAAAGGGCAGTAAGACTTGTGTTACACAAGCCACCATACTACTTAACCACCGACCAGTGATTATCTTTCCTTTTCATTTATAGCTCGTAATTTGTCAGCACCATTACCTTTCTGTTCCAGTAAAGCTCGCTCTGATGCTCGTAATTCATGATGAAGTGATTTCAATTATAGTCAAACAAATTCTTAGTTATTTCAAATTAAATAGCTTTTCTAATAAAGGTTAAATTTATGCCCTAAATACGTATCTTGCTCTTCATGAATGGATTTGCGAATGTGAAGATAAATCTCACATTCTTCTGTATAAAATAAGAATCATAATTTCCTTTACAACTGAATATCTGTATCTGCCTTTATTTTCTTGTTGGGGGCATGGACATAGAATTCCATAATATTGCATAATACTCATTGGCATATAATAAGGACTACCACTCTTATTATAATTATAAACTTTGTTAAAGGCTAGAGGTGATTAATATAATCATCAGTTAAAATTCAAACAAAGCTATTACTATTATTATTAAATATTTTATAAACACATTTGGTTTCTTAGTTCTTAATTCTCTTATTGAATAATTATTTTAATGTTAAGGCTCACTGTCTGTGTTGACAACCCGAACATATACATATGATTTGATTTAAAATTATCTTAGTTAATTTATTATTCGATATTAGTGTCAGTTCAAGGGGTCTCTAATCCTCAACAACCATTGAGCTAGTTTCTTGGTGCATAACACTGTGCCATCGATTTAGATTTCTACTAATCTGAGCTGGTGAGTTGGGTTTGAATTCAGTTTGGTTCAGCTGAGTTTGGATCCGACTTGCAGTTTAGGTGGTGGGTTTTTTGGCCAGTACAGTATGTGTTTCTCTTTTTACATATGAATTATTTATTTATAAATATATATTATATTGCTGTAAGCTAAATAAGTAGATGTATGTCTCTACTACTTATTTTATGCTTATTTATTTCATAATGTTAATAAAGTTATATTTGACATTAGTTATTATTATTTATCCTATTGTTAGCTATAGTATTTTTATTAGAGATAGTATCTCTATTCTCTTTTTATTTTAGCAAAGCTTATGTATGTCAATATATGTAAAGATGATAGTGTTAGTTTCTATCATTATTTTGCTAGCTAACTTGATCTATCTTTTATTATTTTTTGTCTTGCTAGCATTTGTATGCTTATAGCATATACTTTTGGAGCTAATATCTTAGGCTCTATTTTAAGGCAATTTCTAATTAATATTTTTGTCCCTGATGCACATTCTCATTATTTTCCCTCACTAGTGACAAAGTCCTAGATCTTTTTATTACCCTTCAAAAGTAAATACATTTTATAAGCTATGCTATCATACTTTTTACTTTGCCTTACTTAACTATATGATGATGAATTTTGTTCACAGTTCATAGTAAATTTAGTAAAGCATGTGTAACAATTTACTGTGGCTTTAATTTGCATTTTTAGTGGTTTTATCAATGTATAGAAGAATTCTATCTTATCTCTATATCATTCATGGCTAGCTTAAATGTGAATAATTTATTGTAAATGTGTGATGAAAACAAAATATGATAAATAATTAAAATTTAAATTTTTAACATGTATTTAGGCATAAATAGACAATGTACATTTGTCTTATCACAACTGAGTATGTTAAATATTCATTAAAGGGGTATTACTTATATGAAAGTTAATATCATTGTGTGAATGCCTTGATAAATGAGAAATTTTTGATAATTAAACAAATAGAAAGTTTATTTTAATCTCCTGTATTATTTTTGTTTAATCCAATTAAATTTATTTATTTTATAAAACATAATGTAAATTTTTAAATCCTTTAGTCATAATTTTGAGGAGGAAAAGTTGTGAAAAGCTTTGGCTATGTGGAAATATGAAGTCTTTTGTAATTTTGTATAATTGTTCTGTAAAGTAAATATTTGTTTTTGTTATTTAGAATTGTTTTTATAGATGTTTGGTTACATCATTCCATTTATCAGCCAGAAATCATTCCACATTTGAATAAAATTTAAGTACTTAGAAAATATTATAAATTATTTGAAGTGTATTTGCTAAAAGAGTACACGAACATTGAAGCTAATAAGTGTCACTTTATTGAATTATTGAAATACTCGAATTACATTATAGAAGATGTATTTTTCTTAATAAAGAATTACATTCAAATATCAGCCTTTCAAGCTAATTGTGCATGCGCTTTTTGCGAGTGTTAATAATAAATGAATATTTTCCTTTCCAACACGAGATATAGTATTTATGAAGGAATAAAATGAATCCACTTATTTCTTCAACTCAAATGCTTATATATGAGCAAATCTAAAGTATTGGAAAGGAAAATGTGAGGATAGACCACTCACTTTAAATTACTATTTATGATGTCTGAATGAATGACGTCAGTGAAATTGTCTAGAATTCACCGACATCATTCATTCAGACATCGTAAATAGTAATTTAAAGTGAGTGGTCTATCCTCACACTTTCCTTCCCAGTACTTCAGATTTGCTCATATATAAGCATTTGAGTTGAAGGAATAAGTGGATTCATTTTATTCCTTCATAAATACTATATCTCGTGTTGGAAAGGAAAGTGTTCATTTATTATTAACACTCACAAAAAAGCGCATTCACAATTAGCTTGAAAGGCTGATATAGCGCTATATAAAAATAAATGCTTATTTAATAAAGAATTATAATTTGATTTATTACTTTGGATCACTTTAACTAATTTAATTTGCTTATTTCAAATCACTGTGTATATTTATTTTTAAATCATTTTCATATTTGAAGATCTTATTTATTATTATATGATAAAATTTTATTTTACTAGAATCTAGTTTATATTTATAAGATGTTTAAGTAAATTTATTCTAGAGTATTTAGAATGGCTATTAAATCCCTTACCCATACTTTATATCAAAGTGTAATCCTAGATTGTTCATTATCTTATTTTAAAACAAAGAGATCATGTTTATGTTATTTAAGTTAGCAATAGTATGATTATTATCATAATTGTGATAAGACATTAGCTTAGGAGAAGTATACATCTTACTCAGTTTATTAATTGGGATTTCATTCAATATTGAATATCTAAAGAGTCTAAAAAAATTTATTTTTGTAATTTAAATAAGATCATATTATCACATGTTCCCCATTTCTTATGCTTGTTCACGTCTGTTATTAAAACAGGCAAAACTCTCCATACAGTAGTGCCATTCAGTGCAAGCCGGAGTAATCAATTGATTCCAGAAGGCTTGGGCATAAAGTCCCTATCTAGTGCCTACTCATACAATATCCCCAGTCTAGTGTGTGGCTTGTGGCCTTTGTCAGTGAGGAACCTTGGATCTGAGAGCATTGCACCTAGATCTTAGGATTATATCTAGATGCAGTGCTCTCAGATCTAAGGCTCCTCACTGACAAAAGCCACAAGCCACAAACTAGTCTGGGGATATTGGATCAGATCTAGGTGTAATGCTCTCAAATCCAAGGCTCCTCACTGACAAAGGACACAAGCCAGAAACTAGTCGGGAGATATTAGATTAGTAGGCACTAGATAAAAAATTTATGCACAAGCCTTTTGGCATCCATTGATTACTCTGGCTTGCACTGAGTGGCAGTACTGTATGGAGAGTTTTGTCTGTTTTAAGATCATATTATCCTGAGATATTTGATTTAATTTAACTAACCATGTTATTTAAATTTATTTTGATAATGAAGAAAGTAATTTAAAAGATGAATCTTTAAGTCGTATAGATTTTCAAAAAACATTTAAAATTTTATAAGAATTAAATAATGTTTTTCTGATCGGAGCAATTAGATGCTTGGAAGATATTAAAGTGATGGATTAAGTGGTAATGGTAGCAGATGTTTATAGAAGAAAGAAATTTAAATATAACCTCAATGGCATATACTCACAATATTAAGAATTTTTTATGCATGCTAGAGTGATTGACATCTTCTTTTTGTAGCATATGGTATTTGTTTTATAAACCTACTGATCTTAGCTATATTATCATATGAGATATTTTAGCCTATACATCTTCACAATTCTTGGTTACAATTTGGCTTGCTCAACATATTACATTCATTATTGAGGATGTGAGAGTGGTTTATGACCTTTTGTGGCTTATCATCATCTCTCACATCTTTCTGGATAACTTTATAATTTATAATTTGACCCCAACTATATATATATATATATATATATATATATATATATATATAGTAACTTATAAGAAGATATAAGTGCATGCAGGGATTGACCAAGTATGAGCTAAAGCCATAACTGTAAAATTACTAATGGTAAATACTATTAGCTATAGCAATGCTCAGTAAGTTCAAACACAAACCTATGTCAAGATACCAAGATATACAGGAGAAGAATTATAATAAAATATATTGAAATACAAAGTAACACTATTAAGAATTAAGAGGAGAAAAGGCCTCAGTTCACTCTATCATACATAAAAGAATCTTAGTATTATAAACATATGCCATTAAGGTTATATTTAACATTTCTTCCTTTAAGATCTAATACAACTATTTTTCTTTTACTTACCTTGTAAAGATCTTTTAGTCCTCTTACAAGTATCTCCTAAGCATCTCATTGCTTTGATCAGATAAAATAATATTTAATTTTTAAAATATTTAAAATGTTCTTTTAAAATTTATGCTACTCCAAATTTACCCTTTAAATGTAAAATTTCAATATTAAAAGAAGTATAATAATATGGTTCATGAAATTCTATAAGATATCTCAGGGTAATATGTTTTTATAAATCCGTTTGACTCTATAGATTTTATTTATTATCAAATGAAATCCTAATTAAATTACAATAAATAAGACAAACCCTTCCCCTGAGTTAATGTCTTATCGTAATTATAACAATAACAATAATATTATTACCTTAATAAAATACCACATGATCACTTAAATTTAGAATAAAATAAGGAATAGACTAGGATTACATTCGGATATTATGAATTGGTATGGAATTTGATAGCCATGCAAACATCTTAGAATAAATTTATTTAACACCTTTCTGTACAAATTTAATCTTATCAACATAATACAAACTATGATCTTCTAATATAAAACTGATTTAAAATAAACATGATCAGTGATTTGACATAAGCAAATTGAATTAGTTATGTGATTTAAACTGAGAAAACAAATCGCAGTATTTTCTTAAGCAAATACATCTTTCTTAGATGTTCGATTAATACTTAAATAATTTAATAAATAGTGACTCATAAATTGAAATGTTAAGTACTCTGATAGCAAATACACTAAAATAATTGTACAATCTTTTATAAAAATTTAATATTTTGATTTGTATTTAAAATGATCTATGTTTGATAATTGGTATAATTTCTGATTAACACACATGGGCTGATGCGAATAAACGATTACGAGAAATGACTTAAAAAACAATAACAAAGATTTATTTACAGCAAAATAACAACAATATTTACAATTAGTCCATTTTTAAGTACACATAGATTAAATTTTTTTTATAAAGTTGCTTCTGCAAAATTTATCAGAAGGATTAAATTAAAATATATTGCTTTATTACGATACACTCCGTTGGTATTAGCAAAAGTAATTCAGTAAGTATTAAAGTAACGTTTTGTATCCATTCATTATCAAACGTTATTATTTATTATGTCATTCATATTATAACAATAACCATCACAAAGCAGTGTCTCTTATATAAATATTTTGCATACTCAATAATATTAATAGCTTACCAATCCATTGATGAAGGAGTTATAAGGTAGATGTATATTATCTTTTTATGCCCAAAATAAATTTTAAACTTTAAAACCAACTTTAAATACAATTGTTTATCATATTTTGTCCTGACAACTAGCAAAACTCAAATATAGAACTGACACATTTACAAAGTATTTTTCAGATTTAAGCTAATCAAGCATGCTCTTAGAGGTAAGGGAGAATTCCTGAATATCTTGATAACACCCCTAAAAATGCCAAATAAAGCTATGCTTTATTAAACATACTAATTACAAATAAAAATTGGTTCAATAATAAAGTAAGGCAAATAAAAGTATGCTGGCATTACTCATAAGATGCACCTACTTTTTAGGGCTAGTACAGAATCTAGAACTTTTCCATTAGTCCAGGAAAATAATGAGAATGTGCATCAGGGACAAAATACTTAATAGGAATTGTCCTATAAGCATACAAAATCTAGGACAACAAATAATAAGAGAGAGCCTAAATGTTTCTATCCCTTCTGGAAAATATTTCATCATAGAAAATTTTAAAAATAATATTCTAAACATTGTAATAACAAATTATATTATCATTCCATTGGCAGTTACAAAGACTTTAGTTCTTTTAGTGTTTCTGTTACAGATATTTGTGTCTAAATATAAGTTTAGCCTAACATATTGATTAATAGAAAACAAAAGTTTTAAAGAAAATTACACTTTTTAAAAATTTAATAGAGTTTAAAATTCAACTATTACAAAATTAAGTTTATTGAGAACCTTGGGACAATGAAGAGAGACTGATGTCGACCAATTTCAGGTATCTGTTCACCTTATTTATACCCATAGTCATATAAGCATTTTACCAGACTGCTTATTTACCATTGAACTTACAACCTCTCCTCTGATTAGTTTCAATCCTTGACCTATCTATCACAAGAAAGAGCTGACAATCAAAAATTATTTAATTAAATTTTAGCCTTGCAATAAATAATTTTTTTAGACACTTTAATTAATAATAAACTAATAATCAGCTTTTTAAGCTAATGCACATGCGCTTTGTGAATTAGCTTTAAAAGCTGATTATTAGTTTATTACACTTCAAAAACATCGTGCGCTATATAAAATAAATATCTCATTTACACTTTAATTAATTAAAACCACTTCCTGCTTGAATTAAAATAATTAATAAAAATTACAGAATAACTAGGATAAAAATAGAAATATTACATAATTAAAAATTTATTACATCTTTAACCCATCAAATATTAACTCAATTTAACATTTATAAATTATAATTTTAAATCTAAACAATATTTCAGAATAAGTTTTAAGTTAAAATTATTTTAAGAATATTTAAACTAAATAACAACAAATAAATATAATATTTATCCACTTATTCAATATTTATTCAAGTATTAAAATCCTAACTTAATTATTAACTTTATTAAACTCTTTTATAATTAAATTGGTTTTAAAATATTTAACTAGAATATTCTGTTCTAAGTTTTTTGATAATTATCAAAATATTCTGTTCTAAGTGAATTAAATATTATTGCTTTAGTTTTAAACCAGTAAATCAAAATACAGGATTTGAACTTAGTTTCTCAACTTTAAAAATTAATATATGCTTTTTAAGACAGTTTTACAGTTAAACTAAAACTAAATGAGCATTTTAAATTCTAAATTACACTTTTTTATCATTTACATTACTAGCTTTTAAAAATTTAAAGATGTTTAACATCTAAAAGATTTAAATTAAAACTCATTATTATTTAAGCAGTGTCAAAATTATTTTACAGCTAGAGAGTAGATAAATACTGATGTAGCAGCTCTTATATATAACAATTATAGTTTTATAAAATATTCACAATAGTTTATTTAAAACAAAATTAAGCTATATACGTTTTATACATGTATTAGCACAAAGTGAGTGCTTTCATGTACTTACACTGAATACTTATCTAGTCTTGAACATTTATGATTGAAGTGTAATTTGAAAGTTATTATTGACTATTAATCTGCTTTCAGAACAGGTTATATTTACCTGTTTGGTGAAGTTTATTTAAACTTCTTTGTATTAATAATTTCACTGTCTATGAAATCACAATCTTGTTGATGATAAATAATATTAATATTAAATATTTACTGCTTTCATGTACTTATATATTATAATGAAATAAATTGAACAAGAGAGAAGCTTCGTTTTTTACATGCCAAAACCTGTAACAGAATAAAATGGAAACATAGAGTTAATCTTGCTAATACTCCATGTCTTTGGGCAATCTTAATATTAGTATATAATCATTTTAAGTCTTTGCAATCATATTGCCCAGTTGTGTGTTCAGATTCAAATAAGTTTTTGCTTTAATTATAAAATTACTTAAATTTATAATACACTTAAATAAGCATAAGACTGATTTGCCTCATTTCCTTTCATTAAAATGAAATGGACAAATAGTCATTCTCTGCCTGTTTTAATTTCATTTGCCTAACTTATCACTTTTTTATGTTATATCTCCTGATATAACTTATTTTTAATATTTTATAATGTTTTTCTTGTTTTTAATGTAGAGAAAATATTCTTTCTAATTATCCCTCGTTTGCAATTAAATGTCCTCATCTAACAAATCCTATTGGCCCTATTATCCTTCAACTATTTATTTATTTGTTTATATTTTGTTTTAATATATTTTTATCTGCATCTTGTTTCAACATGTTTTTAATTTATGCAGAAGAAATGTGTCAGTTGGATGGCTTTGCCATGTGGTAGCATTTACATATTTTTTTAATATTTGGTGGCTTTGAAGTACCATAGAAAATGTAGGTTTTTTTATATAGATGGATAAATTCATATATTTACATATATTTTAGAAATGTATTGCTAATAGAATCTTCTATAAGAGATTCATTGGGTATATCTATTTTACAGTTCATTATCAAGTTTGATAACATCAGAGATTAGAAGCTGGGTAAGATATGAATAACTATGCACATGCACAACAATGACTAAGAATAATATATCCCAGGATATTAAAAACAATTAGTTTAGTCAGAAACTACTCATATGGTTAATTAAATATAACAAATATAAAATTTTAACATCTACCAAAGTTGATATCAGGCCAGGTGAAATTGACCTCTGTGGTTATTCAAATACTGCACTATTAATGAATACTGTAAAAATATATCTAAATTTTACAAACATATAATCAATTATTACACATCAACTTTTTTAATGGCCAAATCTTTTAGACACTCTTCCCATGTAACATAATTTTTGTCTTTCTTCAGAATCCTAAAATATCAATAAATATATATCCCCATTCAACTTGTTTAGCACCAGAAATTACTTTTTTAAATCTCTAGTAAAAAGTGTTAAAATCAGGTAAAATAGGTTACCCATAGCTCTTGCTTCAATTTTGTCAAAGTCCATCTATTGTTTTGATAGAATCTCATCTTCATTAGACCTGACATCAATGTCAATAAATATATTTTTTTTTCAAATGGAAATGTCTTTTAATACCTTTCAGTTCACTAATGTATAATCATCATCATCATTATTTTCAGACATTATCAATCCATTGCAGGATAAAGGTCTCTCTAAGTTCAATTCATCTTCCCTGTTCTCTAAACTCTCTGCTTCATATCACTCCTGCTCACTTTCTTATTTCATACATCAATCAATCTCATATGTGGTCACATTGTAGATCTTTTACAATTTATTGGAATCTAGTTTAAGATTCAACTGTCCATCTATTATCATCTCTTCCAGCTATATGTCCAGCCCAACTACATTTTAGTCTTTTAATCCTTTCACAGATGTCTGTAACACCAGTTTGTTCTCTCACCCATGCATTTCTTTTGGATCTCTTCATGTTACTCCTACTGTAAATTTTACAATGGAGTGAAATCTCTAAACTGCTCTTCTATTAAGTGTTCGATATATATAATAAATAATTTCAACTATATATATAATTTCCTATCTTGATCAATGAACCAAATGCTAATAAATATTTCAGAAAGCTCAGACAATGCCCAAATTACCATTTTGCTTTTGCTACTATGGATGTATATAAGGAATAGCAAATATAGTAAGTTTTTCAAACAAAAGTGAAATTACTACCATATAGATTTGATACAACCTTATATATGAATAATTTAAACTTTTGTGGAAGAGTTCATTACTTGTCCATCTTAGAGCCTATACAAGTGAATAAACTTTATGTGTGACGTCCATGACTCAAACACTGTTGACAAATATTTCAGCAACCCCACTTTACTAGATTGTTCAGCCAATGCAAAATTACTATTTGCATTATCTTGACTTTTAAAATGAATAAATAATGGAATAATAATATCATATAAAAATAAGGCTACATTTGAATCTAGATTGTAATTGTTCATTTCACTATTCTTTGAAAATTTACTAGATTTGCTAATCCTTGTATAAATATCTAGGGAAGCTAATGAAATGATCATTTTGCAATGGCTGAGCAAATTAGTAAAATGATGGAGAGGAATGTGCTAGTATATATGTAACTATTAGAAACCAGTCAACATTTAGACATTCCTAACATAGATAACAATCACAATCCAAATTGTAAGGCAACATCCTTTTAATAATAAAGATGGTATTCCCAACCTTTATTTATAATCCATTGTACTAATATAGATGCTAAAGACTGCAACTTGACCACTGATTAAAGAAAATATATTAAAATTGATGTTGATAAAATAATTATCAATGATAAGTCTTTTTTTAGATATAAGAAGTTTGAAGAAGTTTATTTTATATATTCAGTAAATATTATTTGATCACCTTCAGAGATTATGTAAAATCTTTCAAATGCATTCAACTGTTAGTAAGTGTACTCAGATTAATATATACTAATCCTGTCTTCTTCAGGTATTTCTGGTTCACCCTGTAACCATGTTTTTTAAATTTAAATTGAGCTCATTTAACTGGGAAAGCTTTGATAAAGCACCCTACTTGGCCAGAGTGTCACCTTAAATTCAATATTAATGAAATTAAAGGTCCAGATTCAAATCATATGCTAAAAACGCATAAAGAAGAAAGAAAAATAATAGTACTCAAAATATTGTGTTGCATACTGAGTGTTATTACTAGCAATTGAGTGTATGTAAAAAAATTAAATTAAGTTAAAAATTTTCTAAAGATATTTAACAATTAATATTAGATGATGGAAATAATACAACATATAGTTATTACTAAAATACTATTGTCACAAAGTTTCAAACAAACAATATATCTATATTTCCAACATTAAAGCATATTCCGACCACACTGAGAATATATGCATTCTCTAGTGTTTATTAATTATTCAACACTAACAGAAATCTGCAGAAAAGATTCTTTGGATCAAAAATCTTAGTGCTGAATGCAATACCAACAAGAAATTTTTAAAACGTATTTCTAAGTTCATAATAAAATATATATTAGGAATTTCTGAATTTTGCTCATGGTTTCATTCTCTTCTTTCTTATACATTTTTTCATTTTTAATTAATATTCATTGTGTCTTTTTTGTTTTATTTCCTATTAATTCAGATCTACATATAAGATCCTGGAGCCTTGAACAATTATTAGAAAAGCAATATAAAGATTGCATACCACACTACAAATTAAGATAAAAATGTATGCGATGATTAAAAAGATAAGATTGAAAATTTAATATGTGAAAAGAATAAATATATTATCACTAAAGGAATTAAAATCTAAAACAAAATTAGGCTGATAATGTTTTAAGTAATGATAATAATAAATAACAAAAATTTCAAGCTAAATTGCAAAATTATTTAAAATTCAAAAGTGATTCCACATGAAATGAGTGATTAAGACAAGAAAGATCACATGACATTAACTGACACTACTTTTATGCCATCCAGTGTAAGCTTTAGTAATAAAAAGATGCCAAAGTAAAAAATGGCTGCTAGAAGATATATGCATGAGATACAAAAGTTAAATGCACTGTTAAAAAATATAAAAAGCTCCACACTGATAAAAGCCATAAAATGGATATTAGGGGATGCAAATTTGCATATCATATCATTAATTCACTTAGAGCTATGAAGATGAGAGCACGTATCTTGAAAGCGCTCGCAGAATAGTATAATTTTATTTTGTTTTAAGCATAAAATAGCTTTGCGTTCAGGTGCAATAGCGCCTATATTATTTTACATGTATATTTTTTCACGCAAAGTTTTTGAATTATATTTAAATTATAAAATTATCTACATACATTATATTCTAATTTTCTCTAATGTTTAAGCATAATTTTGAATTTAGCAAAAAAAAAAAAAATCAAAGCCTAATAACATTTACAAAAACCCATTAATCAATCAAATAGTCCCTCACCACCCTTTTATAATTATAATATTTTTAACAATAATGTGAATAATACAAAAATAATCAGCCGGAAATTGATATCAATGTAGAAAAGGCGCTTTGAAAATTGAAAACTACAAATGAATCAAAAAGAGTGTAGAAAATAGCAGATTAAAATAATTAATATCTTTATTACAAAATAATAAAAATGTTCAATATCCAATTAAAATCTATTATATATATATATGAGGAAAGAAAGAGTTTACAAAAATTCGATGATATTTTTAAACGAAATTTATCTAAGGTGAATGGCCAGAGAATTTTTTTAAACAATTGTAAAAGAAAAGACATTAGTAGTAGCAGGAGTAATTAGTTACTAACATGTATGGCTATTCCAACCTCAAAAAAAAATTAAATGACAAATAAAAGAATAGTAATAGATTACAGATGCTATATACATTCACATATAGAATTCTCTGATTCTCCTGATTTTTATTTTATGGTGCTGTTTTTTTTAACTTCTACAGAAAACTTTTCTTTTTGAAACATTTCAACATTGTACCTAATTATAAATTTATTTAAAGGCACATTCATTACGTAAATAATATTCATTAAGACTAGCCTCAATCACATGCGTATAAAATGCGATAGTAGGGACCTCTACAGGTCTTAAAACCACAAGCTTACTCTTTTCTTCCAAGAGTAAGCTTGTGGTTGGTTTTAAGACCTGTAGAGGTCCCTACTATCGCATTTTATACGCATGTGATTGAGGCTACAGCCTTAATGAATATTATTGTACCTAATTGTAAGTCTCCAATAATTTCTTTCTTATGTTATATCTTTTCTATGGAGACAATCAATGCTTCACTTTTTTAAAATATTTTGAGACAATTTTTTTAATGTAGACTGGGCCTATCTCTCCCATGAAAACCATCTTTAAGTTTATTGCAGAACACTATTTTAAAAAGCCTTCTATTATTCATTTGCTTCACATATTCAATCTATAAAAATAAAAGCATAAATGTAATAAAATGAGAAAGAATTCTAATAGAATTGGCTTAGTCTGACATCAAAAAGTTGTGAAAATCTTTATTAGACCTATTTCCAGAGATAAGATGCTTCTTTTTGTTATTTAACCCTTATACAGGATAATAGGTCCATTACTCTTTCTGGTGATACTTTCAGTAATCTTTCAATTTTTGATTTTAGTGAATATATAAATTTTCAAATTAATGTAATAATGTTCAAAGCTAAATTGATTTATAATTAATCATTAAACGAGTCAACAGTTAGACAATCCCAATATCAATAACAATCCACAATCTCAATCTGTTGTCAAGTCAACCTCCTTTTAACAATAAAGGTGGAATCCCTTTGTGAGGTTGCCTTGACAACAGATTGAGATTGTGGATTATTGTTGATATTTGGATTATCTAAATGTTGACTAGTTTTCATTTTCAAATTAAGAAAACCATTCAAAACATCATATTTGTGAAATATAAATATGATTAATCAAGTTGTACAATTGAATGAAGATTCATTCTTGCAGTAATTATTGGCTTCATTTGTTTGTTTCAGATATAAAATTGTGGTCTGCTGTCAAAAGGAATTGATTTTGTTTTCATAGCTGCATATATTATTCATATATGATATGTACAGACTTCTTCATTTCAAGTATATTATCATATATGGAGAAAAAAGATCCCAAAAATATTTCAGACTTTATTTTCTATGACATTACTCATAAATATAAGCTTAAAAAAAATTAAAAATGCACAAAAGTAAGCTGTTTTTTTACTTATCTATTTCTTCAAACTCACAATTGTTCTCAGTATAAAAACATTTAAAGGTTTTTTTAAAATTTATTTTCATGACTAAAATTTATTTAACTGTTAACCATAAACTTATGTTGGTAGAGCATTTGTTATTTGGTTTAAATTTAGTCTTTGCAGCTATCTTTAGCATTATTTTGATAAAGAAAAACATGTTTTTATCATTATACTCACAGTGATTATTTCCTTTCAATTTGACATCATTGCATCATTACATATTCATTGTGGGTGTGAAAAGGCTTCCTATCTCCCCTATGTTGCAGCTCTAATACCAAAGTACCAAAAAAAATTGTAAAAAAATAATAATTAAAGTTTGCTTAATTATATAACAATGACACAATTTTTATTAGTATTGAAGTTTAACTCCTGTAAAAAATTAATAAATTAATGATATCAGTCATAATATCAGCTTTATTTATGTGATAGCAAGTTCTCCGTTTCCTATGACTATAGTTACTCTTCCAAATGGGTCTACTAAAACATTTGCTTCTTGTTTTTTCATATTGCAGATGAAATCTTTAAAATTTTTAGAACAATTTTTTATTTCATTTTCCATAAAATAAAAAAAAGATTGAGTAGCTTTATTGCTTGGAAGTTTGTAAGAAGTATGTGCAGTATATGCCGCAGAAATGGAGGTGATCCAAAGTCCTTATATTCCAGAGTCGGACATTGTATAATTGCACTAAACCATTTAGGTCATTTCCTATAAATATAATGGCTACATTAAGAAATGCAATCATTTTCTACATATACATAATTGAAGGGGAACTAATTGTACTTCCCACTGAATTATATAATCCTACATATACTAGCTAAGTGCATTGATTAGAGCAGATATAGAGTGATGGATTTAAAAGCTAAATATTTATGGTGACAAGTTATTTTATGACTGACTAGAATCATTTTTGTTGCTTATTATAATCTGTAAAAATTAAAACATACGCACTAATTTGTTTACTGATGGATGGATTTTGAGGTGCCCTCTATAAAGAACATAACAGTAACTTGAAAATATATTAACACTGACTTCCGTGGGTTTTTAACACTTGTATAGTTATAGACTTAAAAATAAAAAGTTTTTAGATTGATTCCCCATTCAGTAAAATTAACAAAAAAAAAAAAAAATCGGGCTTAATTCAATGGAGCTACTGAGTTCAATCTGTTACTTGAGCGCTTCAATTGTCATGTGATATTCCAACCAATTAACCATACAAATGTTTTTTTTTATATATTCATTAAACATTAAATCAATACTGGATGATTTTTATATTAACTAAAAAAAACGTTAAATTACTTTTATTTATTAACATGGCATTAATTTGTCACCCCCATATTTAGAATATTTTATTAAAGAGTTGTAATAAAACTTCCTTCTTTTAACCTCGGACTTTAATCTCATGGCAACTCGGAAGATTAAACTGTTATATAATAAATCTATTTCTATAAAAGCAAATTAATGACATTTAAGTCAATAATCCAATAATTTAACTCTCATTTAATAAATGTCAAAAGGATCGGACTTAATATCGTTTATTTTTATTTTATATGATAGAATAAAAGTTCCAGATTTTTCTTCATTTTAAAAATTAATCGTTATTTATAAATATTTGAAATACAGGCATTCTTCGTATACCTGGAGCTTAATTATAAATGTAAGGGATTTGAACTCAAACTTATAGTGTGGATAGTTAATGGATGCTTGAAAGACTGAGTTCAAATCCCCTATATTTCATTATTTATAAATTTACTCAAATATTTAACGGTGATATATACACACATCAGAATATCTCTCACCAAAATTATTAATTCTGATAATATTGAATGTGATTTTGAATGTTTTTTCATAATTTTATAAAACAATTAGAAAAAAAATACATTTTATATGTTGCTGTCATGAGATAAACAAACTACCCCACATATCTCTATTGAAGATGGTTAAAGCTTCACTTAAATTTAGTATTCAGAAAATTGAAAGACTATTGCTTCAATCCCCAAGCTTGAATTACCATTTGTCAGGTTAGCAATATCTTAAGAAGAAAAGAAAAAAGGAAAATAACATCATTGGAAATGTGTTCTACACCAATCTCTGTATTCATTAAATGATATGTACAAAGCATATAAACAAGGCAAAACTCTCCACACAGTAGTGCCACCCTGTGCCAATCAGAGTAATCAATGGATGCCAAAAGGCTTGTGTATAAAATTCCTATCTAATGCCTACTCATCCAATATCCCCAGACTAGTTTCTGGCTTATGGATGAGTAGGCATTAGATAGGGATTTTATGCACAAGCCTTCTGGCATCCATTGATTACTCTGGTTGGCACAGGGTGGCACTACTGTATGGAGAGTTTTGCTTTGTTTATAAACAAATATGTGCTATTATAAGAGATGGTGATCATGTGATACAAAGCATATACTAAGAAAAGCTTGTTTAATGCTTTGACAATATGTATTCTAGATACATCTAAATCATATTCTGAGCATGCTTTCAACTAAGTAGTAGTCATATTCATAGCAATGGGTGTCCAAAACGATTAAGTGCTTTATAGAAGTGAAGATTTATAGAAATAGTGATTTATATAAATTTGAATCACAAATCGATTTCTTGAAATAAGCCATTTTTTACATAGGGGACACATGATTCTTTCTTGATAATGGCATTTATATTATTGGCAATTTACCAGGCTTCCTTAACATTGCATTATTATTAACAGTTGATTGAATTTTGAAAAGAATAAGTACGGTTTGAATTTTTCTAAAATCATTTAGCAATTCATCTAGATGATAGAAATAATCCTACATATAACTATAAGTAAAGTGACATTATTAGAAACCTTTGTTAAACATTTTTTAATATTACAATATCTTCCTGAACTTTTTAAACATTATATCTTGAACAATATGATGGATCTTTTTTAGATTTAACATACACATTAGCATCATTCATTTATTCTACATCATTTTACTTGATGCTATTTATGCAAGGATGTATAAACAATAAACACTAGGTGGCAGTGTCATCAACATTTCAGATTAGTTTGTGTTGTTGTCTTCACCAATGAAAAGCATTAGATTGCAAATACCTATGTAGCAGTCATTTTTATACTGATTTTAATATTGAAGCTAATGACTTGAAAGTCCCTCCCTAAAATTCTCAACCCAAGTCATTATATCCATTTAATTGTATACATTTTAGATTAGATTTAGTGACTATTACATATAACCTTTACCTTTTTTGCTAAAGTCAAAATGCCTACAGTTAGTCTATATAAATATGACATAATTCCAGTTAATGCTTAAAGTAAACCAATAGAATATCAATAATCTGTTGTCAAGACAACAGTCAGATAAATAGATTTTCTATTAGTTACAATAAAAATTTTATTTATATTGGATGTGTCATAAATGACAAAACAGAATATCTTAAAAATAATAGAAAAAAATTAAATAAATGCCTTAATTATTTATTTTAATTAAATTTTGTTATTATATAATATTTAGTTCAGTACTGTCCAATAAATATATATTTTTATTCCATATTGAATAAACTTTTACTATATTGTATTTTTTTTATTTGTATGAATGGTGCCATTTTGCTTATGAAGATAACTTTACCTTAATAATGTCATCATTCTATGACATCATTATTCTTATAATGTGGCTATGATTTTAAAAAAAATATGATGGGCATTTTAAAAAAAAAGATTTTTTTAAACGATTGTTATAGCATAATACCAGGTGGCACTAAATTAAAATCTGATATTGATCTGGTAATTTGTTTATATCATTATCACTTACTCAAAAGTTTAATTGATGCTTTAGCAGCAATTTGGTAAACAAAAAATAATTTATTATAGATAAAATCTTTTTTACTTTGCACAGCTTGGAGTGTATCTACAAACCTTCTGATGTTTTAAGAAAAAAAAGTCATATATTACATGATCCCACTTCCTTTGGAAGCTTGTAAAAAATAAACAAGGAGCTTAAATTGTTCAACAAGCTTTGAGATAGCACCTGTCTGAGGAGTGCCAAGAGCATGAAACCATTGTTCAGGTGATGGGATGGTGGTTTTCAGACAGAGATATTTTAAATGCTTTCTCTTGCTAAACATTTACCTCAAAGATTGTTGAGCAATTAGCAAAGCTCTTTGTTTATTCTGATATTCTGTCCATATCCCAATACCTAGTATATCATTATGCCATGTTACAAATCTAAAATTTTAATGTAAATTAAAGTTCAGCAATTTTTGCCATGTAAATGAGAAATTCTGTAAATAAATACAATATATTTAGTTGGTAAATTTATAGCCAGTTCCATCAATAATTGGATTTTAATTAATTTTAGCTATTCAGTAAATCATATTATTTAACAGTTTGTGTCAATTCAATGAGAATCTCTGCATTATTATATAAACATAATTAATGTACAATAAGGTCTTCACCAATGATGAGGATGATTCATACATTCAGAGATAATAAACAAGGAAATAACCTTAATTCTTGATTTAATATGACTTTACAGATATGTACTCGAAATTGTTTTCATGGTGAATAAGACAATAAGCAAATAGGCTTGAAGATTTGTTTATGTACAAGTAAATGCAATTGAAATTTATTTCAAAATACATATGCCAATAATAAACAAGAATTACCTAGGTGCCCAAAGCACAAGTTAATAGAAATTTTGCTCAAAATTAATTTAGAGCGAAATTCAAAAACAAATATATAGTTTATAAATTTAAATTATATGAAATTCTTGTTTTATTCTATCCAAGATGCATTGAAAAGTAAATATAAAAATCATTTAATAATTTAAGGGTTAAATGCTCAAGAAACATGTAATATTGAAGTATCAAAAGTGTCAAGGTCAGATTCAAATCAGGAACCTTTAGTTTTTATACTCCTCACTCAATAACTTTTTCAACTGCACAGGGCATTAAAAATAGTAATATATTGTATCATATATTATAATTAAAATAATGCAATCTAAACTGTTGTATATTAAAATTATTTTAATGGTCTATGTTTACTTTTTTCATAATAAATTAATATTAAATTCTAAATTTATTCACTTATTGTCCAATGAAATGAGACCATGTTATATTTGTTAAAAAGAAAAATTTTAATTTCATTTGAAAAAATATTTTTAGATTTCAAATATATTTTCATTTATTTCAATACTATTTTCATTAATAAATATAAAATATATTTAATTTTTATATGTACTAATTTTTTTGAGAGATTAAAATAATACATAGAGTAAATGAAAAAAAGAAGTAAATTATAGATGCAGATATAAATTTTTGCCCTTAATGTACATTTATAAACATAATAAATTATCTTTCTTTTTTAAAAAATATGTATATACTTACAAACTTATAAAAATTAATTAAATTTTCTTACAAATGAATTGAAGGCTACATATATACAAAATTAAAACTAACATTCTAAGTCTTATTTTATGACATTTAATCTTCTGTGAAAAGGTTAACTATTCCCCTAATTACATCTGACATTTACATACAAAACTAAAAAGTATATAATTTGCCTTCAAAAAAATTATTAATTGAAAGAAAACCAATTGAATAAGTAACCTGCCAAAGTAACATTAACCGAAAGTAGTGGTAGAATTAGTAAAATAAACCAGGCAGTTCCATTCTGACTAATAGCTAGAATTCAATATTAAAAGATTAACAACAGTAATAAACTGAAGTAGATACTATAATAAATATTTTTATAACATTCATACTTACAGAATTCACAAACAAAGATAGTTGAAATTAAATTGAAATGCTGCAAACATTTAATGCTCAATGTAATACTTATTGGACAGCCAATCAGATGTTATGATGGCTGCCTGAATAGCGATCCAAACCATAAACCCAAGACAGAATTTTACAAGAAAAGGGCAGTCCACCCTCTTCTTTGCTTGTATTTATATATATCTAAGCGAGTCTGAAGCATTTAGGTTTGAAAGTGAGAAGCTTTAAATATCTTCACATTTAACTCACTGAGTTTAAATTACGAACATACAGCGCAAAATCATATGATTTACTATGCAGTAGTTTTTAGATGTAGTGAATTGCAGTAACCTATGTAAATAATATTTATTTTATAAAGCACAGACAGTTAATTGAAATTAAATTGAAAGGCTGCAAACCTTTTGTACTTATTGTAATACTTATCTGACAGCCAATCAGATGTTATGAAGGCTGTCTGAATAGAGATCGAAACCATAAACACAAGACAGAGAATTTTACAAAAAAAGGGTAGTCCACCCTCTTCTTTGCTTGTATTTCTATATATCTAAGCCAGTCTGAAGCATTTAGGCTTGAGAGTGTGAAGCTTTAAATATATGAATAGTGATCCAAACCATAAACACAAGATAAAGAATTTTACAAGGCTGTCAGATAAGTATTACAATAAGCGTGACTGTTTGCAGCCTTTCAATTTAATTTCAACTAACTGTCTGTACTTTATAAAATAAATATTATTTTCATAGGTTACTGCAATTTATTACATCTAAAAACTATGGTATAGTAAATCATAGGATTTCATGCTGTATGTTTGTTATTTAGACTCAGCGAGTTAAACATGAAGATATTTAAAGCTTCACACTTTCAAACCTAAATGCTTCAGACTGGCTTTGATATATAGAAAGACAAGTAAAGAAAAGGGTGGACCACCTTTTTTTTTTGTAAAATTCTCTGTCTTGTGTTTATGGTTTGGATTGCTATTCAGACAACCATCATAACATCTGATTGGTTGTCAAACAAGTATTACAATAAGTGTGAAAGGTTTGCAGCCTTTCAATTTAATTTCAACTAACTGTCTGCACTTTATAAAATAAATATTATTTACAAACACAGATAGTGTAAATACATAAATGCAGTCTTTGCAATGGATTCATGCCTTTACATCATATCATGTTTATATAATATAAAGAATTTATTAATGTTTTTGATATATATATATATAAGTATTATGATTTTATTATGACAGATAAAACAAATGTTACTGACATGATTGAAATGATTAAGAGACTGAAGTGGACCTAGGCTGGGCATATTGCTAGAAGATATGGTATTAGATAGATAATTAAAATTTTAGGCTGGATTCCAAGAGACTTAAAGACCTAGAAAGAGACCATGTGTGAGATAAGGGATGAAATAAGAATGTTGTACTGAGATGATGTGGTGAAAAGATGCTAGAGATCAGAGAAGCTTGATTAAACTTGCAGTGATTTTCATCCTACAATAAATTGATAATAGTTGAAAATGATGATTATGGTTCTAGACTAGTTAGTATGAGATATAATTTGTGATAAGTTGCTTGAGCAACAAAGTAACAATTGAGAACAAGAGTTCTTTTCAAACTTATCAACATAACTTTAATGCATCTCTGCTGATATTGATCAAAACACTTGTAGCCCTCAAAGACAACCACCATCACTATCACTAGAGTAAATCTGCCAAAGTATTTTGGGATTAGCAAGCAGTGGCAAACAACAACTAATACCACTTTTTGTTAAAGTATGCTATTATTTAATTTTGTTAATTTTGCTTTAAGCAGAACTTTACATTTGCACAGTCTCTATAATTACTAAACATTAGCAGACAAATATTCAATAATGGTGATATTTCCATATTTCTGTTAAGTCACCAACAGAGCCCAAAAGTTTATGCTGCCCATTTGCCATGATATTTAGAAAACTCAGTGTCATTAAAATGTTGGTTATACTTTAGGAGCCACTTGTTAATGTAAAATAAAAATTAAATTAAAGGCTCTATTATAAAACCACACTATTGATGATGACTTTGAGACTAATCCGATTGCATATTTGAGCTTGTTTTTACAATGACCTGATTTAAATTCGTAAAACATCCAGCTTATCAGAAATAGTTTAAGGTGTTTTATTTCACCTACAAAAAAGCTTGTATAACTTAATTCAGTCGTGGTCTGGTGAACTGAAGAGCTATAGGACCTAGAAATAATATCTGTCTATAACTCAGCAATAGGCAATATAATTACGAAAATAATTTGAAGTATCTCTGACTTTTTCAAATACCATCTAAAAAAACATCCTGGTGATATAGACATCAAATGTCTGATGTATTTCAGCTATATGTATATATTAAAAGCCAATCAACACTTTGGCAATCGCAATATCATTAACAATCAACAATTTTAAACTGTTGTCAAGGCAACCGCCTTTTAACAATAAAGATGGAATCCTTACATATATATTGTGTTTACATATATATGTACATTTCTAACTGCAACATTTATGTCAAACATTAACATCGTTAATCTTAGCAGAAAACAATCAAAATATTACTCAAATGATTTTATGATTTCCATTAAGAAAATTTATTATGCCTTATGGAGTTGTTGCCTCGTTCCTCTCCATTTAAAATTACTTGGATTAATATTGTTTTAAATGTTATAACAAAGGAGAGAATAAAACAATACATTATCCAACAGAAGACAAGACAATTAACTGTCAAGACAATAAAATATTATTAGTTAATAAAAACCATATAATTAAAACATATATTAAATGTATATTATTTCGAATAAAATAAATAATTTTATATATATAAACATTTAAGATATAGACAATAGTTTAGTTTTTGTGGAAGAGAAGGGGGGAGATTGGAGGTCATTCGAGCACCCCAGTAACTTTAATTAGCCTTTGAATTGCGTAAGAATAACAAAAAATGATAATAATCAAACGATGGTTTACTTATCCTTGAAAGGCAATACGTTGGAATACTTAATAGATGATGAAACTGAAATGGAAATAGTACTTATCTAAAATTAACTTTTTTTGTAAAAAGTACAATTTAAAAAAAAAAAAACCGAGAAAATAGACTTCAGCAACATTCTGAAAATAATATTGCACTATAAGCTTCACGGTAATAAGTTTAAAATATATATAAAATTTTAATATTTTTTTCTTATCAAAAAGGCATAATTGTCAAGCGTTGTTAGCCGAGAGATCAGAGCAGCCGCTTTGCAAGCAAGCAGTTAGTTGCAGACGGTTGTAGTGGGTTTGCTTCCCGGCCGATGCTATGACGTATGGGGAAAAAAGGCATAATTAAAAATTTACAGCTTTATCCATCATTTAAAAAAATATTTATATAAAATTACTTTTCAGGTAATGAAAGTTTAATTACTACTGTTTTACATGCTAACCTATCTATTTGCCACTATTATTAACTGACAATTCACTGACTCACTCACCATCCATTTATTAACTCACCTGCCAAATTATTCATCTATTTATTTACTCAGCTTAAATCTATATAATTAATCACCCGCTTATCCATCTACAATGCATATAAAACTTTCTATCTATTCTTCTATCAATGTATTTATTCAATCACCCATCTACTATTCATTTATCTATTTACCTACCCACTTATCCATCTATTTATGTAGCTATTTTTCTATCTATATACAACATATTTATTTATTTGTATGACTATTCTCTGCCCATTCTTCATGTATTCATTCACTCATCCATCTACTATCCATTTATCTATCTACCTACCCATTTATCCATCTATTTATGTAGCTATTTTTCTATCTATATACAACATATTTATGTATTTGTATGACTATCCTCTGCCCATTCTTCTATCAAGTATCTATATACCTATCTAATAACCATTAAACTGATATTATTTTAAAGCCATTTTTTTTTGATAATTTAAATTTAAAAAAATATATTAATTCAAGATGTTTGAGTAATTTGTCCATAGTCTTTTTTATAGATATATTAAACAACCTCTATACTTCCCCATTCTTTTTAAATTCATATAAATACAGATACAATAAAAGACAAATGCCCCCTTCCCCAAATATGCATTTCGTGCTGAACTAGCACTCAACAATTCACTCAAGATATTATCCCCCATATATATCTCTATTATCTTTAAAAAATGATTAGTAATAATCATTATTATATTTATCTGAGGTGGATGGCGTCAAAGTTGTTTGTGGAGTGAGTTTGACAATGGTAAATAAAAACGTAACAGTTTTTTTTTACTAACATTTATAATTTGAATTCTGCTGAAATCACAAATGAAAAACTATATGTATTTTAAAGTATAAACAAACTTGCTACTTTCCTTTCTATCTATTCAATATATTCCCTCATATAACAATCCATTTATCTATCTCTCTACATACCAAATTATTTAATTATTTGTACGACTTTTTGCTTTCCAATTCAGTTTTAAAAATTGTATTCTTAGCATTATTTTATAAATCATTATTTCAATATCAAGATTCATTTTTCTTAATTCACAATTATTATTTAAAATTTGTCAAAATTTTAAGCTATAAAAAACGTTTTGATTCAGATAATTGTATTAAATAAAGGTTAATTTATTGTTGACTAACACTTAGTTAATATTTGGAAAGCATCATATATTTTAAGAATAAAGATCAGGTTAAAAACAACTTTACATTAAAATGCATAAATCAAAATTTGCTACTAAAAAGGAATATTTATGTTTTTAAAGCAGTTTTTATCCCCAAAATTAATTTTTTTTAACATTTATTTAATAATCAATGAATTTTACTACTGCAATATCAGATTATAATTCTATTTAGAAGGTAATACTTCTTGTATATTAATGATGTTAAATATGAGAATACCTTCACTCCAGTCACAAGATAAAGATTTTTAGAAAATAAAAATGGCCATCTTATTTTCAAACCTAAATGCATTTATATAGGCCAATCTTAAATATCTTGAAATGAGAGTGGAAATATATTAAATCATTCACTTTACACACATTTCTTTTGATAATCTTATTAACACATATGAAATATTATAATTTATTTCATGCTAATATTAGAAGATGTTAAACTATGTAATAATGAATTTTACTAGCATAGTGATTTAATATATTCATGCTCTCATCTCAAGATGCTTAACCCATTTGTGTGTTGGATGACAGAGAAATATATTTTGGCCAATTCTCCCCCTAATGAATTTTTTCATAAGTATTATATGTTAAAATGCATTTAAAATGATATATTTTATTATAATAAAATTTTTGCCTGAAATTTCCGCGAAAAAAGTGTGAAATTCAAAATTCCCACTTTAACAATAGACATAATATGCCCCACCTTGACATGTTTGCCCATTGTCTGTTGCCAAGGCTGTAAAATGTTTGGCATTTTATGACATTGTTGTTTCCAATAATGCAAAAACGTATTTATTTGTGAATTTATTACAGTTTTAGATATTTTATTTTAAATAATTTGCAGTATATTTATTAGATATCAAGAAATATAAATTATTAATAACTTATTTTGACTTGAAATATTTTATTTTCAAAAATATAATGTTATATTAGCAGCTAATGTGAATATGGCCTGAAGCAAAGTAGAAAATTGTAGCTCTGATATAAAAAAATCTACTTTACATTTATGAGTAAGAAAATTGCATTTTTCATATTCAAAAAATTTAAACCTTTAATTCTTCGCTACAACTGGATGTGAATTTGCAGACGAAGCACCAGCTGTGGCATTAGTACTCAACGCAATATCGCGTTTTGAATTTCTTTTTACAACTGTTAGCAGATTTGTCCGAATATTTTCGTTTTTTCGATTTTAGCACATGCGTATATGATTCAGGTATTAGTTTGTAAAGTTTCACATAGATGGCAGTTATAATTAATGATTTATTCATTATTCCATGGAAGATAATTTGTAGCCCCATAGTCATTCTTTTATATTAGAGAAAAACGTTCATCTTTGCTATCTGCAAAATAATTTTCAATTTTTTTTAATAATTTGCATTATTCTTTCAATTGGTAAGTTATAATAATTATTTATGATTTATTTTTCTTTTTTAAAAAATATTTCTATGAAAATAATGTAGATTTTGAAAATATACAACGTTGTTTTATCTATTTAAAATTTTCAACATTACGAGATGTTTGCTTATCTATAAATTTTTGAATATCTATTATATTTTTTTACAAAATATTTTAGGCTTTAAAAAGTATGTGAATCAAAACTTGATTTATATATATTTTTATAATAATGTATTTTCAATAAATAAAATAAACAGCATTTCTTTTTCATATATTTTGAGTCACATGATAGCATATATATAAATATATTCGTTTTTCACCTCATTATATCCATCGGGTTTTTTGGACAAAAATATATATAAATATGGTTTTCTTTCATATAAAATATAATTTACATTTTAGAATGTATATCATCCAAAATTTTTGATTTATATATTTTATAATTCAATAAATAAAATTAGCATTTCTTTTTCATATATTTTGAGTCACATGATAGGATATATATATATTCATTTTTCACCTCATTACATCCATCGGGTTTTTTGGACAAAAATATATATAAATATGGTTTTCTTTCATATAAAATATAATTTACATTTTAGAATGTATATCATCCAAAATTTTTGATTTATATATTTTATAATTCAATAAATAAAATTAGCATTTCTTTTTCATATATTTTGAGTCACGTGATAGCATATATGCATATATCTGTAATTGTAAAAATGTACAATTTGGGCCTCTTTTTTGAAAAAAAAAACTATGGAAAGGTTAAAGCATAATTCATTAGATATAAAAAAATAAATAATTATTCATTAAAGTTTTTAAAATAATCAGAAATAAAGAAGATTTCATTGATTTTGTAAACTGAAAATAATTTTTCTAGAAACAATGATGTGTAACGGCTTTGTTTTGTTGTGATCTCATTTTTTTTATATTTACAGAAACAAAATATGAACATTTAAAATTTATTTCAGTAGTAAACAAAAATATCTTTCGAATAAAGTCAAATTTATTATTTTCTAATATGTAATAATCATTTTATCATATATTTTACATTGATGTGTAAGACAAAGAAAAGTCAAAAAACACAATGACAGAGATATTTAAGATTGGCATATATAAGTCCATTTAGACATGAAAATAAAATAATCATTTTTATTTTTTTCAATGTATTTATTTTGTGGCTAGAATGAGAGTATCCTCACATTTAAAATTGTGTGATGTGATATTATGTACAATGCTAGTGAGGAATGTTCATTACTTTCTGAATAGAATTAACATCTACCTACTAAATAGTAAGTCAACTAAACTTTTAATAGTTTAAATATTGGTACACATGAAATAAGTAACATTTTATATAGAATAAAAACTATTGGATTTTTTTAAACTATGGGAGAAAAAATTCACTAAAATATTTGACCAAGGCTCCTCACTGATGAAGGCCATAAGCCAGAAACTAGTCTGGGGATATTGGATGAGTAAGCACTAGATGGGGATTTTATGCACAAGCCTTCTGGCATCCATTGATTACTCTAGATTGCTGTGGGTGGAAATATATATAGTGAGTTTGCCTGTTTTGACAACAGTTATACACAAGCATAAGAGGAGGTTGTCATGTGATGTTTATTGGCTTAAATTATAGCTACATATATAATTAAAATTCTTGCACTTTGAAATACTTGTACTTAATAAATAACTAAGTTAATAGATAAGGAGTAAAAAAATATATTTAAACTATTTCAAAACATGAGGGGAGGGAGTATAGTCTGATGAAGTATTTGAAAAAAATCAATCAAAATTGTAATTTTTTTATATTTTATTGCTTGAAATATTTATAAAATCAAATAAAAGAACAATTAAAATGTTTATTACTCACCTATTATATTGTACATAGAAGCAAAACACTCCATACAATAGTTCCACTCAGTAGAAACCAGAGTAATCAATGGATGCAGAGAAACCAGTCTGAGAATATTGGATGAGTAGGCACTAGATAGGAATTTTATGTAAACCTTCCTGCATCCATTGATTAATCAGGCTTGCACTGAGTAGTGCTACTGTATGGAAAGTTTTGTCTCTGTGTGTAAACAGCTTGTATATGCATAAAGAATGGGATCATGTGATGTTTAGTGTCATTATATTTTACAAAATAAAGTAGAAAGTAAGTTTTTCCAAGAAATAAACTTCTGAGGTAGAAACTAACTTCTCTAAGAAGAAAATGGAAAATTTGTACCCTTTTGCATATTCTAACTACAAAAAGTGTGAAAGTCAAGAATGCTATCTGATTGCAACTGCCACCCACAGAAAATTGCTAAAATAAGGAAGTACTAAAGCACGTTAATAAATTAATCTCCAAAAATTTGAGATTTGTATTAAACATTATGAAGAAAAAATATCAAAGGTTTCACAAACACAAACCATAACTAGTAAACAATTTTCAACCATGCCATTATGAGGCACTTCAGCTGTATTTAAAGAAAGGTTAATCCAAAAACCTTTTGAAACAAAACATCATAATCAGCCTGATTATCAGTTAATTCCAATCTTAACAAGAATTATTATAAAAACATCATGTTTTAAATTAATTATAAAGTTAATAAAACATTTTATTAAAAAAATAATGCCCTTAAAAACTATTTCAAATAGCAAACAATCATCTGTAATGATCCTTATTACTTGGATTATAGTATTCTGTTCTCTATTTGGTTCAATCAGCCTGTGGGAATACAATAAAATATTTTTTGCAAATGATATCTTGGGATGTCAGAGCATCCAAATAGTGGAAATTTAAACACATGAAGACTTAGATTTTTATCTAAAATGTTTTACCATAATTAACCTGCATGGTCATACATTATTAGAAAATAAGTATTTAGTTTATGATTATCTTTATTTTCATTTTATTGATAATTAATTTAACATTATTTTTCAACATTATCCATACATAATTAATTTTTTATCTAGTAAGATCTTGCATATTACATTTTCAATTACAGACCTGGTCATAAGCAACAAATCAATATTATTTTCTACAAAAAATAAAAACAGAATAAAATATGTTTTTGTTGTGTTTTAGGCATAACAAGTGCTATGATAATTAATAAGCAACAAATAAATATGATTTAAGGATAAAAAATATTTTGCTGTGTTTACATGCATAACTATGAATTTTCTTATAATTTAATCTTTGAATCCTAATATTTTGGCACTAACATATTTGGCATGATAAATATATTATTGATTGTTACTAGACAATTATTAGACTAGATGGTATCACATTGTTTCTAGCCCAGTTATATACTTTAAACTTAACCCTTCAAGTCAAGCATTGGTGGTCAAGAAGTCAGTGACAGCCGCTTTACAAGCAGTTGTCCCGGGATAGTGGGTTTGCTTCCTGGCTGATGCTATGACACATGAGGAAATAAACAACTTAAACCTTCAATAGAGTGGCATTTGAATTATAGTTTCATGGTGATGCTATTTGTATTAAATCATTTTATATAAAAATTCAATAAATTCTATTGGATTTCTTAGAAATGTATATATTTACACATGAAAAAATACTTAAAAAATCAAATTTGAATTTTGAAAGTAGTGACAAAATAAAGAGAGTATATAATAAAAACAGAATGTTTCCATTATTCAAAGGTGGGCAAAAAACAGCCAAGCAAATGACGGCAGAAGAGTATTTTTAAAATGGTAAATCTATAAACTTTTGTTGTAAAATTTTAAAATTGCATTATAATTTTTAGAATATCTCAAAAAATTCTATCACATTATCTATAATAATATTAGTGATCATATTCACAAGATATGATCTCATTAATACTTTTTAATGTATGGCTAATTGCATGAAGGTTCAGGAGTGACAGCAACCAATTTGGAAAGCAGTGTAGAACAATAGTTCTACTCTGTCAGTTAGACCAATTTCATTATTTACTCTAATCAGTCTGTAATCTTAGATTTTAAATCAATCACGTTTATGGCATTAGGCAAACTTATCAATAATAAACTGTTTAAATTATATATAATTAATTAAATGTTTTCATTAAATAGTTTCTGGAGCATACTTTTCCAACTTCTTTTTGCCACTTTCAGTAAATTTTAGAAAGCAATAATAGTTGTCAGATGACAGTGCTTAATAAATTCCTAACCCATGTTTTTAGAGCTTACTATAAATAGCAACAAATAAGGGGAAATGTACTCTGAAATTGCAATATATAAATTAGAAACATGTGATAAGACACGTGATATTTTTTTTTGTTTTATTTAAATGATTATTAAACAATACCAAAGCTTTAGTTGTAGGGTAAGTGTATAAATATCCAGGCTGACAATTATTTGTGGGGGGGGGAGGGGTACATGCTATGGCATTACATTGGACTTTAATTTAATAAATTTATTTTATCAATGGGTAAACAATGTTCATCCCATTATTTATATGTAGAAGTTATTCAGCTACTGCTATTTGAAGAGAAGTCAAATGTGTGGCTCTCTTAGGGCATCAGAAGACTCCCTGTTGCCCAAACCATCATCAAATAATAACAGATAAAATTATAATGCTGTCACTTTACTTTCACCCTAAATAAATCTTTTTTAAAATGTGACTTACTTATTAGTATCATGTAAAAAACTGTCATGATCCATCAATTAAGATTTTTCTCTTCTTATGTACTCAGAACATCTCTAATGTTTACAATAACCCTAATGATACTAATGCAATCTTTAATTCAGTCACTTCATTTTTTATTCTTCTTGCTAATTCTATTTATATATTTCCGTATACCTTTCTACTACCTACCATTTGTTATAATTTGGAAGTCCAAGTTTATATTTCTTAATCATAAGTCATAAAGAAATTTCACTCATAAAAAGCTTTTTTTTCTTATTACAAATGAAGTTTTTTTGTTTGAAAAAAAGGTGAGGAAAAGATGTTAAGACTACAAGATATGAACCTCTTACCACTTAATTGTTGTAATCAGTTATGAATTATTGTCACCTAGCATGACAATGAGCCATGACATAGTGGCTTAATATTTAGAATATCTGCTTTACTTATCCATAATCTGAGATTTGTGCTTGGACTAAATGAACTTTGAGATTTTTTTTAACACATTTTTTTTTTTTTTTACAGATAGATGGCAGCCCACAAGCAACATTCCAAATAGCAATATAATAAATGGGTAGCTAGCAGTTTCTAGATAGAAGACAAATGTTATACTTAATTTGAATTAATCAGATGATATTAGTATGTTTATAATACAATGTGATCTTCATTATTGGTGAAAAACAAAACAGGATTTTACAAGTGGCTTATGGAATTATTTTGCTCAAAAAATCATTTCATGCAATCTCCAGTTATTTATACATTTTACTAGTCTTACTTAATAATTTAAAGGAGTGGTAGTCAACTTGGTCCCTATGGCTCATTAGTGGGTGTTCCAGCCTTCATGGAGGGTGGTAGTGGTTTTGTCTGACACTGAAGCACTTTCTTTTTTTTCAAATTTAATTGACTTTTTAAAAAATTTCATAGAGATTTATATGCTTTAGCTTGCTGTAACTCTGCTTTATAAATTTTATAAAATAAAGTTACTTCCCTACTTTATAAATCACCATTACTGTGGAACCGGTGGGTGGTTAGAAAATTTTACTACTAACAGAGATACAAAAGTGGGTGGTAGGTATAAAAAGGTTGACTATCCTTGTTGTAAAGTATTTAATTAATTATTAAATATTAATATATGTTATTTTTATCAGTGTATGTTTAATCTCAACTCTATCATATTACAACCACCCACCAGTGCTGAAAATCAGGCTAGTCTTTCTTGCTATGCATACATTTTATGAACAACCTTCATTCTTCAGGTGAACCAGATGTATTAAATACCTAAATGTCTACTCCATGTTGACACTCCAATAGCATTTGTTACAACCCTCTCATGCTTGTGATAAGGTGAAGTGGATAAAGAAGATTCACTGATACCCTCCGTCTAATAAATATTATTAATTTTATGTGTACTTAATAATCTCTACTTTATTGCAAATTCTTAAAATGGATAAATAAAAACATATTAAATGACAAATGTCTCCCAAGATGCATTTTATACTGAATCACCAACTCCTAATATCTCACATGTATCTTTATCATAATCAGTATTTTTTTTATCAATAATAAATTGTTATATTTTGATTTGCAGGTGTCAAACTTCCTCCATCCAGAACATTGACATTATCACTAATCATTTATTAAACTAGAGATAATTATTAATATGTTTATATAGAGTGGATGGGTCAAAGTTGTGGGTGGAGTAAGTTTGACAACTGTAAATAAAAATGTATTAATTATTAAGTTTATTCAGTAATTTATTTTTTCAATAGATACATTTTATTACAGATTGATTAAAAAAAGGCATGTTTCCTGACTAATGATCAAATATTTATTGTTTATTACAATTTTCTAGCCAAGGAACTTTTAACAATTATATAATTTACTTTCAGATATGTGATATTATATATAGTTGGATAGAAGGGTGAATTCAGGCATAGTGTCACGCACCTTTATCACCCCTGATTATTCTACGTTTCAAACCGGTGGGATTAAAAAATAAATAAAACAGCTAAAAAAATTTAAGCAAAAATGGATTTATTTTTAAATAGTCAATCATAAACCGAATTTAATTATTGATCGCCTAATGTGTATCTAGTTATCATTAGCAAAATATGTAAATTAATACACTATACAGGCTTAAACCTGCATATATATAATGTATGAGGGATTCGAATTCAGACTTTCACATGACCCCCAACTCTCTATGACATCTCATATTGCTGACCCACCTGATTTGTGTGATCAGGTGGGTCAGCAAAATGAGATGTCATGGAGAGTTGAGGATCGTGTAAAAGTCTGAGTTCGAATCCCGCATTAGTTAAATAGTAGAATAAAGATAGAAGAAAACAAAATCTGGCAACTTTCTGTTACCTAAGATCTCTATAGAGAGATATTAAAGAGAGTATTAATTTCTAGTGAGTTATTTTATGTTCGATTTTCTTTATCTTATGTCTGTGTTTTTACATCTGTAGTACGTTTTATATACAAGGTAATAAATCATTTTAAATAAATGACTAAAAAAAAAAGGAGAGAGAAAAAGTTGTCATTAACTGAATAATTTTAAACTTTAAGAAGAGGTAAATGACTTTTAATGTTTATATATCTATCTTAAGTCTACTCTTTTATAAAAGTCATTGTTATAGGACTTAAAGTGTTAATAATCTATTTATAGTATCGCTATTTTCCCACAGCTGTAAAACAAAACAGTTAATCATCCAGAGTAAAACAGTCTTAACAAAAGACGAAAAAGAAATGCTTTGTGGAAGTCAATTAAGAATTTGGTGAAATAATAATTATGTAACAACATGAAACGCAAACAAACAAAAAAAATTATTTCATATATATATTACTCGGAATATTTTCAATTCTAAAAATATACTAGTGAAAAGTTAAAAAATAGAAATAAGCAGGAACAAAAAACAAATTTTAACTGGCTTTAAAATGTTTCTAAATAATTAATTTTTAAAAAACAATTAGACTCATCATTAAAATTATAAATCTTAATAACAGCCAGGATAAAAATGTGGTACCCCTCCCTGTTTCGTAAAATATCAAGTAAAAATAAAAATGGATCAGCATGTGGACATATTTGTGGTTCATAGATTGGTTTGTAGTCATTGCAAAACTCATTTCTAGAGCACTTTTTCCCTTGCATTCTCCTTTCCTTTTTTTATTTTCTTTTTTGTTTTTCTCTAGAAGTTATAATGTGCATACGAGTTATAGTTTATTATTTATTATTAGTTGTCCAGGTACACAGAAAAATGTTTATATAGTGTTTAAGCACAAAATACAATAGTGCATTTTGATAATGAGAAAATTAGTTTAAAATGGCACTAGTTACATGTTTATAGTATTAGTTGAACCATCATTCACCTATTAATAAAGACAAAAATAATTTAATGACTGTATTTTTTATTGACTATTTATAGTCATTACTTTAAATCTTAAGTGATATTATATTGCTAAGACTACTAATATTTGATTTTGCTGAAGATCTCTCAGCCCCTTATGGCTATTTGAGTTAGATAGTTGGGTTTGAAGACATTTAAGTGTCTGAAAATTTCAGATTTTCTACCCAATGGTTAACTCTTAGATAAATGCTGGCTTTGAGTTAGTATTTTTTGATTTAGTGTCTGAGACTATCCTAGCACCTCACTGAGGAGTGCCAAAGGACATTGGGCTGGGTTTTGGGTGTGGTTTCTGATAGAGATATTTTAACTGCTTTCTCTTGTTAGGCATTTATCAAAGTTTGTTGAGCAACTAGCAAAGCTCTTTGTTTAATCAATACATTTTTTTTTTATTTTTCCTAAAAAAATCAAAACAAATTGCCATGAAATGATATAATTTATTAGAAAACATAAAAATAATATGCTTTATTTAGAAAACAAATTAAAAAATATACCTATTATCAATAAGCGGCATCAATACATAAGTTCAGCAACAAATTTTATTGCTGAGATTGGCAAATAGGGGTTAGATGAATAGTCCCCAAACACTGATTGATAAACAAATATTTTCAATAAACATCATCATACAAACATTCATGAAAAAAAAATTAGCATTTGCATTCATCTTCTATTTATTTTGCTATATACTGATTCCAATCTTACATCTGACAATATTTGATTTTGAACGTTGTTTATCAGTTGAAAATATTATTTTCAGGTTTGTTTTCTATGTAAATTATATCAAGTTTAGTGTATTGCTGAAAGTTTGTGGGGATGGTATTTTAGTTGTATTTAGATATTGGAGTATTTCCAACATCTAATATAAGTATTGGATGTCTTTAAAATGGAGCATGAGAAGTTTGTGCAGAAACCAGTTATTTGAGAAAAAATAGATCTATATACAACAAACTCTTAAGAAAAACAGTTATCCACTCCCACTCCTGCATAATTATATATATAGTCATTAAAATGAGTTACCACTTAGACAATCCTAATGTCAACCACAATGAAGAATCTGTCTATTGGCAAGGCAATTTCCTTTTAACAATATATATATATATATTGTGATGGTACAATAATTTTGTCTAAAAATTATTAAAATTAGAAATTTCCCATAAAAACAACATAATGTTTCAATGTGATAATAAATAGTTAAAAGTTTAAGAGTTTTTTTATTGCAGTTTGTTTTTGAAAATGTAAAATTAAAAATCAAAGAGTTTTTTAAATAAAAGTTACAATTAACTAATTAAAAGGGGGAGGTGGTTTGCTTTAGAAATGTCAGACTAAAAGTTTTATAAAAGAAGTTAAAGAGTTTTTATTATTATTATTATTAGTTGAAATATAACTTAAAGTTTAAAAATATAAATCTCTTTTATTTAAGTTAAAGAGAAAAAAGTCATCTTAAAAACTAAATAGTGAATTGATCTTAAATTATATATGTGCATAAATGATGAATTAATATGAGTTTGTTTGTAAAATATATATGTGTGAGTGTAAATATAATAAATGTATGTGTATTAAATATAAAAAAAATGATATAGACAGTTAAAAAATTAAAAACACTCAGCGATGGCTACTAACTTAAAAATCTATAAAACAACAAGTTTAGCAATGGCTATTAAATTAAACAAAAAACAACAAAACTATGTTTGCAATGGCTGCTAATTAATATCTTCAACAACAGGATTAAAAGCTTATCTCGAGGAATGTAATTAAAAACAAGGGACGAATTTTAACAATAGATATTGCTGGTGGACATCAAAAAGACAACAGCCCTTAAGTATAAATAGTCCGGTTTTTCATCAGACAATCAGTTGAGATTACAGTTCAGTTGAGAAAACATTTAAAATAACAATTCAGACAGCAGTCGAGTCAATTAATCAGTCTTCAAGCAGTCAATCAATTAGTGTACCAGAGCAATGCAGTGCTAATCATCGGAATCATATGACTTTCTCTAGCCTGAGTCCAGTGAACCTGCCCAGAAAAGGATAATGTTTGCCTAACAACTGGAAATCCTCCATCAATATTTAACTGTCTCCAAGAATAGTACCACTGAAGCATCGAATCTCTACAAGAAAACTTCAAATCTAACCGGTTAGAAATATTTCATTAGAAGCAGCAAACAGCAAGAAGTATCCAAATTCTAAAATCATAGGTAATAACATTTTCTTATTCTCATTTCTAAAGTAGCCATTGCATTAGTTTAAGCCTCCCAGAGTCAAGTAATATGAACTCTATAGCATACATAGATGAACTATTGATGTGTGTGTGTTTTTAAATGTCAAATATTATTCAATGCTTTGTTATATGATATTACAGTGTGTGAATTAAAAATGTGCATGATCATTATATAAAAACACCAGTATTATGTTAATTAAGATTTATAAAAGTATTTAAAATTAGTATAATAAATGCTAATTAAAATAAATTGTTTTTCAAACTTAAAGCTTAATCTGTCAGTTCTTTTTCCACTAATTGAAACAATAATTTGTAATTGATTACAAGTATCTGAGCTAGTTAAGGCATTTTTTGAGTGCTGGATTATGGACCTACTGTCCAAACATGTTAGTTCTGAAACTAGCTGACACCCGGGGTTTACTCCAAAACAAATAAAGTGTTTGGATAGTAGGGCTTTGAATCTAGCAGTCAAGATGGGCCACAATCTGGAAATGTGATCATGTTATGTGTTGCATAGCTTGGTCTGACTGTACATAAAATTATAACTTTATTATAAAGAAGATGTAAACCCAGCTAAACCTAGCGAGTAGTGAGTAGAGTAAGTGTGATCTTCTATGGTTCGAGCTCAGACTTTTAAGTTTTCTACAACTATCTACCCCATCTTTTACAACCAATACACATGACTATGTACATATAAAAAGATAAATAATCCCCAGTATATGTATTTCATACTGAATGAGAACTTATCAGTTGGTCCAGATCATCATCTCCCACACATATATAAAATCAGTGCTCAGTTTATATTAAAATAGCAAATCATCAAATTTTAATGGATAAGCTCCACTACACTTCAACTCTCCAGCCATCTATATCATAAAAAATCCATGGATAAAATGCTCAAAACCTTTGTTGATGCCAATATTATTGACTTATCTATGGGGACTTACGTCCATTTAAATATACAAAACAGGGATAGGCAGAATAATATTTAAATACATTTGAACCTGTGTCTCTTTTTATGTGGTAGACAGGTTCTGCAAAATAATCCACATAAAAGAAATCACACAAAAATAGACTACTTAATTTAAATTAAAAAATTTGGGATACTTTCCATAATTTTCAAAAATTGCATAAAAGCAAAGCAATGAGGTACAATTATTTTAAAATTTGCATAAAAAAATAAGGAAATAAAGTATGACTAATAAAAAATTTCAAATATTTAAAAAAAATTGATACAAAACAAACCTTTTTTACTTTTTTTTAATTAACTATTTAATTTTATTCAAAATATATGTTTTTATGTGTAATTTATTTTACATTTTTTCATACATATTTTAATCATTATCACTATTTGATAATACAGGTACATTTTGAACTGATAAGAAATCAGATTTGTCACAAAAGGAAATACAATTTGCATCAAATTTGGTCTTGTTCTGTGTTTAATTAAACAAACAAGTGAATCAAATTAATTCACAGCTTGAAGTCACTCTAAAAAGGTCAATTTTTGCATTATTGTAGAAAAGTTATGGTCTTTTTAAAGCTTAAATTCTACCATAAGGCATGGACTTGTTGTTGCTCATTTTGAACCAAAGGGAGCACTTGACAAGAAGTTTGACAGCTCCAAGTTCTTTGATTTGATATTCAAAACAAAAATGTATATTTTAGAGTATTTTTTTCATGTTTTTTTACATTTGTAAATTATTTTGATAAAATATGCTGAAAATATAATTATTTTAGAAAAATAGTTAAGATTTTAGTAAAAATTCTTTACTTTTACATGAACATAAATTGAGAAAGAAGTCAACAATATACACAGCATTTTCTAATAGGTTACTAACATTCTTTTTAGGTTCTCCACTATAGAATATTTTTATAATTATAAGTACAACTTTATTTTTGAAAAAACTTTTATTCACTTTTATAATCTGACAAATTGTTAATTTGCTTTTTACAAAGGAATCTAATATTAAAAGATGAATATATTTTTACTGCAGATTCTGTAATTGAACCAATCAAAAGGTTAAAACTTTAATTCACTCAAAAATTTTCAGTCTAAAAGTTAATGGTTTTCTGTCAACAATGTAATTAAACTTTGAGATAATGATTTTACAAATTGTTTATAACACTCATAGTATCCAGACATAACAACTATTTAGCTCTCATTGAAATTTAAGACTTCATTCATAATTTATGTCATTAACAAGAAAATGATTGTCCAATTGATTAGAAAGGTGAAGACTTTCTCAAATCATTTTTGCTGTGAAATGAACAGGTTCCACTTCTGTTTCTTTATCTTTTTTTAAATCTTCTATAGTATCTAAATTTATTGCCAAACCTTTTTCTAACAGGCATTTAAAGTAAGCAAAATATAATGTGTGTATATAAAATGGGGAAATCCCGATTTTAAGTGAAATATGAGCTTCTTTATCACATAAAAGAAACCGCATAAAAAGATAGTAAAAAGAAACATAAATCACATAACTTCAAAATTGCATTAAAAAAATCTGCACAACAAAAGACCTGGGTGTATATTGCCTTTACTAAACTTAATGTAATTAGAAGAAACTTGAACCCAGACTATATTAAGTTAAATATAGACAATAACATGTATTTAAATATTACATATTCAGATTGTATTCTGCCTATCCCTCTTCTGTAAATTAAGGTTCTATATATGAGGGATGACTTAAAGTCAACATAAATATGACAATAACATTGACATTAATAAGGGCTTTGAGCATTCCATCCTTAGATTTTCAATGATATGAATGGCTCAAGAGTTGGAAGTTGAAGAATATTGAAGCTTGTTCACTAAAGTTTGATGATTTTCTATCTTAATATAAACTGAGCACTGATTGTGTATAATGTATGGGAGATGATGATGATCAGGACTAAGTGATTACTGCGGGTTCAGCATGATATATATATATTAAAATTATTTATCTTTTTCACAATGTATGTGTTCATATGTATTGCTTACTCGGATAGTTATAGGGAGCTTGAAAGTCTGATTTCAAGTCCCTTCCAATTACATAAACGTTGTTATTTCGAAATTTTTTATTAACTTCACATATTTACGTTTAAGCGTATTATAAGTATTAAGTTTATTATAGACAATATACACGTATTTAAATATTATATATATATTAGATACCAATTATTAAATGATGAGAACTTAAGCAATTTTACAAGCTTGTTTTATCTCTAATAATTGTCTAATACTTATTTATTCATATATTATCCACATTGGGTAATATCTTAATTAATTCCAAACATCTTAAATTAAAATCCTAAAATCGATTGAAATCTGAAATATTTGCAAATTTTAGTCAGCCTAGATTAAAATACAGGTTGTTAGCATTTTAGGTAGATCCATTATTACAGTTTCATGAGATATCTATCTATCTATCTATCTATCTATCTATCTATCTATCTATCTATCTATCTATCTATCTATCTATCTATCTATCTATCTATCTATCTATCTATCTATCTATCTATCCATCCATCCATCCATCCATCCATCCATCTATCCATCCATCTATCCATCTATCTATCTATCTATCTATCTATCTATCTATCTATCTATCTATCTATCTATCTATCTATCTATCTATCTATCTATCTATCTATCTATCTATCCCCCCCCCCCCCCCCCCCCCCCCCCCCCCCCCCCCCCCCCCCCCACCCACCTACCTACCTACCTACCCACCTATCTATCTATCTATCTATCTATCTATCTATCTATCTATCTATCTATAAAGTGAGAAAAAAATTATATAAATCGATCGATTTTTCTTTGTTGCAACTGTTATTTTTATTTATTTAAATTATTGGTCTTAAAAATATGAATTATAGATTATCCATGAATATGGTAATTTTTAAAGCACTGAATAAATGCATATTTTAAATAGTAAAAATTGTTTATGATATTTCTATATACTTCAATAAATTTTGAACAAAATATTAAACTAAACATTTTTTGGATTATACATATATTATATATTTATTTTTAGCCCAACGTTATATTGATTTATTTTATTTAATATTTTAGTTACTTATATTTCCATAAAAATACCATTTATTATTTTCTGAAAAATCATATATTAGTCAAATAAAATATTTTATCTAAACTGGAACAAAAAATATAAAAAAAAACGATATTATTTGCGTTTATCTATATATACATTCATAGCCATACTGTATGTGTACTTTTTATTATTCAATTTTTTAATTGATCATTACCAAACTTAATTCATTTTTTTATTATCTTAACAATGCTTTAAAATATTTAAAATGTGTATATTTGCGACGACACTTTTTCAAGCTTATAACAAATTCGAAATAAAAAAATTTCATTCTGTTTCACTAAACGTGTATCTGACCACAAACTATTATCCGAAATTTAGTACAGTGATATACTGGCAGTCTCCATAATGTAGTACCATGGGTTTGATTTCAGTGCTGCCACTGCCAGATCTTGAAATTCTTATGAAACTTTCAAATAATTTAGTCATTCGAATATATAAATACGTATATATAATATTGACAATCTGATGATGGAAGGGCTCTGGTTGATGCCAACAGTATTGTCATACCCATGTTGACTTTAAGTCACTTTGATCCCTAATATGCCCATTTAAATACTCAGAAAGTGGAAAGGGCAAAGTACAGGCTGTATAAATAATATTTAAATACAAGCATATTATCATTACTGAACTTAAATGTCAGTAGAAGGGGATTTAAAGTCAGACTTTCAAACTCCCTATAGCTATCTACTCTATCTTATAAAACCGATACACATGACAACATACATATAAAAAAACTAAATGAAATCCAATATATGTAATTCATTCTAAACCAGCACACATAAGTTGGTCCAGATCACCCCCCCCACACACACATATATATATATAATCAGTGCTTGGTTTATATTAAGATAGAAAATCGTTAAAATTAATGCATAGGCTGCAGTTTTCTGCACCTTCCAACTCTTCAATCATCCATATCATTGTAAATCTGATGATGGAAACTAACCACAGATTATATATATATATATATATATAACCAGTAACCACCTAAACATTCACAGTAAATATAGCAACCAATATTTGTAACTGCTGTCAAGGCAACCTTCACACCTTTTAATAGAAAATTATATATATATATATGTGTGTGTGTGTGTGTGTGTGTGTGTGTGATGAATTGATGAGTGCTGGTTCAACATGAAATACATATATTGAAGATCATTTATCTTTTCCATATGTATGTGATCATGTGGATTGCTTTTATAAGATAGAGTAGGTAGTTGTAGGGAGCTTAAAAGTCAGAGTTCAAATCCCTTCAAATTACATATGTTCAATATAGATAATATACTAATATTTAAATATTACATATTCAGCCTGTATTCTGCCCATCCCTCTTCTGTATATTTAAATGGATATATTAAGATCCTATACCTGCAAAAGAATGGTTTTTAATAACTAAAAAAAAGAAAAACATTGAATCTTCACTGACTTTTTAAAGAAAGATTAAGCATAATTTCTAAACTCCATTTTATTATATTTTTTTGGTATTACAGCTTTTATTAATACATAAAAGTTTACGTTGTAAATAAAATACATGTACTATTTACCAACATACACAGGGCCACATGTGGGTGGGCAGGTTGTGCAGAAGACAAAGTCATTTCATTACAGCGGTGCCAAAATGTCTAAATAATTAATAAAATATATATGTAAATAAGAATGTTTACATTTTCGAATTACTTCATTGTTAAAAATATGTTCCAAGTGTACATATTTTTTTATTTAAATGTGGAATACTTCTTTATTTAAACTAATTGTGACAATTGCTCAAGCCATGAATTTCAAGATTCTTGCCTGAAATATATTATGTATGTATTTTTATATTTGCACTCATCATCATTATCAACCATTATCAATCCAATGCAGATGAAGGTCTCTCCAAGTTCAATCCACCTTCTCTGATCTTTACCTTCTCTTCTCCACATCACCCTGCACACTTTCTTAATTCATCCATCCATTTTACATGTGGTCTCTTTTTGGGTCTTTTACAATCTCTTGGAAACCAATTTAGGATTTCAATTGTCCATCTTTTATCATCTCTTCTAGCAATATATCTTTGCACTAAACATAACTTTGTTGCGATAATTAATAAAACATATATAAATGTTTCATTTTACAAATCACTTTATTGTTAGTAATATGTTCATTTTTAGCTAAATATAAATGCAATCTTACTTAGCCATGTTATGACAATTGCTTGAACCTTGGAATATTCTAATATACACTCTACCATTGCGCAAAAGTGAACCGGTCTATGCCTTTTTGTAACTTAATAATTTTTATGTAAATGAAAATGTTTAGATTTTCCTATCAAAAGATTACATTGCTATTAATAATTTATTTAAAAATAAAACTTATTTTTAAAATATTGACTTATAAATACAGTAATTCTGCATGAGGTGAAATTGTATTTACTACTGCTATTTATCACATTTCGACTGTATTAATCAGTTTAGCATAGTGTTAGAATATTCAACATAGGACAGTGGAGTTCTGGAATTGATTCAGCTGTTGTGTTGTGCAATTTTTTTAAATTCCAATATTATGTTTTTTTTTGGTATGTTTATTGAATAGCTTTTCCTATTTTAATAACATCTTTTTTTAATGCCGTATTATTATTTAATGGCCCTCTGTTGATTGTAATAACTTCACTTGTAATTGCTCGATTAGGAAAGTGTAGAAGTATATATATATATATGTATTTTAAGAGAATAAATTATTTAAAGATTTCTATCTGGGTTACATAATTTCCTGCTAAAGGAATAGAGAACAAGTTAACAAAAAAGCAGAAATAAGGAAAAAAGCATGTGCGTTGGGGATTAGACTGCTGCCTCTGGAGATTAAACGTGTATAGAAGAGCATGATTTGGGCAAGATTTTACCAGTCAATTTTATCAATGTGGGTCCCAAAGTGAACCTAGAGACAATTACAGATTTCAAGACAAATTTATAGATATTTCATATTTATTATTTTCAATAAAGAAATGTTTAGACTTTATAAATTATTTACATATTTCAACTTATTCATTAAAATATTACCTTTATAAATGAAAAATTAAATTAAATTTAAGATATTATTAACTTTTCACATAAACTTAAACAAATAACCTGAACAAAAGATTTCATTTTATCCTCAAGGCAAACAAAATGCTATTCAATTAATAAATATAATAGTCAATTAAACTTATATTAATAATACATATTTGAATAAAGAATATATTCAAATAGTTAAAATAATTATGAAATATAAAAATTCAATTTATAAATGAAAAAAAAAAAATCAAAAACCACAAAACAAACAAATAAAACAAGGGCTGTAATGTTTGACATTTATCAATTAAATTGTAGTAATTAGCTGTCTATATATAATGAACAATGATAAAGATATGTGTAAGAGATTGTGTTCTGGGCCAACTGATGAGTACTGGTTCAGCACGAAATGTGCTTATTGTGGATCATACTTTTTTTTCACATCTTTATCATATGTTTATGATTATACTCATCCACAATGTGTTGTTAAAAGTAGATAGGCATGAGAGTGATATAGTGAAAACTATATTACAGAAATATTATTCATTAAGTGGATAATCTCTAGTCTAATAAATAATTAATAAAAATTATATATTTTTTCCTCTTTTCTGTTTCACATTTTCATTTGTTTCCTGTTAAAAAACAAAAATGTTCAAATAAAATTTGAATGAAACCATTATAATTTTAACAAGAAGCAAATATTAAATTTAATTTTATAAAAATAAAATAAACCATAAACAAACATAATAATTTTCAATTTTCATATTTCAAATGAAAGTCACAATTGCTCAAACGCAGTAAATATTTTACATCTAGTAAGAAGCCATCCTCTTCATTTCAAACTCCATATATATATATTGTAACGATCCGGAGAAGGAGACTTACGTAAACTGCACTACGGGGCGCCATCTAGGCATTTGAACCTAGAAAAATTTATAAAGTAGGCAGATACGTGAGTCAAAAAAAAATATTTTTTTTTTTTTTTCTTATTTAGATTCCGGTCGTTAGCCCATGTCACTAGCTCAGTGGAATAGCAGAGATTTAATAATATCATTTACTAGTATATAAAAGAATAAAGTAAGCCACTGCCAGTAATTATCATACAAACAGATTTATTTATGCACATATATATATAGTTTAAAATTACTTTAGTGATTTACATTTAATTTAACATTTAACATTATTTTTTTTTACTTTGATTTTACTTTAATTTACATTGCATTACTATTATATTATAAATTTACATTTTTAATCAAGTTCGCACAGATGGGATTATATTAACCTGTTTAATATGTTGCTATAGATCGGTTACATAGATCTCAACGGTCAAAAACATTTCAAAGTAAACATAAACGATCAAAATACAAAGTTATTGATTACTGACAATTGCAGAGGGAAATATAAGAAACCCTCTAGTATTCATCAGTAAGATACCTGCATCTCACCAATAACTTAAAGACATCCGAATAAATACCTTTTGATACTCACCGTAAGGTATCAGTATTTGTCGAATGTCTATATATTTTGATCAAATATGAAAACGCAAACATATTTAACCGATAGCCAATCTATGCAAGCGTCTATAAACAACTTAAATTTAATAGTTTTATAGGATCGAGCCTGAATATACTATATAGACCTGCATTCGAAAATAAAATATTCTATCCCTATTTAACCCTAGGCAACACATTTCGCAATCAACTGGCGCCAATCCATCTGATACATTCATGTATTCAATGTAGCATGATACGACAACACAATTATATTGTCAGGAATGTACATCTGAACAATATAAATGAAAGAAAACGACATTGACTATCCACCCACAGGAATGTGACATCTGTGGGCAAGTAGATCAATAAACTCAAAACTCCATAGGAATGGGCTTCCGATCTTCTGCCGACTTACAAACCCATCCATAGGCAAACAGAGGGTGTGTGGCATATTTTATAATCCTGCCCGTAGCGGATCTCATGCTTACACCTACTAATTACATAAATATATCCAATCCATTGAACCAATCCAACCACGAAATGAACAACCCAAGATTACCCTCCCTTAATTATCTTTACAAATCGATACAGCCATTCACGCCCGACTCAAGTTTAACATTTTTTTATAATTTATTTAACGGAAAACAGAAATCATAACAACTTAAAGAACAAAATTAAATAAATAAATAAATAAATGGAAATGATTTTACAAATTAAATACATTAAATAAAATTATAACCAATTAATAAATATTGTTGGTCAGATAGAATAATATTAAAATCATTTTAAATATGAAAAGTTTTTAATTTACTGTTCATAAATTTTAAAGTTCTTACGGTTATTGAAATAGTTCATCCTATTATATTCCTGGCCGTTTAAACGTGAATTCCCACGTCGTCCGAAGATTATTATCCGGTTGATTTATTTATTTATCCTTTGGAGATTTTATTTTTCATGTAGTTGGTCCTCATTGTATAAACGATGGCCCATTTTTTTCTCTTTCTTAGCAGAACTGAAGGGATTGAAGCTGTGCGTCTTTTTCAATCCCCCCAGCGCTAACACCTCGCTGTTACATCGTCAATAATCAATCAATTTCCAGTCACTAGTCACTGATTAATAATTTCCAAAATTTTCCTTTTATATTAATGGGAAGGATTGAATTTACATTACGTCATCGATGAGATGATCCTTTTCGTTGAGGTCCGATTCCATAGGGATTTCTTCTTATTTGCTAACAGTTTTATTGTTTTCTTATCTGACAGGTGTTTTTACATTTAAATGCCAAGCTGGTTTACATTTAACTAATTAACAATCATTTCCATTTCTAATTAATTACCCTGTTTTCCAAATCAAAATATATTTAAAGACAGATTTAGAGATATAATTTTATCTCCAAATCTTTTTAAAATTTAGTTTTAAAAATACCTTTTTCTTTAATAAAAATTTTATTTTAATAATTTTTATTATCTGTGCGACTTAATATATAAGAGTTTAAGACGATATTTTAATTTCAATTTTTAATTTTTAAAGAAAGTTTTTAAATGCGAACTTTTTATTTTAACTTGTTTAATAATATATATAAAAAAAACAATGTAACGAACGTCTGTGCTCATTACAATATATATATATATATATTCTCAGGATAGATGATGAATTCATAGTATTATTTCCAGGAACTTCCGTGTAATAAAAATATACTAGCTAAATAGATGATGCACAAGTCTTATGATTTGAGAAAGAAGAAGATCAGAGAAAAATACTTGTTATTGTACTAAAATAACAGCTATTTAGATATATATATATTGAACCGAGTTGGAGAAAATCGCTATGGTTATCTAATTTAAAATCTCAACCTTAACTCTAGCTGCACTTTCATTATTGCAGCAGATAGGCCCTTCAAGCAGAGAAGTATACGACCACAAATAGATGAAACACCAACAATACCTATAACCAGACCAAAGCTATACAAAGTATAACATGAGGTCACATTTCCAGGCTATAGAACTCCTTGGCTGCTAAATTCAAACCCCTGCCATCCAAAGCATTTTTATTTGCTTTGAGGTAAGACTTCAGGTGCCAGCTAATCATAAATTATATAATCAGCATTTCCAGATGACAGGTATACAATTTAGCACTTGATATATCCTAAGCTAGCTTGTTTTCTCAATTATGGGAAAGAAAAAACTTTAATACATTTATAATTAACTGTAACTTAATCTATTTATAAAACAGTTATAAGAGAGAGAACTTATCAGGATATAATTAAGCAAACAAATAATTTATTTACACATATTCATAGTTAAACCTATTATAACACAATTCAAATATAAGCATACACACATTTAAAACACAATATACAAACTTTTTGAAGCAATATTAAAAATGTACATATGCTCATAATTAAAACACATGTTATAATGTCTTATTATATGCACATATATATTCATGCAATAATATGTAAATAAATCAATTATTTTATATAGCGCAATGTTTATAAACTGTAATATTTAAACAGCAATAGTATGATAAAATTTTAGGGAAATGACATTAAACATTACTCTACCTGTAAAATCAAAGTTTATTAGAATCTTTCATTCAAATAAATGTTCAAATCTTTAGATTGGGATAATAAAGAATATATTTACCTAGAATTTTTGGGTTAACACATTCCACCTTTCATGGATACAATTTGTTGCTTTCTCCTGCTTTGTTGATCACCAACCAGTTGGCCTTTCTTTTCCCATCAATGGTTTGGCTTCTTCCTGATTTTCCACATTTTAATGAAGGAGAGAAAGAGAGATTCTGTGAATGTGAATTTTCAGATCATAATGCAAGCATTTCTAGATGGAGAACATATCCTGTTCTGAAGGACTGGGATTGAAGACTGGCCATACACTTCACTTACTATCTAGCACTTCATGCTGCTATGTTGCTCTTTGGTAATTATAAGTATATATACCCACATACTAGAGATGTTAATGGCCCTTGCCATCTTCTCTTCTTCAAATGTTTGTATATGATAGCAATATTGATCAATAATGAATATAGGATATATGATAATAGTAATATAATGCTATAATCATCATGGAAGGAATATCTCAGTCCTTTTATACACTTCTCCCTTATTGTTTCCTAGTTAATATTCTCTGATCTGATTTAATTAATTGATATTTCTTTAATTAATTTTCTGTTATGTTTTAATCCAAATTCTTGCTTAGATTAATCTAATATATCTATAAAATACAGTCCTGGATCCTTTTTTCTTTAATTTAGCATTGTGACACAACACTTTATTTTTGGAAAGTCATGTTTAAAATAATCTCTCTAAAACATTTTATAATATATTTCTCATTTATTAAAATTTAATTATTTCTTTTAAAATTAATCTGATCATTTACTAATGAGTGATTCCATATGTAATGCACAACATGTGTGTTCTCAAATCACACATTCATCAGTGGTACAATATATATGAGTAATAATGAAATTGAGTGATTTTGGTTAAAATTAATATCATTTTAGTTCAAGTTTTGTCTTCATATATATGGAAAAATGTTAAATAAATGCTAAAAATATGCATGAAGAAGCCATTTTATGCTTGATGGGAGTGATCCAGATACAAATTTATGCATTCGAAATCCTCTCTATCTTCTACATATTGAATATCAAATAGGTTAATAAAGAGCACACATTGTGAGTTTCTATTTCATTCTGCTCAAATTTAATTGAATATCCTCAATGTTGACTCACAACCGAAAATGCAATGTATGGGTATGAGAATAAACAGGTGTTACTGACCTCATTGAAAATATTAAAAGACTGAAGTGGAGTTGGACATATTTCTAGAAGAGATGATAATAGATTGACAATTGAAATTTTAAACCGGATTCCAAGAGATTATAAAAGACCCAGAAAGAAACCACATGTTAGATGGATGGATGAAATATGAAAGTATGCAGGGGTGATGTGGAGAAGAGAAGCTAAAGATAGGAAAAGATGGATTAAAATTGGAGAGACCATCCTGCAGTGGATTGATAATGGTTGATGATGATGATGATGACTAAGAATGGTATGCATTCTATAACAATATCTAGACATTCTATTAAAATTTTAGATTATATAGATGAAGTAAGAATGAAATGAGTGCATGTTATGCTGTTATGTTCTAATTGAAACTGAAGAAATTACCTCCCATGTGATATCAAAAATAACAAAGAGTAATGAAAGGCAGAATGGTATTATTGGAAGAGCATCCAATTTGGGATCAGGAGGTTCCAGGATTGATTCTGGCACTCACAGTTTTGCCACTTAAACTTCTTATGAATTCTTGAGCAATAAAGCCATAAGCCTTTATTTTGTATTACTTATTAATAGTCTAAATAACCTAAAATCATCATTAATATACACAGAAGATAAAGAATGAGTCTTATTCTTAGCAACTTCTAAATACTAAATGACATATGAGTTTTATGAATATAATAATAAATAATCATAACTTTTTTAGCATCTGTAATCAAAACGGAAGTAACAATCTCCCAATGAGTTATGTGACATCAAAAACAAAATATCCATTATCATTTCTGATTAAAATCCTTTCAAGCTTCAATTCTTTAATTAATATGAAGCAGACATAAGCTAGGTTTGATTAGAATATTTTATTCATTTTATTATAATTTCTAACTACATTTCTAAATAAATATTTACTACTTTCATGGCTTTAGACAACAAATCATACCTGTAGGTTTGCATTGTATAACTCAAGTCTATTCTTTGCATTTGATTATTAATACATGTAATTAAGTTTATACAATAGCAGAATATAATAGCTTCCAACTTCCTTAGCTCTACCAACATATCTGTATATATTACTCTTGCCTTCTGGATAATTGTCTTTTTGACTTTAATTTATGCTAATTGATTCATGTTTAGTTTTTTTTTAAAAAAAAAACACATTTAATTTAGTTATTTATATACATTTATGTTTAGTTTCTGCTCATTCATTGTTTAATCTTTATTCAATAAAAAACACATGAATACATATAGAGAGTTTTGCCTGATTTAACCTTTTATTTCTTAGTAGTTATTTCTCTTAAAGTTTAAAAATAGTTTACAATTATCTTACATAATGAAAAGTAAATGTTACAACATTTAATGATAAAACATGCTAAAATTATGAAAATAAAGATTTATTAACACTAAGTACTTTCAATACAACCAGGTAACACAATCATAGCAAAGTGAAGTGAATAGAGAATTGTATTCTATGAATAACATTGAATTTAAATATTAAAGAGATTAGAATGAATATATGCAGGGAGATTTGCATGCTAATGAAAGGAAGGGATATAAATGCCATTTTCTAGATAGAGAGGTGCTAGACTCCTTTTCATTAATGTCATTCATATCTTTGGCAATTGATAAAGCCTCCTTAACTTTCTATCACCATGCTCTGTACAAACTATATTGGCTATGGAGAAATCAAAACTATGGCCAGATGTTATCACATAGTCAAGAAAAATAGTCCATGTCCTTCCTAGGGCATTTGTACATATACCTGTTAAGCAACTCTGGGGGCCAAGTTGGTACAGGTTTCCCCATAATATGGTTTCAAACATATAGGGTCAGAGCACTTGATCTTACATCAAATTTGTTCCAAATCCTCTCATGTACCTAGTCTGCAGTAAACATTAGCCCACATTTTCTTTATAATCCTTGATTAAAATACAAAATGCACTGTTTATTGCAGTGAAGATTCACATTACATTTCAACATGAAATATCTAACTAGTCACTTCAATCATATGCTATCCAAACAAAAATGTAAATAAAAATCCAAAGAAACATTAATATTGACAAATTTTATATTCAGGCAGCCATTTCTGTATGTGATTTTATATATATTAAAAAAAATTCTTCAATTTATGTTGAAAGCACATAATTGTATTATTTCTTTATTATCCTTGCAGAATTTAATGTGCAGTATGTGGCATAATAAATTATTTTTCTAGGAGTAATATTACAAGTTTTACAAAATTTTAAAACATACTTTTAAAAAAAAGAGATAGTAATTTCTTGTTAGTCTAATCTATTATGTTTCTATTAAGAGAAAAATATTATTGAAAAAAAAATCACCCAGTTTATTTCAAAAATAAAAATATAGAGCTTTTTTTCATATTATTCTTCTTGCTTCAGTGAATGCATAAATGAACCCAGAGAAAAATATATGTAAATGTGTTTCTTTCATCATTTTTATTAAAAATTACATTACTTAAAATGTTGTTTATAAACATATAAAATATTTGGGTTATGTATATGGCGTGTTGAAAAGTACTGTGTACTTATTGTTTAATAAAGAATATGTATTCCACTCTAATCAGTGTTTATCAGTAAAGAGTGAGTTATTATAAGCACTATATGTTGAATCTAGAAAGGTTTGGAATAAAATATAGTGTGGTTAATGACTCCACTATACAGTATATATATACAAAGTGTATAGGATGTCCATACTTCCACATAGGCTAACTGGAACACATGACCAAAAAAAACTTTATTGGAGATTACTGTATATTTCAGTAAGAAATATAAAAATCACAAAACATATAATCACATTTACATTACTAACAATATATACTTATTTCATCATACAAAAAAATGCAAAAGATATATATATATTCTA
>JAQFVV010012465.1:2373148-2583148 GCA_028023455.1 Epiperipatus broadwayi
ATGTTTCAAAGCATATTTTTATTGATTAAAAAACAATGATTACATAGGTAAGATTGGGCTTACACAGTAAGCATAAGTCTGTTCCTGTGTCTAAACAGTTCTGTAGGCATAAGTTTGTTCACAGATATATGAGAGAAAGAGCTTTCTCTTGAGTTCTTTAAGTTGTGTTTTTGCTACTCTTAAGGCATCAAAAGTTGCCTGAATTCAGTTTGTCTAATTTTTTTATATATATACATTATGTTGATGGACCCTGTCATGTGTGTCCTGCTGGTTTTGGTGTATTGGGTTCTTTTTCTTTTTATCTGTGTTATTCTGTATCTTTTTTACTGATTTTCAACTATAGTGCTGATTTTAGTTTGAACAGTGACCAAGTTGCAGCAAAAATATCTGGTGGTGCTAGCATGTTATCCCTTTCTTTTATTTTTTCTAGCTTGCGGTGGAAAGTGTTGAGGTTTTGTTTTGCATTGTAGTCAAAATTGAATTTACATCTGGTGTACCAATATGCATACAAGCTAAATGTCGCTGCTCTTATTGTTGGGATTGCATTTTTTTTGTATACCTGGAGAATTTTTGCCATTGTTGTGTCTTTCTGATGGTAGTTATTTATCATTATTTGTCTTACCTTTTCCAAGCCCAGACAATCATTTAGAAAATGATGTTGTGTTTCTTCTTCTCTTTGGCACAATCTGCACAGTGGGTCTATTTTCGTAAAGAACCTTTTAAAATGGATGAAATGTGATGTAGGCAAGGCATTCAGATTTACTTTGACTATGAAGTCAAAGAATTTAGGCTCCAGGTACCAATTTTTATATTTTTTTAGGAGCTGTGCATTGTTTATTTCAAGGACCATTTTGTTGTTGATATTTTGTTGTGTCTGCTCTATTAGGCTATGTATGTGCCAATATGTGTATTTAATTGGGTTAGACAGGGTTATTTTGTCCCTTTGATTTCTTATGCTGTCTAAAAGTGTGGCTATATAGTTGTCTTTGGGAGGTGGTCGGTCAGTGGGTATTATATCTATTATTTTTTGAATATTTGGAAACTTTGTAAATGTTGTAATCAGCAGGTTTATTATTTTTTGTGTGTAAAAAGTTGAAATTGTATGTAGTCCAAGCCCATTTAGTTTTGTGGGTTGGCTTATTTGCCTCATTGAAATTGCTACCACCTTTTTATTCCAAAGTAGTTTATTGCACATGGAGTTTATTGTTGATATAAATTTTTTGGTAAACTTTATCACTGGTAGGTAGTATGTGATTTTTGTCATTATCAGTTGGTTGAAGAGAGCAACCTTTGAGTATAGAGAAAGGTATGATTTAGCAAGTGTGTCTGTGATTTTTTCTGTTTGTGTTAAAATTTTGTCTTGTATTGTTCTTCTCATCTGCCCCATTCCCAAATGAAATGGGAAACCCAGAAACTTATTCGGTTTTCCTTGGTATATTTGTGTGTTGGTTTTCCCAGTAAAGATTGACCACACAGCTGATTTATTAGTATTTATTTTCAGATGAAATTTTGTTGTATAGTCTTCTATTATTTTTTGGAGTATATGTAGTTGTTTCTTTGAAGTTAGAAAAATCGTAACATCATCCATGTAGGCTATACAGGGTATGTAAATATTGGTGTTTGGTATTTGTATTCCTTGTAATTTTTCCTTGATTTTTTCAAGTAGAGGGTTTATGTATAGTGTGAAGAGTAGTGTACTTAGTGGAGATCCCTGGGGGATGGATTGGTTAGAGATCGGAAGAGCGTGATGTTCTTCCATTTAGTGTAATGTGTATCTCCCTATTTAGGAGTAGGTTGGCTATTGTGTATAAGATTGTTCTTGGTATTTTTGTTTTTTTTAATTGATTGATTAGTTTGTTGATGGGGACAGAGTCAAAGGCACTCTCAAAATCCAATTGTACTACCATGGGCCCATGTTTTTTTCTTTTTATTGTTGAATTTACTATTGTTTTAAAAATTAGAGCTGCTTGGCCTGTTGATGACCCTTTTTTAGCATATTGATGTTCCGATATTATTGGTAAGATGTAGGGCTCTATCTTTTCTTTTAGTACTTTTTCTAAAATTTTGATTCCTAATGGCTCCATTGAAATGGGTCTTATTTTTTCATGAAAGGGACCATTGATATTGGGATTAGACCTTGTATGTTATATAATTTTTGTGAAAGTTGATTTGCTAGTTGACATAATAATTTGTTTGTAAATTGACTTAGATGAGTTAGTACAAATTTTGGGATCCCGGGTGGTCCTGGGTGACAAGTGCTTTGTAATGTTGTGAGTATTCTTGCAAAATCTTCTATTTTATAGGGGTTTTCATTTTCAGGTTTTCCAAAGTAATTTTCTGGGATTTTCCATTGGTTGTTTGTTGTGAGTTTACTTCTGAAGTATTGAAAGATGGGTTCTATCATGTTATAGCCTGTTATCACTTTATTTCCTGTTTTAATTGCCATAGGTACTTTGTTAGTTGAGGGATATCCTAATGCCCACCTAATGTAATCACGGGTCCAAGTGTGTTGTTCTGTTAAACATATTTTTTTCTTTTTGATGGCAATATATTGTTTTAATTGGTTACATGTTTGATTGTATAGTTGTGTAAGTTTAACAATGATTTCTTGGTTATTTTTGATTGGTTTTGCTGTTATGATCTTTTTATGTATTTCTTCTGCCAATGTTATGAGTTTTGTTGGTGGGGTTGTTTTTTGTGTCATTTGATTGATATTATAAGATATGGTTTCTGTGAAAGCTATATATTTTGTTATTGGGTCAAGGTCCATTTGATTTAGTTTGTTTATTGCTATATATATTTCTGAGAAAAAAACTTCCTGTGTATTGATTGGCAGTAGAATTCTTATGGTTTTCTGTAGGTAGTATTTTTGGTTATAGTTTGTATCTAGATTTATTTTTATTATTTGCACTGCATGATCTGAGAAATGTGTGGGGGATAGACTCATTTCTATTGCTTGATGCAGCATTGGGGAATAGAACATCAGGTCTATCAGAGTTCCATATCTGCTGTTATAAAAGGATATGGAGTTTGGTGGTAGGAATCCTTCTCCACTCATAAGTGGTATTGCTAATTGGTGAATCCACTTATTAACAAACTTTTGGTAGCTCATATTAAAATCCCCTGTTAGTATTGTTGGGTAAGGATTGTTTGCCAGCATTGAGTTTATTGTTGCAATTATTCTATTGATTATAATTGGCCCTGGTGGAATATATACATATATGATATTGATTGAGAGATTTTTGTGGTAAAAAGTTGTAATTATTAGGTTTGAGTCTATGTAGATTATTTTGAAAGTAGTGAAGGGACAACTCCGGCTTATGTATATTCCTGTCCCACTGGCTGGTGCAGATGAGTCTCTTGAGCATGCACAAAAACCTTGTGCTCATGACTTGTGCTGGGTCAATTTTTGATCCACTATGTATTTTAGTTTCAAGGAGCCCCAAGATGCTTGGTTGTATGATTTGTATCCATTTGTTTATATTCTGTATTTTTGTCTTGGAGTTTATACCCCTTACATTAACTGCAGCTACCTTTATAATCATACTGGTTTTTGATTTATAGATTTTTTTGCTTTGAGATGTGATGACTATTTTATTTTTTTAGTTGTTGTTGGTATTGTCTCTGTGTCTGTACTTTTGGTTTTTAAAACTGGTGTTGCTTGTGGGTTGTATGTGTTTATATGCCCGTGTTTAAAATGACCACTTTCACTGTCATATTCTGAATCAGTTAGTCGTTCATCATCTGTTTCCATTTCTATATTCTTTTCTTTTTCTTGCATTTTCGTTTCTGCTGGTTGGAGTTCTTTTGCATTAGGTTTGATTTTTTTAATTTCTCTCTTTTTTGTTTCCTTTTGCTGTTTTCTTTTGCTTTCTTTTGTTATATTTTCAATTTCTGGAAGACTTTCTGCAATTTTATCCATGATTTCAGTAGCTGTCTTGTTTAGAATTCTGTGTTTATCTTGGCCAGAGATATCTGTTTTATTTTCTATTGTTTTTGTTGTGTCATCTTTGGGTTTTTTTCCATTAGACTGTGAGTCTTCATTTTCTTTTTTTTCCATTTCAATTATTTGTTCTATGTTTACAGATGTAGAAGTGTTTACATTTTTATTTTTCTCTGTTGTTGTTTTAGCTTTGTTTAAGTTGAGTTTTTGAAGGTGTGAATTTGGCGGTTGTGTGTTATTATCTGTGTTTACTGTAGTTGTTTCTACTAAATTGGAATTACTTTGGTCTTTTTTTTCTTGATTTTTTTCCTTACAAACAGTTGCTATGTGTCCTCTTTTTCCACATGCAAAACATCTTGGTTTTAGGCCTCTTATATACAGATGAAGTGTGGCTTCTTGGTCTGTGATATGTGTTGGGATATTTTCTGGTTCTATGTCTTTGTGTAATTTGACTTTGTATTCATAACTGTTTGATAATATTGGGATTGCTGCTTCTTTGATATAGGTTTGTTGGAAAAATGTTACTTTTCCAAAAGGGTTCATCATCCTTTGAAAGTCATCTAGATTGTACCCAAAGTAGGTATTTTTGATAACTCCAGTTATATTTTTATATTTATTTTGGTCAACTTGTATTATTGCAAAATTTCCAATTGTTTTAATTTTTTTTTTAAACTGTTCTATTTGTTCGGAGCTTTTGAATTCTAGTGCCACATATCTATTATTCGGATGGTCAGCTATACAACTGACTGAGTCGATAATTTTATTTTTTTCTAGTGCTTCAAGTAGAAGTGGCTTAGGGAAAGTATATAGTGAGCAGTGATTGTCTGTTACTGCTAGCACTACTGAGTTGTCCGTGAAAAATCTTTTAAATGTTGTAAAGAGTGTCCGAGGTATCGTGTTGTTAAATTGTTCTCCAATTGTTTCTAGCATTTCATCTGTCCATACTGTGAGTGGGGGAGGTAATGTTTGATCTTGTTCTGATATGTTTAGATTCTTTAAATCTTCCGCTGTAGTTCTTCTGAATCTGTGGGGTCTACCCTGATTTACGTTAGCACTAGGGCTTGCGTTAACGTTATATTTTTTTGCAATTGTAGCATATGTGTTACTTGGGGCTTGTGCTGTGTTGGCTGATAGACTGAGATTTTTATCAGTCTCCATAATGTTACTCATTAAAACTATTTTTTTATTATTATTATTTATGGTAACTGTTTTTCAATTGTACTTTTAACAGCTCAAACAATTGATTTATTGCTGTCTTCTATTTTTAACTTTTACGTTAGTTCAAATAAACATATTATTTCGAACCTCTTTTATTTTTCGGCCATGACTCTATCACAGTATTAGATAATCATTTGCTTTTCCTATTAAATTGTCTTAAAACTTTACTATTTATCTTCTTAAACAAAAGGTTATGTTTGAGCTAGTTAATATGCGATTATTAATCAGAAAAAAACATAATTTTGATGTTTTTGATTTATAAAAGGTTAGAGCTAAATTAGCTTACCTGTATGCGGGAGAGTACCTAGGTGGCGCTATAACTTAACTTAATAATTTTTATGTAAATGAAAATGTTTAGATTTTCCTATCAAAAGATTACATTGCTATTAATAATTTATTTAAAAATAAAACTTATTTTTAAAATATTGACTTATAAATACAGTAATTCTGCATGAGTTGAAATTGTATTTACTACTGCTATTTATCACATTTCGACTGTATTAATCAGTTTAGCATAGTGTTAGAATATTCAACATAGGACAGTGGAGTTCTGGAATTGATTCAGCTGTTGTGTTGTGCAATTTTTTTAAATTCCAATATTAGGTTGTTTTTTTTGGTATGTTTATTGAATAGCTTTTCCTATTTTAATAACATCTTTTTTTAATGCCGTATTATTATTTAATGGCCCTCTGTTGATTGTAATAACTTCACTTGTAATTGCTCGATTAGGAAAGTGTAGAAGTATATATATATATATGTATTTTAAGAGAATAAATTATTTAAAGATTTCTATCTGGGTTACATAATTTCCTGCTAAAGGAATAGAGAACAAGTTAACAAAAAAGCAGAAATAAGGAAAAAAGCATGTGCGTTGGGGATTAGACTGCTGCCTCTGGAGATTAAACGTGTATAGAAGAGCATGATTTGGGCAAGATTTTACCAGTCAATTTTATCAATGTGGGTCCCAAAGTGAACCTAGAGACAATTACAGATTTCAAGACAAATTTATAGATATTTTATATTTATTATTTTCAATAAAGAAATGTTTAGACTTTATAAATTATTTACATATTTCAACTTATTCATTAAAATATTACCTTTATAAATGAAAAATTAAATTAAATTTAAGATATTATTAACTTTTCACATAAACTTAAACAAATAACCTGAACAAAAGATTTCATTTTATCCTCAAGGCAAACAAAATGCTATTCAATTAATAAATATAATAGTCAATTAAACTTATATTAATAATACATATTTGAATAAAGAATATATTCAAATAGTTAAAATAATTATGAAATATAAAAATTCAATTTATAAATGAAAAAAAAAATCAAAAACCACAAAACAAACAAATAAAACAAGGGCTGTAATGTTTGACATTTATCAATTAAATTGTAGTAATTAGCTGTCTATATATAATGAACAATGATAAAGATATGTGTAAGAGATTGTGTTCTGGGCCAACTGATGAGTACTGGTTCAGCACGAAATGTGCTTATTGTGGATCATACTTTTTTTTCACATCTTTATCATATGTTTATGATTATACTCATCCACAATGTGTTGTTAAAAGTAGATAGGCATGAGAGTGATATAGTGAAAACTATATTACAGAAATATTATTCATTAAGTAGATAATCTCTAGTCTAATAAATAATTAATAAAAATTATAATTTTTTTCCTCTTTTCTGTTTCACATTTTCATTTGTTTCCTGTTAAAAAACAAAAATGTTCAAATAAAATTTGAATGAAACCATTATAATTTTAACAAGAAGCAAATATTAAATTTAATTTTATAAAAATAAAATAAACCATAAACAAACATAATAATTTTCAATTTTCATATTTCAAATGAAAGTCACAATTGCTCAAACGCAGTAAATATTTTACATCTAGTAAGAAGCCATCCTCTTCATTTCAAACTCCATATATATATATTCTCAGGATAGATGATGAATTCATAGTATTATTTCCAGGAACTTCCGTGTAATAAAAATATACTAGCTAAATAGATGATGCACAAGTCTTATGATTTGAGAAAGAAGAAGATCAGAGAAAAATACTTGTTATTGTACTAAAATAACAGCTATTTAGATATATATATATATATTGAACCGAGTGGGAGAAAATCGCTATGATTATCTAATTTAAAATCTCAACCTTAACTCTAGCTGCACTTTCACTATTGCAGCAGATAGGCCCTTCAAGCAGAGAAGTATACGACCACAAATAGATGAAACACCAACAGTACCTATAACCAGACCAAAGCTATACAAAGTATAACATGAGGTCACATTTCCAGGCTATAGAACTCATTGGCTGCTAAATTCAAACCCCTGCCATCCAAAGCATTTTTATTTGCTTTGAGGTAAGACTTCAGGTGCCAGCTAATCATAAATTATATAATCAGCATTTCCAGATGACAGGTATACAATCTAGCACTTGATATATCCTAAGCTAGCTTGTTTTCTCAATTATGGGAAAGAAAAAACTTTAATACATTTATAATTAACTGTAACTTAATCTATTTATAAAACAATTATAAGAGAGAGAACTTATCAGGATATAATTAAGCAAACAAATAATTTATTTACACATATTCATAGTTAAACCTATTATAACACAATTCAAATATAAGCATACACACATTTAAAACACAATATACAAACTTTTTGAAGCAATATTAAAAATGTACATATGCTCATAATTAAAACACGTGTTATAATGTCTTATTATATGCACATATATATTCATGCAATAATATGTAAATAAATCAATTATTTTATATAGCGCAATGTTTATAAACTGTAATATTTAAACAGCAATAATATGATAAAATTTTAGGGAAATGACATTAAACATTACTCTACCTGTAAAATCAAAGTTTATTAGAGTCTTTCATTCAAATAAATGTTCAAATCTTTAGATTGGGATAATAAAGAATATATTTACCTAGAATTTTTGCGGTTAACACATTCCACCTTTCATGGATAGAATTTGTTGCTTTCTCCTGCTTTGTTGATCACCAACCAGTTGGCCTTTCTTTTCCCATCAATGGTTTGGCTTCTTCCTGATTTTCCACATTTTAATGAAGGAGAGAAAGAGAGATTCTGTGAATGTGAATTTTCAGATCATAATGCAAGCATTTCTAGATGGAGAACATATCCTGTTCTGAAGGACTGGGATTGAAGACTGGCCATACACTTCACTTACTATTTAGCACTGCATGCTGCTATGTTGCTCTTTGGTAATTATAAGTATATATACCCACATACTAGAGATGTTAATGGCCCTTGCCATCTTCTCTTCTTCAAATGTTTGTATATGATAGCAATATTGATCAATAATGAATATAGGATATATGATAATAGTAATATAATGCTATAATCATCATGGAAGGAATATCTCAGTCCTTTTATACACTTCTCCCTTATTGTTTCCTAGTTAATATTCTCTGATCTGATTTAATTAATTGATATTTCTTTAATTAATTTTCTGTTATGTTTTAATCCAAATTCTTGCTTAGATTAATCTAATATATCTATAAAATACAGTCCTGGATCCTTTTTTCTTTAATTAATTTAGCATTGTGACACAACACTTTATTTTTGGAAAGTCATGTTTAAAATAATCTCTCTAAAACATTTTATAATATATTTCTCATTTACTAAAATTTAATTATTTCTTTTAAAATTAATCTGATCATTTACTAATGAGTGATTCCATATGTAATGCACAACATGTGTGTTCTCAAATCACACATTTACCAGTGGTACAATATATATGAGTAATAATGAAATTGAGTGATTTTGGTTAAAATTAATATCATTTTAGTTCAAGTTTTGTCTTCATATATATGGAAAAATGTTAAATAAATGCTAAAAATATGCATGAAGAAGCCATTTTATGCTTGATGGGAGTGATCCAGATACAAATTTATGCATTCGAAATCCTCTCTATCTTCTACATATTGAATATCAAATAGGTTAATAAAGAGCACACATTGTGAGTTTCTATTTCATTCTGCTCAAATTTAATTGAATATCCTCAATGTTGACTCACAACCGAAAATGCAATGTATGGGTATGAGAATAAACAGGTGTTACTGACCTCATTGAAAATATTAAAAGACTGAAGTGGAGTTGGACATATTTCTAGAAGAGATGATAATAGATTGACAATTGAAATTTTAAACTGGATTCCAAGAGATTATAAAAGATCCAGAAAGAAACCACATGTTAGATGGATGGATGAAATATGAAAGTATGCAGGGGTGATGTGGAGAAGAGAAGCTAAAGATAGGAAAAGATGGATTAAAATTGGAGAGACCATCCTGCAGTGGATTGATAATGGTTGATGATGATGATGATGACTAAGAATGCTATGCATTCTATAACAATATCTAGACATTCTATTAAAATTTTAGATTATATAGATGAAGTAAGAATGAAATGAGTGCATGTTATGCTGTTATGTTCTAATTGAAACTGAAGAAATTACCTCCCATGTGATATCAAAAATAACCAAGAGTAATGAAAGGCAGAATGGTATTATTGGAAGAGCATCCAATTTGGGATCAGGAGGTTCCAGGATTGATTCTGGCACTCACAGTTTTGCCACTTAAACTTCTTATGAATTCTTGAGCAATAAAGCCATAAGCCTTTATTTTGTATTACTTATTAATAGTCTAAATAACCTAAAATCATCATTAATATACACAGAAGATAAAGAATGAGTCTTATTCTTAGCAACTTCTAAATACTAAATGACATATGAGTTTTATGAATATAATAATAAATAATCATAACTTTTTTAGCATCTGTAATCAAAACGGAAGTAACAATCTCCCAATGAGTTATGTGACATCAAAAACAAAATATCCATTATCATTTCTGATTAAAATCCTTTCAAGCTTCAATTCTTTAATTAATATGAAGCAGACATAAGCTAGGTTTGATTAGAATATTTTATTCATTTTACTATAATTTCTAACTACATTTCTAAATAAATATTTACTACTTTCATGGCTTTAGACAACAAATCATACCTGTAGGTTTGCATTGTATAACTCAAGTCTATTCTTTGCATTTGATTATTAATACATGTAATTAAGTTTATACAATAGCAGAATATAATAGCTTCCAACTTCCTTAGCTCTACCAACATATCTGTATATATTACTCTTGCCTTCTGGATAATTGTCTTTTTGACTTTAATTTATGCTAATTGATTCATGTTTAGTTTTTTTTTAAAAAAAAACACATTTAATTTAGTTATTTATATACATTTATGTTTAGTTTCTGCTCATTCATTGTTTAATCTTTATTCAATAAAAAACACATGAATACATATAGAGAGTTTTGCCTGATTTAACCTTTATTTCTTAGTAGTTATTTCTCTTAAAGTTTAAAAATAGTTTACAATTATCTTACATAATGAAAAGTAAATGTTACAACATTTAATGATAAAACATGCTAAAATTATGAAAATAAAGATTTATTAACACTAAGTACTTTCAATACAACCAGGTAACACAATCATATCAAAGTGAAGTGAATAGAGAATTGTATTCTATGAATAACATTGAATTTAAATATTAAAGAGATTAGAATGAATATATGCAGGGAGATTTGCATGCTAATGAAAGGGAAGGGATATAAATGCCATTTTCTAGCTAGAGAGGTGCTAGACTCCTTTTCATTAATGTCATTCATATCTTTGGCAATTGATAAAGCCTCCTTAACTTTCTATCACCATGCTCTGTACAAACTATATTGGCTATGGAGAAATCAAAACTATGGCCAGATGTTATCACATAGTCAAGAAAAATAGTCCATGTCCTTCCTAGGGCATTTGTACATATACCTGTTAAGCAACTCTAGGGGCCAAGTTGGTACAGGTTTTCCCATAATATGGTTTCAAACATATAGGGTCAGAGCACTTGATCTTACATCAAATTTGTTCCAAACCCTCTCATGTACCTAGTCTGCAGTAAACATTAGCCCACATTTTCTTTATAATCCTTGATTAAAATACAAAATGCACTGTTTATTGCAGTGAAGATTCACATTACATTTCAACATGAAATATCTAACTAGTCACTTCAATCATATGCTATCCAAACAAAAATGTAAATAAAAATCCAAAGAAACATTAATATTGACAAATTTTATATTCAGGCAGCCATTTCTGTATGTGATTTTATATATATTAAAAAAAATTCTTCAATTTATGTTGAAAGCACATAATTGTATTATTTCTTTATTATCCTTGCAGAATTTAATGTGCAGTATGTGGCATAATAAATTATTTTTCTAGGAGTAATATTACAAGTTTTACAAAATTTTAAAACATACTTTTAAAAAAAAGAGATAGTAATTTCTTGTTAGTCTAATCTATTATGTTTCTATTAAGAGAAAAATATTATTGAAAAAAAAATCACCCAGTTTATTTCAAAAATAAAAATATAGAGCTTTTTTTCATATTATTCTTCTTGCTTCAGTGAATGCATAAATGAACCCAGAGAAAAATATATGTAAATGTGTTTCCCAGAGAAAAATATATGTAAATGTGTTTCTTTCATCATTTTTATTAAAAATTACATTACTTAAAATGTTGTTTATAAACATATAAAATATTTGGGTTATGTATATGGCGTGTTGAAAAGTACTGTGTACTTATTGTTTAATAAAGAATATGTATTCCACTCTAATCAGTGTTTATCAGTAAAGAGTGAGTTATTATAAGCACTATATGTTGAATCTAGAAAGGTTTGGAATAAAATATAGTGTGGTTAATGACTCCACTATACAGTATATATATACAAAGTGTATAGGATGTCCATACTTCCACATAGGCTAACTGGAACACATGACCAAAAAAAACTTTATTGGAGATTACTGTATATTTCAGTAAGAAATATAAAAATCACAAAACATATAATCACATTTACATTACTAACAATATATACTTATTTCATCATACAAAAAAATGCAAAAGATATATATATATTCTAACCTCCCCCACCGCTCGTCCTCCATAATTTATATACTGTTTAAATTCCGGGTTCTATCTCAGTTAACAAATAAATAAATGAAATATCCAGCATTAATTAAAATGATTACTAGCTCTAATTTTTTAAAATACAAATACGGTTATATTTTTAAAATGAATTGACAAATATTTACTATTTTCATGAGACATGGAGTGACGATACGGGGAACGAGATAGACTACATTGAGATATTATCCACACGATACTATCTCAATGGCATAAGAACACTATACTCCTTTTTACTATACCAAATAACTAACTCATAGTATTCTTACGACTTTCTAAGCTCTATTCACTACGATTAAAATAATAATCATATCTTAATATTCTTTGTAATAAGAATCTAGCTCAATTAAATAAAATAAAATAAATAAATAAAATAAAATCTCAGGTTCATAAATTGTATTCTAACTGATTTAAAATTACGGTAGTAAACTATGAAAAGGGAATTTTATGTCATAATTCACTACGCAGCAACTAACAATAATAAAAATAATAATAACAACAATAGTATAATATAATCTTATTTCTTCCTAAATGAAATAAATAAATACGTACGTGGTAGTATTTTAATAATCTGACAACAGAATACGTGTGGCAACATTAGCATATAATTTAATGTAATATTGTGGCAACCGACTTATGACCAATAAATAATATAAAATTATGATCTTTTAATTTTAACATACCAATAAATTCTCAAAATTATTATAACACTTTTATGTTTACCTTTTTGTGCAAAAACTATATGTCTGTTTCAATTATAAGTGTATCGTGATATCATGCATCCATGTGGAGAAATAACAACGAGGACACAAAACTTTAAAATAAATTTACAACAAAGTTTATTAATAACATAAACAAATAACAATATTTTACATTATGTACATTGGATATCCTTTGCTCTCCTATCTCAAAATTATTTTACTAGTTTATAAAAAAAAAGAAAATCAAACTTCTATTTATTTTTCCTAGTTAACTCTTATTTTTTAAATGCTTAAGAAAATACAGTATTATTATTATTGGATTTCTTATCATGGTTAGCTTGTTACAAAATGTATTTCTTATCGGATTATCATTAACACTTTGTATCCCTACTATTATTAAAATTATATTTTTAATTTTACAAAATTACATTCGTATTAAACATTCTACAAAACAATAAAATTCTAGTTTTATATTGGTTGTATGGAATCCTACAAATTCAAAACATTCTTCTACATTCGGTATTAGGTTTTATTGTTCATTATCCGATGTTTATTAATCCTAATATACTCATTCAAGCCTTACTTCGGATGATATAATTACAACTATTAATATACCATGCACAAATATATGTTTATTACACATTATTGAATTATTTTCTTAATAAATATGCAATATTTATTTTCTAAATATTATTTAAAACATTCAAATTTTATTATCACTTTTTAAAAAAAAAACTTTGTTTAGATTTCTCTTTTTTAAAAATCTTATATTCATTTCCGAATTAATTTTAAACTGTATTATATGATTCTTTCTCTCTTTATGATATTTTGTACTTTCACTTTTAAAATTACACAATTCTAGACATTCCAGCAAATAAACTATTCTTACATAAACGATAACATATCTTCAGTTCTATTTTATTCATTATTTCTTTGAAAATATCTTTCTGACGATGCAGATTCACGAAATAAGGATAGCGAAGATAGATGCATAGGATCAAAATATAACTAGAATATTACTCATCATAAACCTTGACAATAATGGCACAGTGAATTAAAAGACACTATAGAGGAGTGACCTTTACCTGTCTACCAACCTCTATTATAGGAGTGATGCTAAAGCTATTTCTTCAGCTTTATTATAACATCAAAAAATTTAAAGATATGCAAAAACACTGTCCAAACTATATGTGTTCAGTCATAGGTCTTAGTTAACTATACTGAAATCACACAAACTAAATATGATCCAAATACTTTATTTTTCCTATTTCTTAACAAAAAACATCATCTTGGTTTCCTCTCCACTAGTACTACCAAGTCACTATCCGATCTTATTTCTCAAGATTTTTCTATACGGTACATCGACAAATTCCTATCTGCATTTCTAACAATAATAAAATTCATTTATTTCAAAACTATTCCGCTGTTCTTTAAGAAAATCTTTTTACTACTTTCCTCGTATATTTTATCATATACAAACTATTTTAAAATATCTGAATACTTTATTACATGAAAGTTCAAAAGAATCACACAATTGTTCTGGCAAATTATATTATTAATTATACTTTAAATAACTTATTGCATGCATATTCAGAATTACTCCTATCTCATAATATGTTTTAATGTTGTATAAAATGTGTACATATAATTTAAACTTTCACACATCATTCTTAATCAATAGATGATCTAAAAAAAATACATTATGCATTATAAATAAATATCAAAATTACCAAACGATCTTTATCTTCTCGATCGCGTTCCGTAGGCTTCACCATCCCATTAATTCTTGTAGATATAAGACTTCCATACATACACTTTATTTTTAAACAATATATCTATCATTCTATCAAGCTATTATATTTAATTTTTTAATATTACTAAATTTATGTTTATATGTTTTCCCTAATCTCACATAGCATTTTATATTTAAAATAAATTAGTAAAAAATATTTAAATTATATTTACGGTACTTCTTCATAAAACTTTCTTGAACCGTTCATATTAAAGCTAAAAAAAAAAATGTATATTATTTCTTCTTCAGTCACTTAATGTTCTATTTTAAGGCAAAACAATTATTACTCTGTTTAATAAATATTCATAGACGACAATCCTTGGTTTTCATAATATTGAATACAATTATTAATTCTGATATTAGTTAATCCTGTAAAGAAAAAAAAAAACGTCTCCATATTCTCTTCTAATATTGTCTGCTAATATTTTCCCGCGCGACTTTTACGATGCATCTTCTAGGTACTGTTATTTAAATATTCAATAAAATTTTTCTGTTTCCATGGATCCATTTTCATTAAGTAATTTAATTTTATATTTTTTAAATCAAGCATTTCCTCCATTGAATACTTTATAATATTTTTTAATTCCTCTCAGAGAAAGTTTTCCGTTCTTTTCCATAAAACACATGATAACACTTTCATATTATTCTATAATTTTTTCTTTCTTTTAAAATTCTGGTACTATATTTTTATAATGTCTCTTTTTAAAAGATAAACATTTTTTCTTCATTATATCTTTTACATAATTTTTCTTTATAATAAAAACGCATATTAAATTTTTCCATAGAGAAGAATAAAATAACTTTAAAGTAGCCTTATAAATTGTGCGTCATAATTTTTTCCTGACGGCAAGTAACTTCTCTTTTAAGTTTTCGTATAGCGTCCCAATTATATTTCTCTGAGTGACAATAATAAGTTTCTGGTTGAGCATAAATAAAGCTGTATTAAGGCACTTTCCAAATATTTTTCCCTTAGCAATATTTTTAGGTATTTTTCCTTGTACTTCCATTTTACTGTACGGTTTTGGTTAAACTCGAATAAAATATCCTGGTAAGATAACTTTTAAAATTAGCAATCCATATAGAGGCAGTCAAAATATATTATATGTTACAAAAGAACTTTTAAAATAAATACAAAATTTTAAATTTATATCACTTTTCCAGCTACGGTGTTATCAGCTAAAAAAATATGTTACTTTCTCTTTCACTTACACATTACTTCTCCTCCTGCTTCGTCTAATTCTTATATTTTTCTGCTGGATTACTTCCGTTGATTGGTTAATGACTTTATTTTAGCGCGAACAAATTTACACATTTTAGTTTTATAACAGACTAGACTGTTAAAAATGAAGAATTGATGACGTCATGTCTTAAATATTATTTAGACTAATATTTTTAAATTCAATTATAGTTTTATCAAAATCATTTAAACTTTAAAAACAATTATTAAAACAATATTTAATATTTCAACTTTTACTTTAAGGATCGATAGCAATTATATTTAGTTTCAAATTCACAAACTTTATTATTATTTTAACAAGTGTGTGTGTGAAGGTATATAATATACAGTCACGTGATTACTAACTTTATCAAATGATTTTTTATTTACGTCTCGGTCTAAATTACCAAAACTGATATATTTTATAAAAAATTTGGAAAATAATTTAAACTTGTAGAACTAAATATAATTCTCACCATCCCAAAGTTTATTTTAAAATATACTCTATTAATTTTGACTATTAAATATAATTATAACACTACATCTAGCATTTATTTAATTTATTAGTTTTAAAATATTATACTCAAATTATTAATATACTTTTAACTATTTATAGCTGTATTATTTTATATGGCCAGCTTTTACAACCATAAGCAAGAATATAATTAAGCTTTATTTAACTGTTTTCCTTTAAAAAAAAATCCTTTACATTTTTATATACCAGGTATTTTCAGCTTTAAATTGTACTATAAAATTTAATTATCCTACTATTATTTATATATCCTACAAACATATCTTAAAATTTAAAATTTTTTAGTAATTGACCATTCTACCTTATTATGACCTATAGATAAGGGCACAATATATATATATATATATATATATATATATATATATATATATATATTATTTATCAAAGCAAAATCACACATTTATATCATTTATTACTACAATACAAAAATAATAGGGAGCCATTTTTTATTTTTGAGTTAAGTATTCCAAAAACATTCAACTGTTAATAATAGCACATAGATTAGTATATGCACAATCTTTTGAGATTTATTACTCTCCCTCTTTCTTAGATTTCTACCTGATCAGTGACAGTACTAACATGAGAATTGAACCTGGACCCTTAGATTTTTGAATATTGAATTTTAATGTAACACTCTAACCAACTGAGCCATCCTGACAAAGACAACATTCAGTAGAAATTTCATATACTTATCTATGAGGTTCCTCCTGGTTTCTCTAACTTTTCCTAAGAGCAAAGTTGATTAGTGTTTTCCATACATTATGTACAGTCAAACTAAGTTGAGTTATGGGGTTATTCACCATTATTATGTGAATAGTTTTTTTAAATTTTCTTCCTTGTATTTTTTCTTTTCTGTTCAATATTTTGCATTTTCCCAATTAAATATATGTTCACTGATCAGTTTTCTTTTTTTTAATCATCAATTTGTGTTATTGAAAGAAATTTTCAAAGGGATGACAAGTTTCATCAATATACATTCTTTCACATTCACATAATATTTCATAGATGCAGGTTTTTCTTTTCAGTATTTCATTTCAATAAAAATTTTATTAACAATAAATAGTGATTACATACTAATAAAGGATAAATAAATGAATAAATTGTACAATAATATGATTATATAATGTTCTATTTGTCATCTGGCTAGATTATGTTATGAGAGCACAATTGTTATACTGTTATGTGGTTAGGTATAGTGAAGAGATTCTAAGAACTTATTTAATGGTATTAGCATTTTTAATATAAACATGAATATTTTCTTTTATAATTGATTATTCTATAATGCTGTGTAGGTGGGAATTGATAATCAGGAAGAGGACAGAGCAGTTAAAGACCAGGTGTCAGCAAAGACTTTACTGGAGGCAAGGAGCTGGTCATGTTTCTTGATTTTTTGAGCATTTGATAAAACAATGGTATGATTTGTGGTGGGGGTAATTCCATGAGACTTTTGCATCTCACTATCCATATGGAATAAAGGACAAAGGTAGAAAGCCTTATTATTGAAAAAAATCCATTATGAATGGCATTTTCAAGTGAGAAAATCATATCAGGTCTTAATGTTGGAATTGGATTATAATTATATCTTTCAAGTTTTAAGTCTTGGGCACCGGTGTATAATATCGTCTATGGTTTCATCTTCACGAGCACACAGACCACATATAGGGTCAATGCTGGTAAAACCTCTTCGGTGATAAAGAAACCAATTCATGGGTAGCACATTAAGATTTATTTTAATGATGAAGTCAAGGAATTTGGGTTCCAGACTCCATCTTTTGAAGTGTGTAATGAGTCTTTGGTTGGTTACTTTTAGGCTGGTTTTAATGGGTTGTTGATTATAGTTGATTATATTGTATGCTTCCCATAAGGTGATTTTTTGGTTAAGGTTAAAGGGTATTATCGGGTTATAAAGTTGTAGGTGTTGTATTAGGGATGCTATCCATGAACTGGAAGAGGGTGGAGGATGATCTGTCGGTGTAATTTTTTTAATAATGTTAGAGTATCCGCAGGAGAGGATCAGATTATGTAGAGTGTTGTGGGTTTTCTGTAAAATGATTGCTTGTATTGAGTGGAATGACAGTCCATTGAACCTGCATGGTCATTGGATACCTTGCAAGCTAATAGCAACTGTCCTTCCTCTCCAGAGAAGTTTGGTGCATAATCGGTTAATTTTATTTTGAAACTGTTTAGACATTTTAACGAATGGAAGATAATATGAGATTTTTGGCATTATGATCATGTTGAGGAGGCCAACCTTTCCATATAATGAAAGGTATACTCTAGAGAGTGAAGTGGTGATGGCTTCAGTTGAATGGAGGATTGCATCTTGAATCTCTCTTGCCATTGCAGTTGGAGTTTTGTAGATTGGGAAACCTAGGTATCTTTGGGGTTTTGCAGAAAAGGGAGAGTTAATTTGTTTACCAGACATTATCTTCCAGATGGAAGATTTGTTAAAATTTATTTGTAGGCCAAGTTTCGCTGTATTTCTGTTTAATATGTTCATGAGATGGGGAAGGTATTTAATGGTGGGAAGCACAACCATGATGTCATCTATATATGCAAATACATTGAAGTTTTTATTGAGAGAGGGAAGGAAAATTCCAGGGAGGTTTTTTTCTATATCCATCAGAAGAGGGTTGATGTATGCTGTGAAGAAAAGGGCACTGAGCGGGGATCCTTGAGGGATCGACTTGTATGGCTTGAAGCCTGGTGTGATCTTGCCATCAAGAGAGAGAAAAATCTCTCTGTTGTTGAGCAGATTGCTGACCATCTGTACAATCCTGGCTGGAATGTCGCATTCCAACAGAATATCCAGGAGGATGTTTATCTGGACTGAATCAAATGCTGCCGCAACATCCAGCTGGACAGCAATAGGTTTTGATTTACGATGTCCTCTGATGTAATTGAACAGTGCAGTTACATTGGACATAGCATGCAAGGTTGATGATCCCTTTTTCAGTATTGGTTTGACGAGATATGGCTAAAAATTTGAGTTTGGATTTGATCTTTAATGACTGACTCAATTATCTTGATAAGCAATGGGGTCATGGAAATTGGCCGGATACTGTTAATGTCATTTAGTGGTTTTGCTTTTTTAATAAAAGGCACAAGTGCCACTGGGTAAAGATCTGTTATGTTTCTGTTGCCGGAGGCTAGGTGATCAATCATTTTTTTAATAATTGGCACAGTGAATTGACTGAGGTGTTTGAGAAGGAAATTTGGGATGCCATGAAGGCCAGGATGAACACCGTCAGGGAGAGATGTTATCTTCTTTTTGATTTGGATTCCATGATGCCATGTTCGCCAGGGTCACCAGCATCCAACCAGCTGTTTATAGGAGAAGCTCCATCTTTTTGCATTAATTGGCAGAATTGTTTGCTGATGTGCTGCATCATTGGAAAGCCAATAAGATTGGTTCCATTAGTATTAATGGATAAGGGAGTGATTTGTTTTTTATTGTACCCCAGTGCCCATCTGAGGTAGTCTCTCATCCAGCAGTGTTGTTGTGCTAAGAAACATTTGGCTCTTCTGATGGATATATATTCTGCAAGGGACTTTTGCTTGATTTTGTAGAGATTTTTAAGGAAGATAATTTTTTCTGTATTTGTGAAATTTTGCTGTGATGCTTGAAGTTGTATATTAATGTCTGTTAGGTCATTTAGAAGGCCATTAGGTCCTTTGATTTTCCTGGTGTGGTGATTTAATATGGACTGAAGTATTCCAATGAAGGAAAACCAGCCCTCCTCAGCAGGAAGGGAAAGGATGTTTATTTTCTGGAAAAGGATGTATGCCTCAGACACTATCGCTTCGGTCATATTTGATTGGGTGATCATGCACATGGTTTTACCAGGTCCATCAATAGGTGTAGGGATTGAAATAGGTGTAAGTTGTAAGATTAGAGCCATATGATCAGAGAAAGCAACAGGGGCCAAGGCTGCATCAAGGTTGAAATGGAGGTCTGGGGTGTAGAAAACCAAATCAATCAGGGACTTTTTAGTTTTAGTATAGAAAGAGTAGGCTTCAGGAGGGAAGAAACCCTCTCCACACATTAATCTGCAATTTATTAGATGCAAAAATCTCTTGTTGAAGTCATTGTATGTGGTGTTAAAGTCTCCCAGAAGAATAGTAGGGGAGGCTCTGTTAGCGTTGATGGCATTTAGGATATGGATTATTTTTAGATATTGAGAGGTGTCTTTGGCTGTATATATATAAGCTATGATGATCGGATAACCCCAATAGTCTATTTCTATGACAATAATATTGGCATCTAGGAATAGAATGCTAAAACTGTTTGGTGGTGTTGACTTGCTGAGAAGAATACCGACTCCACCTGAAGCAGAATGGCCTATGGAAAATCTAGTAAATCCAAGAGCTGAGAGAAGAGATAATATTTTATGATCAGTCTTATGGTGATATTTAGTTTCACCCATAAGAAGTATATGAGGGGAGCAGAGCGAGAGCCAGTTTTTAATAGCTAGAACTCTATCAATTGAGTTGATGCCGTGAATGTTAATGCCAGCAATTTTGCAGAACATGATAGATTAATCCAAACCATCCTCAGCAAACTGTACCAAGTCAATGTGGGACATCTCCATGTTAATGAGTTCTGATGTTGTTTTGCAATCAGAATCTTGTGATTGAACTTGTGGATGGATTGGTGATATATTTGTTGGTTGAGGAAATGCATCCATGAAGTCTTCGGTGTCTGATGAAGTAGTGTAATCTGTCTGAGATTCGTCAGATGGATCGATGGTATCAATGGTTATAGGATCCATGGTTTTCCTCTTTTTTTCTATGGATTTGCGAAGCTTTGTGCTGGATATATCTGAAATTTGTTTGCTAGAGGGTGGTGGTGAATAATGTATTGGGTGGGAGCTGTCATCATCAGAGCTTGATTTATCTGAGCGAATTGATTTTCTTTTAATTTTCTCATTTGTATTTTGAGTATTTGTTGTGTTGGTTTTTTTGGGGGTTTTTAAGTTTAATAGTGTTGTTTTCTTTTTCCTGTTCTTTTGATGAAAGTGTTTTTTTATTGTTATAAGAATTTGGTTTAAATTTTAGCCCGAGTCATTTTCGGTTTGCTGTAACTGTTGTGAAATATTAATTATGCTGACTTTCAGGTTGAGTGTTTGATAAGTCTTTTTATCTGGATGGTTAATTATTGCAGGCATTGAAGAATTGAGGACAGTTTGTGGATCACTTTTTTTAGGTTTGTTAGACTTAGCTGGTCCGAATGATGATGCATCATTGGTTTTAAGCTAGGTGGGAGTTGTTATAGATGAATTGTTTTGAAATTTTTTAAGTGTATTTTCTTCATTGCCTCGGTTTTCCTTGCTCTCATTAAATGGTTTGGTCATATTGTCTTCTTTTGTAGAAAGAGTTTGACTAAGCATTGTTTCTTGGGGATTAGTATAATATGTATCGTATGAATGATCTTGAGTATTATTGGTTTGAGAGCTTGGTTTAGTAGCAGTATATGTTATTGCTTGGTTCTCTGATTCACTACTATTAGTGTAGAGGTTGGTGTTTGTTCTTTCTTAAAGATTGTAATTTTGAAAGATAGGTTTGGATGTGAAAGATTTTGTTGGAGGATTTATTTGAATCAGATTGTCTGGGTTTGTGAGGTTGCTGTTTGAATTAGTCCCATGTGGTGATTGTCTATTTAAGGATGTGATAGCTGTATTAATAGGTCTACCAGGGCATCTGTGAACTTTATTCTTTTTAATACCACAGTGTGTGCATATTCTTGCTGCACAATCTTTAATAAGGTGTGTTCTTTGAAGGCAGAAGAAACATTGTGGCTGTACTCCCCTGAAGGTCAAAACCATAGGAGAGCCTCTTGCAGTAATAATGGTGGGTATGTCAGTGGGTATAATGTTTTTCTTTAATGTAAGTGTGAAGATAACTGTATTGGACAGGATTTGATCTTCAAAGTGAGGATTTAATAGGTGTTTAAATTTGCTAACTGAACCATAATTAATAAGGATGTCTTGTAGTTCTTGTTCTTTCAAGTGGGCAAGCCAGTTTTGAATTCTGCCGGATAGTGTAACTGGATGGTTCATATCTATGGAGCATAGTATATAATTTCCTAAAGATCGGTAGTTATTTTTAAAGTTCATATGGTCTGCCCACATTTTAAACTCAACGATAACTTAGCAGTCATTGGGATGATTAAGGATCATGTGAATGCCTCTGCCTAATTGATTTAGATTGATTGGACTGTATAGTTGTTCTAGAGGGAACTTATATAATGCACATTGTTGATTTGTTATGGCTAAGATTAATGACTTATCACTGTAGTAGTTTGTAAACGATTTATACAGAGTGTTGGGAATCATTTTGTTGAAATCGTTATTTATTTTTAGGAACATGTCGTCATTAAGATCGTTTATATTAAATGAGACATTTTCCAGAGTGTTTGATTCTTTTTCTGTGTTTAATTCTGAGATATTCAAATATAGTTCATTGAAATTATCGATCTTAATAGTTTCGGAGATGCTCTCAGAATTTTTAGACCTTACGATATTTGCATATGTAGAGGAATTTTTTAATATTGGAATTGAGGAAATTGGTTTAGATTGTAAGTTGGCCGATGTAGCAATGGATTGTTCTGTGCTATAATCTTTGTTTGTTTTGAAATGAGATTTATTAGTTTTAAAATTTATTTCTTCTTTTTGATTTTTAAATTTACTGTTGACAAACTGTAATGTGACAGTGCTGGTTTTGTCAACCTCTGGTGGAAAAGTTTTAACTTTAAAAAATTCGCCAAAATCATCTTGTTGGAAATTTTGTCTATTATTTTCAGATATGGTTTTCAGGGTATTATTGGGCAAAGGAAATTGCTCATTAGAGTCTTCTGAGGGAGTGTAAAGTCTTCGGAGAGGAGATGATTGGTTTTTGCTTGTATTTTTAAGGATTTCAATAGTTTCGCTTGATGAGATATTTATGCTATTGTTTATATTAGGGGTAAGTTGAATATTTTCTAAACTTTTGTTGATATTTGCGATGGTGTTTTCATTTGATTTATTGGTTTGTGGGTTTTTATTTGTAGTAGAAGTTAGTTTAGTTGCATTTAGATTAGATCTAAGGCTATAATATTTACGACTGATGACTGCATTGCTAGATTGAATGCCGAGATCAGGGTCAACATTAATTTGAGATTTATCGATTATATTATCACTTTCCATAATATATAATGATTAAAACCGACTTACCTTGAATAAAAAATGTAAAGGTAAGGGGACAATCGTCCCTGTCTTCTTGAAACTGAATCACTAAGGGACGCTTTTTATAAGACCAGTTGCAAAGATGGCTGCCAAAAGCGGAAGTGTTCTTTTCAGTATTTCAAGTTTAGTTTTTGCATATGTTACAATTTCTTGTAGTATGGTGTGGTTCTGGAAAGCTGTTCTGATGATATACTGATTGCAGATATTCCTTAATTTGTCTGCGTTTTTGGTGAATATGGGTGAATTATAGTACCCAATAATTGTTTTTTTTATTTTGATGGTTCTTTTTGTTGCCTATTTTCTTAATAACAGTTAATGGATAACTGTTTTTCATAAGAGTTTGTTGTATACAAAACTTTTTTTTAATGGCTGGTTTCTGAACAAATTTATTTTCATCTGTTCTAAAGACATTCAATCTTATATTAGATAATGGAAATAGTTCAAAATATAAATACAACTAAAATGTCATCACAAACCTTCAGGAAAACACTAAACATAATATAATTCGGTAGTCGTTGAATAGCCATTATATCCCACTTGATGGAATTGTTGCTAAACAAAAATGATTCAATACAACATTTCCTGACATTCCTTTCAATCTAACATATTCTAGCATTATTGTATATAACCTTTTTTTTATTAAAATAAAAGTAAACTTTTTTAAAAAAAATATGTTTTTTCATTTTAGTATTCAATATAACATTTCCTAGAGCGCGCGATTCAATCTAACATTTTCTAGCCGAATTTTTTCTTATGGTGCACGATTCAATACAACTATTTTTTTTTAAATAAAACTAACCTTTTGTAAAAAAATCTGTTTTTAATTTCAATTCTTTTAAGTAAAAATGAAAGTTTTTTTTTAAATGTGTTTTTAATTTGATATTTTTACACTAAAAATAACCATTTTATGGAAAACTGTTTTTAATTTTACTTGTTTGAAATAAAAGTTTTTTTTTTTTTAAAAAAAAAAATGTTTGTAATTGGATCCCCCCCCCCCATTTTGGAACTATGTTGATTGATTTTTAATTAACTAAAAAGCCAAAAATGATTTTACATTTGTTCTAACTTAGCCAAACATTTATTTAGTCAACAAACGAAAACCATTTCACTCATCAATATTTCAAGAAATAATACTAACATATTTTTTACACTGAAAAATGGTTTAATAAACAAACACAGAATATAACTATTGCATACAATTAGAATAATCACATTCAAAAGATATACTTTAACAACAACTGGAACACTCTATTGATGAAAATGTTGATTTCACTTGTGGCCATTTTCTAATTCTCAACTCTAAAATTTCACAAGTGACATTATATTGCCAGAGAGCTTGTTAAAAACACCCTTTCCCAAATTTTGACAATTGCCATGTCTCTAGTAATTGTTGTTTGCAATGTTAAAATTTAAAATAACTAATACCATATACATTGAAATGAGTTAAAAAATTTAAAATAAACATTTGCAAAATTACTTACACTACAATTCTATAATCCCAAAAGAAATCAAATACTGTAAATGTTAATTGCGAAAGTTTTGTAGCAATTGCTACATTGAAGGTGTCTAAGAGTGACTTTTTTTGCAAAAGACAGTGGTCGTGAAAAACGCTCAAAATCTGTATATATGTTATGGTATAATACTGATAGCATATATATGTAGGCTTACTAATAGGTATGCCTAGTAAACAGCATTTTAATGTGCTTTTACCTAGGTAGGATGCCATTAGGCAGTGTAAGGCAGTTAATCAATGACAACCTACTATATCTTGTGTTGGGAATGAAAGTATTCATTTATTATTAACACTCGTAAAAATGTGCATGCACAATAGCTTGAAAGGCTGATCTTTAATGTATGACAAGCTATAATTTACATAAAAACAAACATGAAAATAATATTTTCAACTGACAAACAATGGTTAAAAACAAATATTGTCAGACATGATGATTAGAAACAGTATATACCAAAATAAATTCATGATGAATCCACTTAAGGATTGGCCTCACTCTGTACATAATATATTTGTTGTATGGCCACATGTGAACACTATTCAAACTTTCTGGAAACACATCAACATATTCCCTTCAATTAAATTCACATTAGAAATCCAAACAAGAACAAAAATTGGCATTTTTAGATTTTCTTGTGACAAGACTCCCTCACAGCAAAATCAAAACTACAATTTACAGAAAACCCACACATGCAGAAAAATACACTTAGAATATACATTCAATCACACCAAAAACACATTACTCGGGGTTATACTATCACTATGGAACAGAGCAAAACAAGCTGGTTTAGAAACCAGTGATTTGAAAAATGAAAAGATCTATATAGAACAGACTCTTATGAAAAACAATTATCCATCAGCTGTTATTAAGAAAACCTTAAATAAACAACAAAAATAACCATGAAAATGAAAAACAATTATTAGTACTCTAGAGTATCCATACATGCCAAAAATAGCAGACAAATTAAGAAAAATCTGCAATCAGTATAACATCAAAACAACTTTCCAGAGCCATACCACACTATGAGGAATTCTAGTATCTACAAAACCTAAATATGAAATGCTGAAAAAAAAAGACTACATCTATGAAGACCATGTGAATATGGAAGAATGTATATTGATGAAACCTGATGTCCCATTGAAAAGTGCTTGTAAAGATACAAACTGATGATTAGAAGAGAGAAAACAGATATGTCTAATGTAACAGACCATGTATGTATCAGTGAACATATGTTCAATAGGGAGAATACAAAAGAATTGAATAGAGAAGAAAAGATACAAAGAAGAAAATTTAAAGAAGCTGCTCACATTACAATGAAAATCAACCTCACAAGTCAATTTAGTGTGCTTATACATAATATATGAAAATCACTAATCAACTTTGTTCTTAGAAAAAAGTGGAGAAATCAGGAGGAACCTCATAGATATATATATATATGCAATTTCTACTGACTTTTGCCTTTGGCAGGATGGCTTTAGTGATTAGAAAGTTATCTTAAGACTCAATATTCAAGAATCTAAGAGTCCAGGTTCGATTTCATTGCTAATACTGCCACTGTTCCCATCAGCAACACTGGAAGAAGGGAGAATAATACCTCTCAAAATGCTGTGCATATATTAACCTGTGTGCTATTACTAACAGTTGAATGTATTTGAAATATTAAATAAAGTTAAATTTTTCTAAAGACATTTAATCTTTATATTAGATGATGGAAATAGGCCAATATATATAAACAACTAAAATACCACAATCACAAATCTTTAGAAAAATACTATGCATTAAGAAGGATTAAATATCTCGAATTTTATAAAGTAGTGTGAAAAAAAAAGGTTATTATGATATAAGAAAGTATAATTGTGAACTAATAAGGAAATCTGTAAAAGAGAAAAAGGTCTCAAAAGTGTAAAACAATATCTTGGTATTGGCAGGAAACTTATTTCTGCAGTAATTAAAAAATTTGGAACTATTATTAAAAAGAGAGATGACATCATGAAATGAGTAATTAAAAAGAGAGATGACATCATGAAATGAGTAGAGGAGCTCTATAAAGAATTACATAGCAATAATAAACAAGGAGAAGTACCTCTTACAAATACTATATTCTGAATTGTCCAGGAGGTTAATGAAGAAGTGAGACATGCAATTAAATTTATAAAGAAAAAAGCTTCAAATAATGATGGAATTATAATCAATATCTTAAAAGATGCAGGTAAAGAAATAGAAAAAAAAATTGGCAAGTTATATATCAAATGTCTAAATGATAAACATGTTCCAGATGATTGGAGGAATGCAGTATTAATATTAATATTTAAAAATGATAATATTATATTAGAAAATACAAAACTATCAGTAACAGTTCTATACAAAATTTTACCAAAATACTTACAACTCACCTACAGTAAACTTTGGATTTTAACCAACCCAAAAAATATGCTGGATTTAAATGTAGTTTTAGTATAGTAGATCATATCCAAGTAATGTGTGAAGTTATAGAAAGGGCAAATGAATATGAGTTACCATTATGCTTTGGATCTGTAGAGAGTTTTTTAATGATTAAAGCATTGGATAATCAAGGTATAGTTGCAGGATATTGTCATATTCTGAACAATACTTATAAAAATGCAATATCAATAATTAGATTACATAATGATATTAGGAAGATTAATATTGAGAAGGGTATATACCAGAATGACTCCATAACTCCAAAACTATTTATACCAGTTTTGCAAAAAGTATTTTGTGGATTAAAATGGGAAACTAAGAGAATGAAAGTAAATAAAGATTATTTAAGTCATCTAGATTTTGAAGATGATGTAATTGTTTTTGCAAATAATGATCTAGAGCTTCAAGAAATGCTACAAAAATTATCAGATGAAAGTAAGAAAGTAAGATTAAAAGTAAATGTTAAAAAAAGTAAAAAAAAATGTTCAATGCATTTTCTCAAAAGATGCAAATAAAGATTGATAATAATGAGTTAAAAAGATTAACAATTACAAATACTTTCATCAAATTATTACTACAGATGATAATGTAAGGATGAAATTAATCAAAGAATTAAACTTGGTTGGATTGCTTTTGATAGAAATAACTTAATATTGAAAAAAATATGTATATGTGTTTGAAAAAGAAAGTTTTTAATAAATGTGTTTACCAGTACTTATTTTTGGATCTGAAACTTGGACACTAAACAAAAGAACAATGCAGAGACTTCAGACCATTCAATAAAGTATGGAGAGATGCACATTAAGAATAACCAGAAAAGATCAAATAACAAAATATATGGGTGAAAGAACAAATAGGTGTTGTTGACAGAAGAGATGATAATAGATGGAAAATTTAAATCTTAAAGTGGATTCCAAGAGATTGTAAAATATCCAGAAAAACACCACATGTGAGATGTATGGACGAAATAAGGAAGGTACTGGGGTAATGTGTAGAAGAGAGGTGAGAGATTGGAGAAGATGGATTGAACTTGGAGAGACCTTAATCCTGTAGTGGATTAATAATGTTTGGAAATGATGATGATGATGATTTTGAAATAAAAGTTTTTAATAATTATGCTTTAACAGGTTTTACTTATGGATCTGACACCTGAATATAACAGAACATTAAGCAACACATAAACTTCAGATTACTCAACAAAGTATAAAGAGATGTATGATAATGTTAACAAGAATGGTTCAAAAACAAAATGCGTGGGTAAGAGAATAAACAGGTATAACCACTACCATTGAAAAAATTAAGAGACTGAAGTGGAGCTGGGATGGACACTTTACTAGAAGAAATGATAATAGATGGATAGTTAGAATCTGAAACTATATCTTAAGAGAAGGCAAAAGATTTAGAAAAAGATCATGTGAGATGGACTAATGAAATAAGGAAATGTGTTGTGGAGAAAAAAGACCAGAAGTTGGAGAAACTGGATTAAAAATATGGAAGAGCCCTTCACCCTGCAATAGGTCTAAAAATGGTTGAAGATAATGATGATGATATATAGAAATATAATCTCAAACAGTTGTAACTAAAACTTTTCAAGGATTAAAAGTAATAATAATAAAATACTTCAATTTAAAATACTGATAAGAAAATAAATAAATGAAAACAAAAAAAAGTGATTTTTTTCTTATCGGTTTTTATATCCAGTGCAAAATAATGATTTAATTAAATAAGATAAATGCCATAAAAGATGTTCAAACATTAGATTGAGATCATTTAGGCTGATTTAAAAATAGAAACAGCTAAGAATAGGTAATAGATCCATTAAAAAGAAATCAGATCTATAATTTAACTTGGCAACTGATAACTTTTCTTATTCTAAAAAAAAAAAAAAAGAGATTATTTGGAAGAATAATTAAAATTCAAAGGTGATAAGATAAAAAAAAAATTCTCTCATTTGTTTTTTTTTTTCTTAAGACGGAAAATTCAACTAGACAAAAGATAAGACATTAATAAAAGATAACTTGTAGAAAAATAACCAATTTAGATAAATAATTTAATTGCGCTCGTTTTTAATTAAAACTAATAGAAGAACAGATTTCGATTGGAGGCTATTATTAAATTGATTAAATGAAATATTTTTTTAAAAAAATAATAATATAAAAATTTGCAAATCAAAGTTATTTTCAAACTATTTAATTTATGTATGAATTATTATTAATTAATAGTAAAAATATTTTCAAAAGCCATTTTTAATTCAAAATATTTTTAATAATGATCGAATAAATATAGAGCTTAAAGAAATGTATTTTAAACGTACAAATTAACTTTATTGTCTTGCGTTGTTAGCCGAGAGGTATCGCAACCGCCATGCAAGCAAGTAGTTGGTTGCAGACGGGTGTGGGTTCGCGTCCCGGCAGATGCTATGACATATGAAAAAAAAAAAAAATTAACTTTATTGACAGAAATCTTTTGACAAATGGGACACACTGATAAAAATTAAAAAATTTGAAAAATAAATTTACAGCACAGTATGCTCATTCTGGTTTCTCTTAAGCTTACCCACAGATAATGGACTTGTCTTTAATCAGTATTAAGCTACAATAGGACTGACCAATGAAATAGTAATATAAAGAAATAAACGGCCAATGGTATGAAGAGGCCAATCGGAAAGCTAGGTCCGTGATTCCAATATTTCCAGTAAGGATAGAGTTTGTTAATTACAGATGTTCATTTGAGATGGAAAACAGACAACAAGCAGATAATTGCCAGATATTAAATGATGGTATGTATGCCATCCTTAATCCTGTGCTACAGTGAAATAAAACCAAGACTGGAGCAGAAAACTTCAGGCTACAGTCATAACTGTACCTATATTTGAGGCAATCCACCCTATAGGTTGAAGGTGTCAATGTTTCAATAGGAAAGTCACTGCATTTCTTACCAAATATTAGTCATGCCATTAATAGCTAAATTTACACAGTTCACCACTAGAGGGCAACCATTGCATATATATATATATATAATAAAAGAATAGCTAAAATAGTATTTAATTGGGTTATGAGTAAAGGGCAGGTAATAAGATGGGTGAGAAAGGTAATGCGCTATGCAAAAGATTTGGATAAAGAATTTATATCAGTATATTTGTACAAAAGATGGGATGATTGTGTTAAGAGGATTATTGAGTGTTATAGCAATAAGGAATGGGATAAAAGAATAAATTTATTAATAAAGACTAGGGAGTTAGAGAGATGGAGAAATAGTATGGAGAGTAAAAAGAGTTTAAATATATATAGAAATAAACAGAATATTAGGTGTGAGTTAATTTATGATAATAGTAAGGAAAGTAGTTTATTGTTTAAGGCTCGAACGGGATCTTTAGCTACAAAAGAATATACATGTAAATGGAAAAATATGGGTGATTTATTTTGTAAATTATGTAAGGAAGGAATTGAAAATATTAGGCATTTGTTAATTGAATGTAAATGTTTGAAAACAGAAAGGGTACATATAATGAAGTTGTGGAAAAATAAATATGAAAAGAGTGATTATACAGAAAGTGAATTATTGGTTTTTATGCTGGGTTTGGGAAAAGATAAGGGGGATTTAGATATAAAGGTTATAGAGTTGACAAAAATTATGTTGTGGAAATGGGATAGAGCAGATTATGGGTAAATTTAGAGTGGGGAATGTAAAAGAAAGTGGCTAACAGGTTTATCTGGGCATAATTGCTGAGATATTCTTGACTTCGTTTAAGGAGAAGCCATAATACATCACATCACATCACATCACATCTGGAATATTAGATTCACAAAAAATGAATTGAATAACGCAGGGAAGAGATTGAAAAGTGAAAAGGCGAGAGGTTTAGATGGATGGGCAGCAGAGATGGTAATGAATTTAGGGCATAGAGCAAAAGCAAAGTTATTATCATGTTTTAATAAAATGGCACAGAAGACAGTTTTTCTGTTTAGTTGGAGTAATACAAGAATAAGAATATTATTTAAAGGGAAGGGTAAGGATCATAGAAAGTTAAATAATTATAGACCAATAGTTAATCAGTTTTATATAAAGTTTTCTCATATATGCTAGCTGGAAGAGTTGTAAAATGGATGGAAGAGAATAATGTAGTGGGGGGAATGCAAGGAGGTTTTAGGACAGATAGGCGTATAGGAGATAGTTTGTTTGTAGTTACACAACTTATGGAGATGAGTAAAAATTCAGGTAGATCATTATATATGAGTTTTATAGATGTAGAGAAAGCATATGATAGAGTAAATAGAAATAGATTATGGGTAAGGTTAGCCAATTTGGGAATGGATGAAGCTTTAATAAATATTATTAAGAAATTATATGAAAATAATTATTATACTTACCAGTTAGGGGATATAGAATCAGTTAAAGTTAAAAATGGGATGGGATTAAGGCAAGGATGCCCTATGTCACCTATTTTGTTTTTGTTGTTTTTGAGTGAAATGGAGAAAGCAATAGAAAGACTAGGAAGAGGGGTAGAGATACCATTAATAGGTGGCAAGGGAGTATATATTTTGTCGGGTCTTCTTTTTTTGCAGCAGCAGATGATATCTTTTTGTGTGCAGAAAGAAGAGAAGATATGGAAATTATGTTGAGGACATGTGCAAGGGTGAGTAAAAAGATGGGGATTAAATTTAGTGAAGAAAAATCAAATATAATGATGGTTAATACTGAGAAAAAAGAAGATGTAGAATTTTTTATTGGGGGATATAAAGTTAAGTGTGGTGGATAGATATAGGTATTTGGGAATCATCTTATGTAAACAGGAAAATTGCTTGGATGAATGGGAGAAAAAATTGATAAATGAAGCAAAGAAAAGAAAGGGTTTGGTAAAGAAACTAACAGTATTTTCATATAATAAATATGATGTCGCTAGAATAGTATAGAAAGGATTTGCAGTAGCAGGGTTAACATATGGTAATGATGCATTATGTGTTAGTAAAAGGGTTTTAGATTATTTAGAGAAAGTACAAAGGGAAGTAGGAAGACATGCATTAGATGCAGAGATGTGGACAGCAAAAGAGGCAATTCAAGGAGAAATGGGATGGTCAAGTTTTCATATGAGAGATGCAAAAAGTAAAATGAAAATATTTGGTAAGTTGCAGTTTATGGATAGTAAAAGAATAGCAAAAATAGTGTTCACTTGGATTATGAATAAAGGGCAGGTAACAAGATGGTTGAGAAAGGTAATATGGTATGTGAAAGATTTGGATAAAGAATTTATATCAGTATACTTGTATAAAAGGTGGGATAATTGTGTTAGGAGGATTGTTGAGTGTTATAATGGTAAGGAATGGGATAAAAGAATAGAAGCATTAATAAAAAATAGGGAATTGGAGAGAAGGAGAACTAGTATGGAGAGTAAGAAGAGTTTAAATATATATAGAAGTAAATGGAATATTGGATGCTAGTTAATTTATGATAATAGTAAGGAAAGTAGTTTATTATTTAAGGCTCGAACGGGATCTTTAGCAACAAGAGAATATACATGTAAATAGAAAACCATGGATAATTTAGTGTGCAGATTGTGTAAGGAAGGTATAGAAAATATTAGGCACTTATTGATTGAATGTAAATGCTTGAAAGCAGAAAGGATACAGATAATGAAGTTATGGGAGGATAGACATGAACAAAGTGACTATACAGAAAGTGAGTTATTAGTTTTTATGTTGGGTTTGCGAAGAGATAAGGGGGATTTAGATATAAAGGCCATAGAGTTGACAAAGTTTATGTTGTGGAAATGGGATGGGGCAGAATATGGGAGAACTTAAGAGTGGGGAATGGAGAATAAAATAGCAAACGGGTTTATCTGGGCATAATTGCTGAGATATTCTTGACTTCGTTTAAGGAGAAGCCAAATACATCACATCACATCTATATATCTATTTGATTTATAAATATGCATAACAATAATATCTTTTATTTATTTCTAGGGTTATGTTTATACTACAATGTAAACACAAAAGTATTTGTCTAAAAGTTTGTGATGGTGGTATTTCAGTAATAATTACATGTTGAATTATTTCCATTATCAAATAATAATTTGCTCAAAGAAATGGAAAACATTATTTTGAATGTAATATCTGGACAATGAGCAAAACAGAATAAATAAATACATGAGTAGGATATGCAATTGTTCTTCAGGACTGCCCATAGTACAGGGCACTATTGATTTATTGATACTAATCCCATACAACACATGAATGTTGAGAAAAGATTAAGTAATAAATATTAATGTTTAAAGAAGTATACTCTAAAATATTATTAGGAATAAATGGATACAACATGTTTTCTAATGGTTTGTATAAAATAGTGAGTTGGAGGGGAAAACATGATGATTGGATACTGGAAGCGGTATTTTTTTATTCCTGTGTCAAAGTATCATCCAGGAAGCAAATCTGGGACAACTGCTTGTAAGGCAGATACACTGACCACTTGACCACCAATGCTTGACTAGAAGCAGTATTTTTTATGTTAGACAATGTACAAAAATCATATACAACACTTACATAGGACTTTAAAAAATTGTATGAAGCTTAATTCTGCTCATTCAATACTTTGTAAAAGGTAATCAAAATTCATGGACAGTTATGAGGAAAAACATCTTATTATGCTACTGAGCCCATGGTTTGTTTTTTTTTAAAATGCAATAAATAAATATTTTCTTTGTTCTTCATATTGGTAATTTTTGTAAACATTCAACATTTGATTTTAATTTTTAAATCTTTAGTCTATATCAGAATTTAATAAACATATTCTTGAATTGTTAGCAATATAAATTTATGAATAAAAACATTCTAAAAATCATATTTGAATGTTGCAAATATAGAAAATATATATATATAAAATGAAATAAGTAAGAAGAACATTTTAATTGGATAATTATTATAACACTATTGAAAAAAAGTAAATTAATAAAATCTTTGTTGAATGAATTTGTTTTTAATAACTGAATAAATTGTTGTTAAGTCATCATAAATCTATGAAATTCTGTTCTAAAATTTAAAATTACTTTGATCATTTTTAAATTATCACAAAAATTCTATACTACAGTGTTTGTCAGAATGTGGGTGTAGTTTTATATTTTTCATTACACTGAATTTCTTAACTTGTATTTTTAAAAATGAAATATGAATATATTTTAAAATAATCATAAATATTTAGATAAACTATTAAAATGTATTTTTTCTCCTTGCTAACAGCAATTGAAGTGAAGTTCAACTGTTCTCTCAATAAATCTACCAATCAGTATTTTGGGGAGGAGCTTTAGCTATTTGAAAAAAACTTGATATTTGAAATACTGACTTCTTCAGATTTATTTTTAAACCAATAAATCAATATTATTTTACCCCACTCTACTATTTAATAAACCCAAAACTGTCAAAATAGTCCTATAAGTAATAGCACGAGATTGAAAGAAAGATGGACTATAAGTGCCATTTCTAAAAGGAGAATTTTTTGCATTAATTAGTAAGTTAAATTAATATTGCTCTAAAATGTACAGATTCAAGAAACATTTTAATGCTGCTATTTCATTTCAAATTAGGAACTTTTCTACACCATATCTTTATCATTTAGTGGTCTATTGAATTATTTTCTTCTATGTATGATATTTAGTAATATTAAAGATAGATAAAAAGCTCATATTTAAGATCATATTTATTACAGTTATGAATGAAAATAAGAATTAGCAGATTATTTATGGTCTGACCCTAAGATATTCCAGTATTTGATAAGAACTGAAACATGCAGGCTTATTATATACCTGTGTCAATATATATAATATATAGGGTATATGAGCACAGACTTTCACATTACCCACCACTCTCCACACTATCTCATAACATGGATACACTTGAACACATATATGTTGAAAAGATAAATAATCACCGATATATGTATTTCATGCTAAACCAGCAATCATCAGTTGGTCCAGATTACCATCACTACACATATATGCTATAAGTACTCAGATACATATTAAGATAGCCAAACCTCATACTTTAATGGACAAGCTTCAATCTACTCTACACTCCAACTCTTCAATCATCCATCCAATTGAAAATTCTGATGATGGAATGCTCAAAGGCCATCCTGAGGCCAAGATTCTTGTCACATCCATGTTGATCTAAGGTCAATCTGACCCTTCATGTACAGGACATAATCCATTTATGAGATAGTGTGGAGAGTGGTGGGTTGTGTGAAAGTGTGTTCTCATATACCCTATATATATTACATATAAAAGACACAGGTATATAATAAGCCTGTGTGTTTTAGTTATTACATAGTAGAGATAATCTGTCCATCCTTTGTATATGTATTAAATGGATTACATCCTGTACATGAAGGGTCAGATTGGCCTTAGGTCAACATGGGTATGACAAGAATCTTGGCCTCAGGGTGGCCTTTGAGCATTCCATCATCAAATTTTCAGTTGGATGGGTGGTTGAAGAGTTGGAGTGTGGGGTATATTGAAGTCTGTCCATTAAATTATGAAGTTTGGCCATCTTTATATATATCTGAGCACTTATAGCATATATGTGTAGAGATGGTAATCTGGACCAAATGATGATTGCTGGTTTAGCATGAAATATGTATATTGGTGATTATTTATCTTAACAACATATATGTGTTCAAGTGTATCAGTGTTATGAGATAGTGTGGAGAGTGGTGGGTCATATGAAAGTCTGTGCTCATATACCCTATATAGTATTTGATAAGGTAAATTCTTTCAAAGAGACAGTAACACTTACTGACATATAAAATACAAAGTTAATTAAATAAACCTAATAACTGTATTGTGAAATATAATAAATTAATGTAACATGTATATTCAAATGCAATATTGAAAATATTAAACACAAGTTTAATGCAATTTTGCAGCCTTACAAACAATTGTCCTGGGTTAGCATGTTCACTTCCCAGCTGATGCTATAACACATGAATATATATATATATACATTCAAGGGCATATGTTTGTTGTTTTGAATATACGTTTTCTTTGATAAAGGTGCTTAAAAATACATTAAAATTGATTGTATTTAATGTTTGCAATATTGTTTTGAGTATATGGTGCTAACACTGTCTTTATTAAAATCTAATTTAGTTTAAAACTTTGTAATTCAGATTTTTGAAAATGCAACATACAAAGCACATATTTAATATGTAAATTTATAAACCACAAACTGTTAATGACAAAGTGGTCTTTAAATGTAAACAACATGACAACAATCAAAGCTTAAATAAATCATATAATCTATAATCTGTTGTCAAGGGAATCTGTATAGGTAAAAGTTGCATGTGCAATCAATACAGATATATTCTTGCAATTATATATTTAATATTATCACATCCTTATTGGTTTTATAATAATGTCATAAGTTTTAAATTGTGCTTTATGCAAAAAAGTGAAGCTTATTATTATTAGAAAAAAATTATATGGCTGAGTGCTTTCAGAAAACTTAAGTCTCCATATTTATAGCCTACTTTAAGTGAAGTTTAATGGTAATTTATGCAAAGTTTTCTTTCATAAAGACTATTTTCTGGAGATTGTAAAGCACGATTCTTTTTGATTTATTGCATAGTTGTAATTTGCAATAAAGCATGCCTCCTTAATCTTTCCTTTCATATCATTATGTTCAGTGCACAGTGCCCCCAACACAGTGGGCTTGAACACATAGCTTGCCACTTTCTGGCACTCAAAAATATAAATTTGTTTTCAGTATTATTTAGAGCTTTCCTGTATAAATAATGATATTGAGATGTTCTGGTGGTAATGGAGACTTAAAGTTCTCTGAAAGCGTTCAGCCATATAATTCTTTTTTAATAATAATAAGCTCCACTTTTTTTGCGTAAAGCACAATTTAAAACTTACCACTCAAACATGAAGTAAAAAAACAAGGATTTTATTTCAATATTGTCATAATGTTTTTACAACTTTATTGAGTCCTTAAATAAATATTCTTCTGTATTGTCATGTACTTTGATAATGAGTCTAGCCTCTCTGATGTGCTATAAACTTGATCAAATAGCTGCTTTTTATAATGAAATATCTTTTTTTTGTCCTATAGAAGTTGACTTGACAGAAAATTGTAAATTATATGGATTTATTTAAACTTTGACTGTTCTCATGTGATGTAAATTTATATGTAATTCACCTATACTTTTATATTTATATTTGATATTTACCACATTAAACATAGAAATTACAGAAATCAAGACATTTTAAATCATACTTTCTGTCAGATTATTGATTTTAAATAAATATAAGGTTTGAATCGTAAACTACATTTATCTTGAATTAATTCCAAAATAATTTAACATTAAAAAACTTTTGACTAAAAATTTTTAAATCAAAAACATCAGGTTGATTTATAAAGAAATTTGTATGGACTTCTTAAAAACCCTGTCTAAAAATTAAATATCATGTATAAATAATTATCATTGTGTCGTTAGAAACTTTTTGTAAATAAAGATAATTTCTCTATTTCCTAAACAATAAAATATTAATATTAACAAACTAACAATGAAATAAAATGAATATATAATATGAATATCTATTTATGAAAAATTAATAAAAATGTTGAAGATTACATTAGCTACTTATGGGATATTTTACCATATTAAAACATGCATACACACAAAAGAAATTATAATGAATAATATAGTATTTCTGTATTTATCACATTAGTATATACTCAATGAAACATAATATTTTCACTGCTATTATTAATGAAAAGACTGCTGATCATCATTTTATATTTACATCCACTCCAAACAAAGTCTAACAAAATGAAATAACAGAAATAATTGAAAGTAAATTTATTGTATAATTATAAACTAGAATTTTTTTTTTTTTTTTACAAAAAACGGAATAGAATGAAGTTATAAAAATTAATGGCATTAATATTATATATGAGAAGTTTGCAAAAATATTCAAAGGTATACACAAAAAGTGACAAGAAATCATTGTGGTTATAAAGAATAATAAAAAGTGCAATAAAGTTAATTCTATAATAAAAGCAGATAAATGATTGTTTTTTTTTTTTTTAAATGTCATAGTACCGGCCGGGACGCGAACCCGCAACCCGGGCAACTGCCTGCAAGTGCAAAGCAGTCGCGCTGACCTCTCGACCACCAATGCAAGACAAAAATGATTGCTTTATAATATTTTTTTAAATAAAAATAGGTAATGTAAAGAAAATTTGGAAAAAAATAAATGAAATATTATTAAAGAGATCAAGTTCTATAAATGACGAAGATTTAAAAAATATTTTAATATAAATGACAGTTTTCTTCTAGCAAATACTTTTGATAATAAATTTAAAAAAATCATGATATTAATATTTCAAAAATATATAATAGTTAACCTCATTCAGTATTTATGTAAAATTTAAATAAAAAAGATTTATATGAAATAATAAAAGAATATACCGTTAATATAATTCCAGGTATACATAAAATCACATAATAACACATGTAAGATGGATGGATGAAATAAATAGTGTGCAGGGGTGATGTGGAGAAGATAAGCTAAAGATTGGAGATGGATTGAACTTGGAGAGACCATCCTGCAGTGGATTGATAATGGTTGATGATGATGACACATAAAATCAAAATCACAAACATAAAAAATAATATTGATAATCTAGCAAATATTAAAATTTATATAATTAGTAAAATAATGGAAAGTAGCAAATTTCCTATATTTTTAAAGTCATCTATATTAAGACCAGATTATAAATCTGGTGATAAAAATAATTTTGTTAACTATAGATCTGTATTTATCTTTTCTTCAATTGCCTAACACAATAGACAGTTATTTTTAAAAATTCAAATAAAAATGTTTGTTTAAATAAAAACAATATAGATTCATAGACAAAAAAAAAAGGGATATTTTTAGAAAATTATGCAGACACAATTAATTGTGCTCTAAATAAGAAAAAATATATAACTAAGTTTTTTAGATTTTTATAAGGCTTTTGATATTATTGAGCAAAGCAATTGACTCACAGTTTAGAAAAAGTGTGGACTTAGAGAAAAAATATTCTTTTATTTTTTCAGAAATTACTTAAATAATAGATTGTAAATGTAAATTAGCAATCAGGCTAATGCACATGTGCTTTACAGATAACTATATGTAAATAATACTAACATTCTCAAACACAAGATAAAGTCTTAAAGCACATGTACATTAGCATGATCGTTAATTTACATTTACAATTTATCAGCATAGTGCTGTATAAATAAATACTTAATTAAATAATAGATATCACACTGAGTTGCAATATCTATAGAGAGTTTTGCCTGTTTTAAATGATAGATATGTTGTATCAGTATATATATATTGCTTATAATACTTCTTTCATATACACTTCAATGTAAACAATTTTTTCTAAAAAGCTTCTTTATTTTCCTTACAGTTTCGACTGTCAATCAGTCTTCATCAAAGCTTAATCAAAACGTGCTCTGCTTTTAAGAAAAAATTATTTGCATTGAAGTGCATATGAAAAAAGTATTATAAGCAATATATATATATATATGAATGTATGAAGATATGCAAAGAAAGTAAAAAAGAAGAATAAGAGAATATACTTCTGAAAAGAAGAGAATTTCAAATATATTGAGTAACAAGCAAAAACATTTATATGGAGTTCCATAACATTCTAACTATACTTAGTACATTGTTGTTTCTGCATTTCATAAATCATTATGGAAATATTAATATTGAAAGATCAATACATAAATATGCAGATGATACTGTTATTATGAGAGTAAATAACAATATTAGCATTGTAAAATCTGAACAAAATTATCTTTGATGTTTTAAGAGAGTAATTTATATAAATGGAGAAAAAATGTTAATGTACTCTCCTCACAAGAAATATAAATTATGATATGCATCAACATTCACATGATTGTATATATGATGATAGTGCAATATATAATGATAAGAAGTGTATAAAAGTAAAACAAGTAAAATATATTAGATATCTTGGAATGATAATAGAAGAAATGTCTTGGAAACCTCATATTAATATTGTTTTCCTGAAGGTTTGGGATGGTGGTGTTTTAGTTGTATCTATACATTGGATTATTTCCATCATTTGAGAATTGAATGTCATTAGAAAAATTTAGCTTTATTTAAATATTCCAAATACATTCAACTGTTAGTAATAGCACCCAGGTGCATGTACTATTCTGGGTGTTATTAAACTACTAAACATCATATGATCAACATCTCTTATACTAGCACATAATTGTTATTAAACAAGGCAAAACTCTCCATACAATAGTGCCACCCTGTGCCAAACAAAGTAATCAATGGATGCCAGAAGGCTTGTGCATAAGATCCCTATCTAGTGCTTACTCATCCAATATCCCTCTGACTAGTTTCTAGTTTTTGACAATGAAAAACCTTGGATCTGAGAGTACTGCACCTATCCAACTCTACTCACTGATAAAAGTTGGAAACTAGTGTGGGGATATTGTATGAGTAGGCAATTGATAGGGATTTTATGCACAAGCCTTCTGGCATCCATTGTTTACTCTGGCTTGCAATGAGTACCACTATTGTTATGAAGAGTTTTGCCTGTTTTAACAACAGTTATGAGCAAGCATAAAAAATGGTGATCATGTGATGTTTAATGGTTCAAAATGTAAAATACTGTATGTATATTATCTGTTATAAAAATATTCTGTATAAATGGTACTTTAAGGCATAGTAGAAAAAGAATGACATTTGGATTTGTGTAAATATATTCTACTTGTATTTTATACATGTAAATGAATAAACAATGATATATATATATATATATATATATATCATTGTTTATATATATATATATAAATATATTCTACTTGTATGAGCTGCAGAAAGGAGTTTGCTATTAACTGAAAGGAGACCCTTTGATTCCTCTTGAAGGCCTTAAAGGAACCAAGCAGGGCAAATTCCTAATGTCCACTCCATACGTTCTTGTCGTTGCAGCTGTTATTACTATGTGATTATTCATATAGTATACGAACATGGATGGGCTGCTCACCAACATGCATTAGCCAGCATGGTGAGTTTATTGGCTTTTTACCTCTGAGTTTAAGATCAAGAAACACCATGGTCTTTCTTCTCAGTGCCTGATAAGGCAGAATGAATGTTTGTGTAAATGATAAATATTTTTCCAATACATATATACAATTATGACAGACAAAAATAAAGCATGGCCCTTATTCCCAGGAGGCTGTAAAGTCACCAACCAAGGCAGCGGTTGGTGGCTGAAGGCGGAGGGTGCTAAGAATCCCCTGATTGTGGACCCAGGCTGCCATTTGATGACGACTTTTTATTTAGGTACTTACAACTGCAGATCACTTTCAAGTGAAGGAAGATTGCAAGAATTAGAAGAAGAACTGTCTTATATTAAATGGGACATTATTGGACTTTGTGAAGTTAGAAGAAAAGGAGAAGAAACAATTGATTTAAAAAGTGGACATATACTCTATTATAAAGGCACACATATTGGAAATACAAGTGGAGTAGGATTCATTATAAATAAAAAGTGGAAGAACAATATTGTGGAGATTGATGGTGTATCGGACAGAGTGGCAAGATTAGTTATACAACTTAATAGCAGATACCAAATGCAGATAATTCAGGTTTATGCCCCAACAAGTTCTCATAGTGATGAAGTAGTAGAAGATTTTTATATGGATGTACAAAAGGCTTTTGATCAGAGTAAACAACATTTTAAAATTGTTATGGGAGACTTTAATGCTAGAATTGGTAGACAAATGAAAGATGAAATTGCTGTAGGTAATTTTGGTTATGGTAATAGAAATGAGAGAGGACATAGACTTGTGGAGTTTGCAGAAAAAGAAAAACTTTATATTATGAATTCATTTTTTGAGAAAAATGTTAAAAGGAAATGGACATGGAAGCATCCAAATGAAGGTACAACAGAATTGGATTATATTTTGACTAACAGAAAATACATATTTCAAGATTGTAATGTTCTTAATAAATTTAACACAGGAAGTGATCATCGATTAGTAAGGTGTAAGTTACGTGTTAATGTAAAACTAGAGAGACAAAAATTATTAAGAAAAACAATATTTACAGTTGATATTCCTAATCTTCAGAAACATTCTAATGAATTTAAATTAGAACTTACAAATAGGTTTCAAGTGTTAGGAGATTTTGAACATGATTCAGATTTGAATGAAATTAATATGAAAATAGCTGATACACTTTTAAAAACTGCAACAAACATAGCTGGTAGAAAAAAGCAGCAATTGACTAATAAAATTTCTACTGAGACTAGAGAATTTATGAAGAAAAGAAGGAATATGAAGATATACAAAAATGATGTATTAAAAAGAATTGAATATCTCGAATTTTGTAAAATGGTACGGAAAAGAGTTGAAAATGATATAAGAAAGTATAACTGTGAAATAGCAAGGAAAGCTGTAGAAGAAAATAAAAGTCTCAAAAATGTTAAACAACATTTTGGTATTGGTAGGAAATTTATATCTGCAATAAGAAAAAAAGATGGAATTATTACTAAAAAGAGAGATGACATCATGAAATTGGTAGAAGATTTTTATCAAGGATTATATAGTAATAAAGAACAAGTACCTCCTATATCTATTACATCTTCCGAATTGCCCAGAATTTTAAATGAAGAAGTGAGACATGCAATTAAGTGTATGAAGAAAGGAAAGGCTCCAGGAAATGATGGAATTATAATTGATATATTAAAAGAAGCAGGTGAAGAAATAGAAACAATTTTAGCAAAGTTATATACCAAATGTCTAAATGATAAAGATGTACCGAAAGATTGGAAGAATGCAGTAATAATATTAATATTTAAAAAAGGTGATAAAGAAGATATTAGAAATTACAGACCTATCAGCCTTTTATCAGTTTTATATAAAATTTTTACCAAGATAATTACACCTCGTCTACAGAGAACTTTGGATTTCCACCAACCAAGAGAACAAGCTGGATTTAAAAGTGGTTTTAGTACAATAGATCATATCCAGGTATTGAGAGAAGTCATAGAAAGGACAAATGAATATGAGTTGTCATTATGTTTTGGATTTGTAGATTATGAAAAGGCATTCGATTCTATACACATTTCTTCAGTGATTAAAGCATTGGATCATCAAGGTATAGATCCAGGATATTGTCATATTTTAAAGAATATTTATAAAAATGCAACAGCAACAATTAGATTACATAATGATACTGGAAAAATCAACATTGAGAAAGGTGTAAGACAAGGTGACTCCATATCTCCAAAACTCTTTACAGCAGTGCTGCAAGAAGTATTTTGTGGATTAAAATGGGAAACTAAAGGAGTGAAAGTAAATGGAGAGTATTTAAGTCATTTAGATTTCGCAGATGATGTAGTTGTTTTTGCAAATAATGCTTCAGAGCTGCAGGAAATGTTGCAGAAGTTAGCAGATGAAAGTAGAAAAGTAGGACTAAAGATAAATGTTAAAAAGACTAAAGTAATGTTTAATCGATTTGCTCAAAATATGAAAATAAAGATTGATTATGAAGAATTAGAAGAAGTTCACAGTTACAAATACCTTGGTCAGATTATTAATACAGATGGAAACATAATGGAGGAAATTAATCATAGAATTAAACTTGGTTGGAGTGCTTTTGGTAGAAATAACTTGATACTAAAAGGAAATATGCCTATGTGTTTGAAAAGGATGGTTTTTAACAAATGTGTTTTACCAGTTCTTACTTATGGATCTGAGACTTGGACACTTAATAGAAGAGCAATACAGAGACTTCAGACCACTCAAAGGAGTATGGAGAGATGTATGTTGGGAGTAACAAGAAGAGATCGAAAATGCAATGTATGGGTAAGACAACAAACAGGTGTTACTGACCTTATTGAAAAAATTAAAAGATTGAAATGGAGTTGGGCTGGACATATTGCTAGAAGAGATGATAATAGATGGACAATTGAAATTTTAAACTGGATTCCAAGAGATTGTAAAAGACCCAGAAAGAGGCTACATGTGAGATGGATGGATGAAATAAGAAAATGTGCAGGGGTGTTGTGGAGAAGAGAAGCTAAAGATCGGAGAAGATGGATTAAACTTGGAGAGACCTTCATCCTGCAGTGGAGTGATAATGGTTGATGATATATATATATATATATATATATATATATATATATATTATAAAAATAATTCTTATCATATAAATATTGTTTGCCTTTCCAATGACAACCATGTATAAATTAAGCATTAAAAACTTTTTAGAAAATGTGTTTATGTCACATATTCACATTAATAATGACATGCCTTTGCAATCATACATTTAATATCATATAGTAATTGGTCTTATGACATTGTCATTGCAATAGGACGACCATGTGCAGGGGTACAGGTTGTGTGGACACAATGGTATTTCATCACAGGGGTACCAAGATAATAAATAAAATTTATATGTAAAGAAAATTGTTTACATTTTCGAATCATTTCATCATCAGAAATACATTGAGTGTAAATATTTTTTATATAAATATAAGAGGACTACTTCTTTACTTAAACATATTTGTGACAATTAGCCAGGCATTAAATTTCTAACCATGAACTAGAAATATACCACATATATACTCTCATCATTACACTAAACCAAAGAGGATGATACTATTTTGTTGTGATAATTAATAAAACTTATATATAAATGTTTAAATTTCTGAATCATTGTATTCTTAGATACACATTCTGATTGTAAATACTTATTATTTAAATATAAGAGAAATATTTATTTACTTAAACTTATTGTGATCCTATCATTGTACAAAATTGAACAGACTGAAGCTCTTTAGTCATTATAATTAATCAAATTTATATGTAAATGAAAATGTTTATATTTTGCAATAATTTTTATTTAAATAATCTAATTTATATAAATAGTAACATGTTATTATTTACATATTTAAAATAATACTTATTTAAAAAATATTATTTCATAATTATAATAATTCTGCATATGATCAAATTTTCTTTATCCATAATATTTTACAGAGTTTTAGTGTGTTGTACAGTTTGAAATAGGGGTAGAGTAGCTGCTTCTGAAATGTGTTTTAGGATCAACATTGTGTTCTGCCTAAGTTTTTTACTAATGTTTTATTGTCTTTTTTTATTATATCACACAATCTTTTTTCACATTTTACTAAATAGCTTTTCCTATTTTTAATAATATCTGTTTTTTTAGATTAAGTATTATATTTTTAAACAATTTACTAAACAGCTTTTTCTTGGATGCATTCTTGAGCTAAAAACTCAGAATTGATTCATAGTCCATATTCCAGTCCAAATCTATGAAAACCAGAATGAGAAAAAAAAAATTAAAAAAAATATTATTGCATGCTAAATTATTTAATTCTTAACACATTTCACAGAAAATTTTTATTATTGAATGAAAACAAATAAAAATATTTTTACTGTAATAAATAGTCTATTTATATATTTATAAATTGGTGATTCATTCCCTTCTCTACATTGAAAATATTTTTGTTAATAGAAAACATAAACAAGTTTTGTGTCAGGGAGATTCTGATTTAAAAGTAATCAATTTTGAAAACAAAGAAGTAATAATGGAAAGTAAGAGTTATATCAGCTGTTGTATGTAAAACTGTCCTAGTTAGGTGTTCCTAATAAACAATGTAAGTAAGAAAATTAAAAATATCAGACTATATATAATAAATTACAATCTTTGGGAGTGTAATAACACAAAAATTAAATAGTAGTGTTGGTATAAATATATTATTATTGAAGGAATATAATTTTGTTAATAGAAAATATTAGTAAGTTTATGCATGAGATATTTTCAATGGGTTTTCTAACAAACAATACTTTTAATGAATTACTGATCTGCTAGTTAAAGTTGATCTAAATATTGATTAAGAAAGAATAATGGAGATAAGACAGATGTCACACTCTCTTTGTTCCTTGCTATGAAGAATGGAGCTTCCAAAGAATTTATATAATATTTTTAATAACCAGGTAAGTAACTTACATATTATATAATTAATTATATACTATCAGAGCTAGGCTGAAAAGAGGAGGGGAGCAGTGAAATGTTTTCATTATTATTATTTTTATTTTACATGAAAACTGAATTATTTAAAAAGATATTAATGGAAAAATTTTGAATCAAGATGACATGGCAAGTCTAATTAATGTTTCATTTTAGCGTGTGTTTTATTGTCTATGATTATTTTACAGAAATAAATGGGTACTGATTTAGAGTGAACTCTGACATTTTGAATTCTAAGAAACCACCTAAAACCAAGGTTGCATACCCAAGTAATAAATAACAAATAACCCACACATGATCATGATATGAACCTTAATTACAAAATTGCAATTTACATCAATAATTAAAAAAATAAAGAGCAAACTTCACACAATTATGCTTGATCAAATCATGTGACCAAAATGTACAAAATATAAAAAATGGGAGGAACAAATAAATTTTGAAATACAAAAAGCTTATAATTTCTAAAATACAAATTTAAAATACTTAAAGAGAAAAAGTACATAAAAAACATAATAGACACATATATTAGTTTAAAAAAGGAAAAGATATTAAAGAAGTAAATAAACCATATACTTGTGACTTCTCCATTTATTGAACAATACTTCGTATTGTCAAAAATGTCCTTCCCCCTTATTGTATACTTAGGCATAAAGTGACATCATTAACCAACTTTATTACAACACATGCCCATAACTAATCTAGCTTATAATTTCGAAATACTAAAAGCTTATAACTTCTAAAATACAAATTTTATTATAATATAGAACCATAAACAACATGTTGAAATAATGTAAATGTTAAATAAAGGTAGAAACAATTGCAGACACGTATTAATTCTACATTTAATAATAAATCACATTTTATCTTATTAATAACCAAAAGAATAATTGTCTAAAGTAAGAAATACTAATTTTACAATTCACAAAAAATTAATGAATCAGATTTTTCCTTACCAAAGCAAGTATTGCCATGTGCTTCATTTCTCACATGTCATTATGAAGAAAATAAAAAAAAGATTGCATTATTCACATATAGTCACATGATTTGAAAATTTCTATAATAGATCAATTTGATACAAAATCTTAGAAAGAAAAGTAAATTCTCTTAAGTAGACAAATTTCTTCTTAGTAATTTTTTGTAAGACATATTGTAAAAGTAATTTAATCTCACATCACACTGAAATATTATTGTTTTTTTTAAATAAATTTATTAAACATAGTTACATAGTAATATACAGTTAAACTTTATAAAAAATTACATAGCATTCAAATAAAACTTGAATAGGTCAATGCAGAGAAAAAGATATCTTAATAAGACTAAGAGAAAAACGATATTTTCACCCAAGTATTATCATGTAGACTCACAGGTGAAAGCAGAGAGTCTCGCTGCTTGACTTGGTCAAGGAGCTTGATAAAGACAGATAAGAGTCCTGAGAATGACCAAAGATGAGCCTGCAATGTGTCAACCATAAAGAAAATATCATGTAGACTCACAGGTGAAAGCAGAGAGTCTCGCTGCTTGACTTGGTCAAGGAGCTTGAGCCTGCAATGTGTCAACCATAAAGAAAATATTATAAAGATAGAAAATCTTGTTGCTACAAAAGATCCCTTCTTGAGAGTATTACAAACAGAAAGAGCATCCCTAAGATCCAGAGAGACATTCACAACAATAAAGTCCCTAATCAACTTAAGAGCAGGACAAATATAGAAAATATGGTGTATTGTCTCATCATACAATCTACACAACTGACACTGAGATGAAATCCTAATGAAGCCTCTGCTGGTCACTAAAAAATAACTTGTTGGGAGAGCATTTAAATTCAGTTTAAGCACAAAATCAACATGTCTTGGTTCAATGAATAGATATATTATTATGGCTTTAAAATCATTTTATTTGTACCTATCCAACAGCCTGTAAGGACCTCACACGATCAAGTGTAGATCCAATATCCACATCAGGAGATCAAATGTGAACAATGCTATTTTTTCTTATCTCCATTATTTTTCTAACTACATGTAACAAAGGAAGCATGCAACAGCAGAGTTTCTGGTAAAAAATCCAATTAATTGTAAAATTAATATGCATTGTTTCAGCCAATTTTTCTATCAGCTGCCATATTTTAAAAGTTATAAGCTTTTAGTATTTTACAATTATAAGCTTGGTTTGATCAATATCATGTTTATTCAACATGTGGTTATAGGCATATATTGTAATAAAATTCATATTTTAGAAGTTATAAACTTTTAATATTTTGAAATTATGAGCTTAGTTTGATTAGACTTCTGCATTTCTTGGATAGTACTTTCTATCATCAAAAACAATCTTCTCTCTCCCTGCATACTTTGGCATGACATAATGCCATTATTGTAATAAAATTGATATTTTAGAAGGTATAAGCTTTAGTACTTCGAAATTATAAGCTTGGTTTGATCAGACTGATTTAGAGTTCACTCTTTGCCATTTTAAATTCTAAGGATCACCTAAAACCACCATTGACATGTCCAAGTGACCTTGTGTGGATTGCTTATTGCTATTTAGCACATATATGGGTTAGTGGTCATTTTGACACTCTTTAGAATGATGGATAATACACTCTAAATCAGCACTAATAAATAAATAAAGAAACATAAGGTATTTATCATACATGTTAAATGACTAAAGCTATATTTTGAAATTTTTCTTGTGAAAGCACTGGGAAAAAATGTCTTTTAATTTAAAAATTTTATTTCATAAAATGGGAGGGAGTATTAAAATTTACCTTACACAATGGTGCTTCTTAGTCATGTGACAAGTCTGCACATGATTGCAATATCCCATTTTATTGAGTCTCTTTAAATAACAAATTTGCAGCACTGTTTATTATGCATATTGATAATAAAGCCAGGTCTCATTTCTATGCAATAAATTTAGGAAAATTATGATCTTTTATAGCAAAGTTTCTTGAAATAGTTACATTGCTGTAATGAAATATCTTTTAACTCAACTGCAACAACAATGTTTAGGGACAATCGAGATAATTGAACAATATTGATATTTTTTCCATCAGTGAAGTCTTTACAATTTCTACTTCATTATTAATAAATTTAAAACAATGATTCATACATTTGCATCATAGAAAAAAATAGTTTTAAAAAAATGGATAAATATGTTTTCTTAGATTAATAAATATCTGTCAAAGTAATCACTTATTTTATTTTTAACATTGCAGTCCACGGTACACAACCATAAGTAAAATTATGTAAATATTAAGCATTGGTTTTTGAATATATTCTTCTAATATATTTCTAAACCTGACATTTTTTTAAAGTTATTTGTATTAATATTTTTACTTTAACTAAAAGAGAAAAATGGCTTTGAGTATATGTATAACATATTTCCTATTGTGTTTAATATTTTACGCTACTGAATTTATAATCTGTGCATGATTTTAATTATGCTTGTGAAAGATAAAGTTCAGATTATAAATAAAAACATATTGAAAATAAATAAAAAATTAATCAAAGCATGCATGAAAAACATACACAGTACAAAATGATCTGAGTTTTTTATTTAATTTAGATTGAAGTCATAACAAAAAAAAATCATCCTTAGAACACAATCAATCTGAGAAAAAAATTTTGAGACCAAAACTTGAAATGACATTTGTAAAAAAAAAGGAGTACACAGATCTTCTGCTTACCAGTAGATGAATGGTGGCGATTTTATACATCAAAACAAAAAATTCCGTGGGTAAAAGATGTGAATATAACTTTTGAAAACATCCAAAACCTATGTTCATTTATGTGTGTATATATGATTATATGAGTTAATATAAAGGAATTTGACATAATGATATAATTATATTCCCTTAATTATCTAGATACAAGATGGTTATTTGGTCATATTTATTATGTAAAAATAACACCTGCCTCTTTTTCTATGGGGCTTAAGATGAGTATTTTAAATTTTTTATTTAAATGTGCACTTTAATTTATTGAATTTATAATAGCAAAACAGTATATAAATAAAGTGACTCTTCAGCCTGTGAAATATAATGATAATAAAAGTATTATTGTGACAGATTTTATAGAAAATATTTTAAGATAAAATTAAGCATAAATTTCAATGAAGGGACTAATCACATTTAACATTATGACCATTAACCAGTAAGCATTTTAAAAACGAGCAATTTTGATTGTTTTTATAGGGCTCTAAATGCAAGATACAATTAGGTGAGACGAGAAGTTATTTTACAAAATTTGATTATACAAAATTTGATTAAATTAAACCTGTGTTGCAAACTGTTGAATAAACTGAATAAAGTACCAGTATGCTATTTATTTATCCATATTCATGTTCCATTAGTATGATTCTATTGTTATAAAAAAACTCATGTTTAAATTGTTTTTATTTTATTTTTGGAATTAGAACTACCAAATTCATTTATGAATAATTGCCACTAATGGTGATGAGATATATAATTAATTGATTATACATCTTGTAATACTTTGTAAATATGAGAGCATTTTAAGCCCTTTCTATTAGCACATTATTTAATTAAGATGTTATGTAATAGTAAAATTCTGAATTGTATCCTATGACAATACAAGGCTTATAAGATAAATTATAGTGAATTGTCCTTTATCATCTAGGCCAAAGTCCTATATTATTAACCAAAATAGCCTTGAATCTTATACAGGATGCAATGTGGCTAATAATGTTAAGAATTGATATAGATGATAAAATGAGTTTTCTTAAATTTGATCCTGGTATAGTGTTTTTTGCATGCAAGTATTGACAAAAGTTATAGAAAGAACCAGTGAATATCAGTTGTATACTTTGGATTTGTAGATTGTTAAAATTTAATTGATTATATAAGTATTACAGTGATTAAACCATTGAATCATCAAGACATAGATTCAGACTATTGTTATAAGCTTAAAAATATTTATTAAAATGAAATAACACTAATCAGATTATATATGATGCTATAAAAATTAATATTGAGAAGGATGTATGATTAGGTGATCCTATTTCTGGAACTATTTACAGCCATTTTGCATGAAGTAATTTGTGGATTAAAATGGGAAGCTGAAGGAGTAAATGTAAATGGAGATTATTTAAACCATCTAAACTTTGCAGATAAAGTGGCCATTTTTGCAAACAGTGCTTTAGAGATTCAGCAAATGTTGCAAGAATTATCAGATGAAAGTAAGAAAATAGATACAAAGATAAATCCTAAAAAACCTAAGTAACATTCAATGCATTTTTAGAAAAAAAATAAAGATTGATAATTATGGTTTAGAAGAAGTTTAATATCTACAAGTATCTTGGTCAGATTACTAGAACAAATAAAGATATAATGTTTGAAATTGATCATAGAGTTAACTTGGATGGAATAGTTTCCATACAAAAAACATAATATAGAAAATTCCTGAAGGTCTGAAAAGAAAGATTTTTAATAGATATGTTTATAAGTTCTTTCTAAAAGACCTAAGACTTGGACACACAGCATAGAAGCAATCTAAAGAATTTGAACTATTAAATTAAATATAAAGAGGGGTGTATTAGTAGTAACAAGAAGGGATTGATAATAAATTATTTAAGTAAAAAAAACAACCAGATATTTCTAGCAGCATTACAAAAAAACATTGAAATGAGGTTGAGATGAATATTGGATCTCCTGAGAGATTGTCAAAAGACCACAAAAACACAACATGTGAAATGGATACTAAAATAGAAACCTTTGTTGTTATGGAGTAGAGAGACTAGTAATCAGGAAACAGGATTAAATTTGCAAAGACCATTTATGGGTTATATTTGGAAAGACCTTTATCCCACAGTCAATCACTACTATTTGGAAACAAAGATGGTTTTATAATTAAACAATAAGCTAATAGAGGTCGCTTAAAATTTGTTCGTTCTTAAGACCGCTTATATACATATTTATTAAATTTAAATCATGTTATTTAAAAGTAAAATTAATATTTCATCAAAAATGTTTTTATATCGACTAATATCATATAAAATATATTTTATTTTCATTAAAATTTTAAACTTTATTTTATTTCTGGTCTTTTATAAAATATAATGCTTTTAAAATAATTTGTATAATAGTATATATATTTTTTCTTTTTTTAAATAAAAGATTTAACTTTATATATATTAACATAATCTAAATTTTGCCAATTTATGAGTAAAAATATTTAATAAATAACATTTTTGAATATTTCAGTATGAAGGGAAATGAAACAAAAATGTAAGAAATCGGTTAGAAAAAGCAGAATTTAGGGATAATATTGAGAAGACTAATAATAACTTCTTTTTTCATTTATTTTACCAAAGTTTCTGTTGTTTATTCTTTTCTTTTTTAATATACTCAACTTAGATATTTTAATAAGCTTATAATATAGGTAGTTAATGGCTTGCTGACTTAATAATTCTTTTTATGTAAATAACAGATTGCTTGCTGTCTAGACACAAAAAACATAATAACAAAAAATTATTTGAAATTTCTATAAACAATGAGAAATTAATGCGAGCGAAAAAAGCTATATTTTAATCAGAGAAGAAGAAAGAGAATGACCAAAAATAATGGAGATTGTGAAACAGCTATGACATCAGTGTGGTGCCCTCTGGCTGCTTAATTAATAAATAATAAAAATATAGAAAATGCTACTATATAATAAATGATTATCGATTTTCTGGAATTATATTTTCTAACTGCAGTGATAACACATGACCCTTTCTTCTTTGGTCACAGTTTGATAAATCCCTTTCTCTAGTGCTTTCCTATCCACTATCGCCAGACAAAATTGGCTTTCATAGTCAGGGGATATTGGCTAGAACAGCTTCAGATAGGGGATTAATTAAACCCTATCACCAGACATCTATTTGTTACTAAAGCTTACAAAATGGCATAGCTGTGATGTAAAAAAAATGATGTAAACTAAAATCATGCAATAGATTCATCTAACATTAAAAGTCCCTAAATATCATATGATCACCATTTCTTATGCTTGCTAACAACTGTTATTAAAACAGGCAAAACTCTCCATACAGTATTGCCATTCTGCAAGCCAACTGTTGGAGGATTGCATTAGATTCTAATATCTAGGTGCAGTGCTCTCAGATCCAAGTCTCTTCACTGATGAAGGCCATAAGCCAAAAACTAGTCTGGAGAAATTGAATGAGTGGGCACTAGATTGGGATTTTATGCACAAACCTTCTGGAATCCATTGATTACTCTGGCTTGCAGAGTGGCAATACTATATGGAGAGGTTTGCCTGTTTTAATTGAAAATCCCTATTGTACTTCAACATCCAAATCTACTATTTTACTTTAAAAAAATTATGATGCCTACATATTAATCCAGTGATGATGAAAGTCACTGATACAAAAAAAGTATATATAAAAATCAGATTAAAAACATTTACAATCTTCTAAAAAGGAAATGAATTAATTTTGTAAGTGAATATTAGATAATGTTCCAATGAGAAAAAAAATTTTCTGCTAATTTTATGGCCAAACAATGGCAGTGTTTCACTCAGAATTGTAGAAAGAGAGTAACCATTCATAATGGAATGTGGACAGAGGTAGGAAGGTTCACTCCACAGCTGTAATACAAATGGATAGAATTGCATGGTTATAAATATATATTTTTGAGGGGGGGTCGGTTACCACTTGTAATAAATTTAGAGTGTTAAAAGTTTATTTGTTCGAAGATCATTTCCATAAAAAATGTAAATGTATGTTTGTTTCATTTTCACTAAATAAAGTTATAGGTGGTCATTTTTCAAAATAAAAAATCTTTATAAGTTTAGATGGTAGAAGATAATTGCTCACAAAAAAAAATGTAAATGTGTGTTCATAGATATTTGTATCATCACCATTAAATAAAGTTATAGGTTGTTATTTTTCCAAATAAATATTGCCAAACTAATACATATGTGAAATCTCATTTTTCTGCAGTAATGTGTAAGTACAAAAATTACTATATTATGTAAAGTGATTCAAGTTATTGACAATTCAAGCCTTTGGTTAAATGAAGATTTTCCTTCCAACACAGTCAGGTCTAAGAACTCATAAGTTTATTAAATATTAATTACTAATTCTTATTTTGGAATATTAAGAATATTCTATAAAGCAAGCTTTGAGTTTGCAAAAATAGCACAACCATTTGTGTATTATAAATCCAGTAACCAAAATTATGAAGTTTAAAACTGAAAATTCCTCCATGAAACCTATATAACTTCATGGTGTCCAATTCATAATAAAGTTTAACACTGGAAATTCCTTCTTGAAACCTACATAACTTCATGGTATTGAATTCATGAAAGCAGTCATAAATTGTTCCAAAGATAACTATGATAAAAATAGAAAATAAAGTTGGAACTTGTACTGTTTTCTGTTTAAAATTTATTTTTATTTCAAATATTTTAATTTCCTACCTCCAATAACAATGTTTTTCTCATATTCCAATACAATGTTTCGAAATATCAATTACTTTTAGATATTTCTAAAAACCTTTTTAACTAATGTGCTCAGCAGTATATATATATAGTAACGGAACCAGAGATAAACTGAGAAAGAGGGAGCACATCTTACTACTGTTGGATGCAGGGTCTTCAGGCAGGATGCTGGTGATAGTGTGACGAAATGCTTATTCCAAGATCACATTTACCTTCAGCATGCTAGTTCAATATTCACTGAAGAAATTTAGATGCAATTTGGACTTGTTCATCTTCATCACATTTCCCTTTCAGTCTCCATTAGATCCCAGTATTCAAACCCAGGGAGAATTTGCAATTAGATCTCTTCAGGTATGAACTTACTTAACTTTTAAACCAATGTACCTATATATAAGCAAAGACCAGTATATTTTTACTACTAAAATGTTATACACATCTTTTTATAGATGAAAAATGGTCTGTGGATATGAATAATTAATATGTGTGTATTTAATATAATTATTTAGTGATATGTGGAGATTATAGACTAAACTACTTATTTAGTAGTGTAAATGCATGGTATTGATGATCAATTTGCTTATTGGTATAAATATATGATAAGAATCATGATGATAACCAAGTAGATTATTAGTATAAATGCATAATGCTGATGATGGGCAAGTAGAGATCAGATTGATTTCAACAATTATTTGACATTTATTAAACAAGAAACACAAAATAATGCAATAGAATAATATTTACATTTATAATGTTGAGACAGCAAGGATGGCTTCCTATCATTTTAAGAATAAAATAATTTTTCCTTTCCAAATGCCATGATAGGAATCCATACCTAAGCAGACTTTACTTACAAAGTAATAAACAAAAACAAAAAAAGACTAATTCAAAATAATAAATACAGCAAATTGAAATTAAAGGTTTCAAATAATAAAAATATAGCAGTAGAAAAGAAAATTAATATGCTAATTCCGAATCTAACTTGCTATTAATAGTGACTATAATTATATTTTATTTTTTGGAGTATGCTATGTTTAGCTGATTAGTGAATGAAGAACCTCTCGTTTATGCAAGTTAAATTGACAGTAGTGAAAAAGAATAAACCATTCGTTCATCATGATTAATCTTACATCCAAAAGAAACAAACGAAAAGAAAAACTATTGCTAGGTTTTAGTATTAACGATTAATAAAAAAATATAACTGTTTGTTCTAAAGTTTGTAGTTAATATAGAATAAGTCAAGATCTTACTTGAGATCACTTTGGTGGAGCAGTAAATTTCAGGAAGAATCTGTGAATTTTCAACTTTATTAACAATTACAATTATTTTTCTTATTTTGATTCCTTCCCTTCCCCCTTCCATACAGATATATATATATTAGATACATGCTCCCATTTCTGAAGTGCCAATAATCAAATTTGAAAAACAAAATTCAAATTAAAAAAATGACAAGTCATAAAATTACAAATAGTAAAATAAATAAAAAAAATTATATGAATCAATAAAAAAAAAACAATCTTCTTGAGGAAAACAAGCAGTGTTTATATTTATTAGTCTATATATATATATATATATATATATATAGTATATCAATCTCCAGATGTGACATAGTTGTCCATTGGCTTTGGTGAATTCATACTAATTAGTCCTGAGTGCTGTCCAGTTGTTTCTTTCTAACACACAGCAACAAACCCACTGCAGATCGATATCCATCAACACTTTGCACAGACACATTTATAATGGCATAGATATCAGTGTTGGTCGCCTACAGTATATTCTATTACTCAGTACACATTGTAGAATTCCCTTTTATAATTGTAGTTAGTTATTCAATGGCATTTAAGTATCTCCAATAGTTTTAAATTTCTTTTTCTTCACTTTCTTCAAAATCTATTCAAGCTCTCTAGCATATGTTTAAACCATTAATCTATTTTTACCATTTATACATTCTGATTTGTTGTTTAAAAACTATTTTCTTTTTTATTCTGATAATGAAGGTTTCTTTTTGTTTCTTTTTAGCATTAAATATCAGAATCCATCTTAATATATTTTCTTTTTTTTTAAAAAAAAAAATTAATAAATGTTCAGAGACTTTAGTTCACATGCCGATTATCCACTTGTTTTCTTTTAACAACTAAAAACCTCTCGCGCGCTGGTTCATGCCAATTTTTCATAACTTATTGTTACAAATCTATGTGTTTATTAAAATATTTTTCACTTCTTGTATTGTTTTCCGTCTCCCAAATTCAATTACCTAGCAACGATTTTGACCTTAGGTCATTATTCTTTTATTTTAATCATTTATGTCATTCTCACCAGTCTGTTAATTATTAATTTAACTATTGGTGAGATTAGGTTGTATATATATATATTACTGTTTTAGAGATGCAGAAATTAAAAATACATCTCTCAAAAAATAAAATAAAAATAGCAGTTTATTTGATATGACATTTGTGTTGGTTTAGTGTATATATATGTAAGCTCGAATGTTTGACTATCAATTGACCAGATTGAAAATGTTGGAAAAATTATGACAGGGGTGTTTGTTGGTTGTAAGTCACTCTTACAATATATATATATATATGTTATATAATGAGCTTGAAAATAAGCTCTTGATAAGCCTTACATAATATCCCCAACTGCAGACCAGTTTCTTCCTCTAGTTCCCTCCGTGTGGTGCTAATGCTTGAATATCCTAGCACCCCACTGAGGAAGTCAGTATCAGAAACCAGTCTGGGGTTGGGGATATTGTGAAAAGCCTGTTAAGAGCTTATTTTCAAACTTGTTATATAACATTTGTAATACAAGCTGGTTAAATTAGGTCATGTGACACATGACTTGATTTCTTTGTAATATATATATAATAAGCTAGCATTGCTAGAAGAGATGATAATAAATGGACAATTGAAATCTTAAATTGGATTCCAAGAGATTGTAAAAGACCCAAAAAGAGACCACATGTGAGATGGATGGATGAAATAAGAAAATATGGAGAGGTGATGTGGAGAAGAGAAGCTAAAGATTAGAGATGGATTGAACTTGGAGAGACCTTCATCCTGCAGTGGATTGATAATGGTTGATGATGATGATGAATAAGTTAGCATATATATTTATCCAAATAATTTCATTAGTTCAAGTTTATTATTAAGAGCTTGCTTATCTTGTCCAGTTATAAAGCTTGATAGATTTTATTCTATCATTATTCTGAATGAACTACCTTAATTATCTTTAAAATTCTTTGAGGTGGATTGTAAATCTTATTAACTATTAAATTTTAATATCTATCTTTGATTTAAATTAATGCCAATGATTATTTTATATAGTTCAATTGTTATAAAATCCATTTTAATAATTGATTGAGTGAAAATTTAAAATAGATGGATAGAATTAGTTGATCATGATTCCATGAATATCCAATAGAAACCTACTGTATGTTTGATATAATGGTATGATTGGATATTAAAAATGTAGGATTATCTAATAGACTTATTGATAATGTGATCTTGTAGAGTATTTCATTTTAAGATATAACTTAAGCAATAATTGTATATGATATAGAGTATAGATAAATAATTAACTTTATATGACATTTTATTAAACTTAATATAAAACTGATTAATGGTTTTATTTAATTTAAACATTAGAGATAATGTAGGTTTATAAAACATTCTCAAAATGTTGTTATAATCATTTAGGAACTAGTTTATTTAGTTAGGGAATATCATTAAATTTTAATGTAAGTTTTATATTACCATATGTAATAGTTGATTAGTAAACTAATATGGTTTGAATTTGGTTTTATTCAATTACAAATTAAATGAATATCTTAGGCATACATCATTGTTTAGGACAATGATATATGATTTCACTGTTTATTGTAGTTTATTTTGGGATAATGAATAGATTTGTTGATACTTGAAATGATGATCGTGTTTGTTTGTTTTTTGTTTTAAATGCTATCTGAATAAATTAGGTTTTAATAAAGATTGTCATCAGTATTTTAATTTAGTGTAGTGGACAGTTTAAATAATTATTTATTGAAAACATTGTTATTGCATAGTGTAACTAACATCTGAAAAATAATTTTACACAGGTTATAATAGAGTTTTTATTTATTGAAATAATATTTAAACTATAAGGGCATTACTTCATAATCTTTTATTTAATTTTGTGTCAATAATACATGGTTGTGTAAAAACCTATAAGGCAGTTTTATGATAAATGCCAATCAAACCAGTCTAGAAAAATAATGGGGTAGTAGATCAATTAATATCCCATTACAATATATATATATATATATATACAATATATATATATATACATAGTGCCTGATGGTTCCACTGAATGAAGTACACTTACACATATATATGTTTTGCTGGTTTCATACTTCTTCATAATACAATTATAATCTTATAAATGTTAAGTGAATGAATCAGCACGTTCGAGAAAAATGGGAGATATCATTGATAGCTTTAACTATCAACAATGGCCCACCTCGGCTGCTAGATTCAAACCCCTACTATCCAAACACTTTATTTGTTTTGGAGTAAACTCCGGGTGCCAGCTATCTATTCAGAAGAATAAACAATGTAATTGGTCAGTAGGCTCATAATCCAGCACTCGAAATGACCCCAAAACTAGCCCAGTCTAATTTTAATCAGTAATAAAATATAGAAAAAGAATTGATAAAAAGAATTGACCAACAAATAAAGTTTAATTTTAAAGACAATTTATTAACTAACATTTACTAATTTTAAACATTTTATAAATCTAAATAACACACACATTTTAAGTTAACATATTATGATATATTTTATGAGAAGGCATAAATAATCTTTGACATTTAAATTATCTAACATTCACAATTCACAAACACGCACATCAATAGTTCATTTTATGCATGCTTATAAAGTTCAAAATACTTGTCTCTGTAGGATTTATGAATTACAGTGGTGGCTACTATATATAAATGAGAATAATAAAACTGTTTTACCTAGGATTTTTGGAATGTGGATATTACTTGTTGTTAGCTGCTTCTGATGGAGTATATCTAATAAAGGATATCTAACCGGTTAGATTTGACATATCTTGAAGAGATTTGATGCTAAACATTGGTTTTATTCTTGGAGACAGTTAAACATTGATGGAGGATTTCTGAGCTGTTATTTAGACATTATTTCGGGTAGGTTTTGCTGATCTTGTTGGACTAAGGGCTGAAATAAGAGCGTAAATTCCCTAAAGCTTCTCAGTACTGCATTTCTGTTTTTGAATACATAATTTAAACTGCACTATTATCTGAATTGAAACAAGACTGACACTGAAAACTAGGCTGAAACTGACAACTGATAAAAATCTGGCTATTTATATATGCAAATTGTTTTCATTTTAAAATCCTCCGGCAATAGGTGTAATAGGTGTTGTCGAAATTTCTTTAGTAAGTAATCCTATGACAACATATTTTTGAAGATTGTTTAATTAGTAGTCATCATCATCATCATCATCATCAACCATTATCAATCCACTGCAGGATGAAGGTCTCTCCAAGTTTAATCCATCTTCTCCGATCTTTAGCTTCTCTTCTCCACAACACCCCTGCACATTTTCTTATTTCATCCATCCATTTCACATGTGGTCTCTTTCTGGGTCTTTTACAATCTCTTGGAATCCAGTTTAAAATTTCAATTGTCCATCTATTATCATCTCTTCTAGCAATATGTCCAGCCCAACTCCATTTCAATCTTTTAATTTTTTCAATAAGGTGAGTAACACCTGTTTGTTGTCTTACCCATACATTGTGTTTTTGATCTCTTCTTGTTACTCCCAACATACATCTCTCCATACTCCTTTGAGTGGTCTGAAGTCTCTGTATTGCTCTTCTATTAAATGTCCAAGCCTCAGATCCATAAGTAAGAACTGGTAAAACACATTTGTTAAAAACCATCCTTTTCAAACACATAGGCATATTTCCTTTTAGTATCAAGTTATTTCTACCAAAAGCACTCCAACCAAGTTTAATTCTATGATTAATTTCCTCCATTATGTTTCCATCTGTATTAATAATCTGACCAAGGTATTTGTAACTGTTAACTTCTTCTAATTCTTCATAATCAATCTTTATTTTCATATTTTGAGCAAATCGATTAAACATTACTTTAGTCTTTTTAACATTTATCTTTAGTCCTACTTTTCTACTTTCATCTGCTAACTCCTGCAACATTTCTTGCAGCTCTGAAGCATTATTTGCAAAAACATCTACATCATCTGCAAAATCTAAATGACTTAAATACTCTCCATTTACTTTCACTCCTTTAGTTTCCCATTACAAAATGTGTTGTTTTCATATATTTAATTAGTCGCCTACCACTGTGTTTTTAAATACATTTCATTTCAATATTTATTTTCATGTGTTTTTCAATATCATTTTAACATGCATTTATTATATATCTTTTTAACAAGCTTACATTTATTTTTATTTACCATCGCACATATATACGCATTTATTCTAATAACTGGAATGAAAAGAGATTTATATTTTAACTTTTAATTTATAATAATAACACTTTTTAACTTTTATGAACTCTTAGTTTTATCTTTTCTAACCAAAACTCCCCCTCCCTCCTTTTAATCAATTATTTTCTAACTTTTATTTCAAACTCTTTTACTAAAATAAACTGTAATAAACTCTTCAACATTTAAATACGTTTTTCTTTTACGAAAGATTATTTTAATAATTTTTTTAGATAAATTAGTATGTGCCAATTTCAATATTGGTACATTGCACCCCCCTTTGTTTGAGAGTAAAATGTGTCATTTTTGACCATTTTAGCTCTGAGACTTTAATTCTTAATTTTAATTATTATTATTTTTCTAAGTTTGCTTTTTTTTATATCTTTCACTTTTACATACTAAGGGCAATCTTCAATTATGCTTAACTTCTTTCTATGCTGAAAACATTGCTTACAATGTTCAGAGTATAGTGACCACCGGACAAACTAATTTTATGGCACAGGGATCTTTTGGAAATGAGGCGGAGGCAGATTTGCTGACTTATACTGACTTACACACTATTAAAAATGAAGCTTCATTTGCTGGGTTTCTACCGGACTTGGAAAAAGAAAGTGGCACTGTGTATGGCAGGAATTATCAACTGTCCATTTCCAACTTATGCTTTGGAAATGAGGTACAAGATATGGGGATTCTCCCCTGAAGAAGTGACTTGCGGCTCATGCTGGATTTCCCCAGTGCACATTTTAGAAGAGGAATGATCCCTGCCAATCTGTCACCGGTACTAAATTTTATCCAGTCGACAGCTTTAAACTTAACCTTATCTAAAACTTATTTCAATACTACCCTCATCCCTTAATTTTAAACCCTTACGCTCTTAATACAACTTAGATTGACTTTCATTTATAGTATTTTAACCTTTCAATATTATTTTTAATTCACATGAACATTACTTTAATATATTTATATATATTACAATATTATTTATAACCCTTATGAACATTATTTTAAATATTTATTTACATTAATCTTATAATATTATCTCGGAACCATCACGAACATTATTTTACATATTTATTTAATCTTACAATACTATTCAAAACTATCACGGACATCAGTTTACATATTTATTTATGTTACGATATTATTTTTTTAAAACATTACTCAACTTTTTTATCTATGTGCGTGTATTCAGAAAAAAACTATTTTACTTTATTACGATTCATTCATTATTATTTTACTAGAGATTTTTTTTTTATCTTCATTATTTTAAGCAATTTATTTACATTCTTTTCTTAACTTACGGTATTCAAAACAAACTTTTATTTTAACGTGCATGTACTCAGAAAACTATTTTACTTTCTTACAATTCATTATTATGTAAATACCTATTTGACTAACTTGATTTTATTCTAGAAATTCCGTTGTCTTTTTCATTTATTTAATTCTACAAACATTACTTTTAATCATTAACTTGACCCATTTATTTACGAACATTTTTCTTTATTAATCTGTGCATGGAGAGGAGGAAAAAATCTTTTATTCTATGAAGCCTCCGTTATTATTCTTGCTTAAACAAATCCTGATTTTAACTTTCCTTTTAATTTATCATTATTCATTTATTTTTAATTTTATTATTTTAGTTTTAAATAGAAGTTTCAGATTTAAACTTCTCAAATTATTGACATTAGAATAATCATATTCGTGCTCATTGTCCATTTCTGGTCCTTTTTGTTTATTTCCTTTAATATTCTGCCCAATTACTAACTTTTAAACTATGTCAGGCGGTTCCTTCTTTCTTTCTACTAATTCTATAATATAAACTAACTTTCCTCTCTTATCTATCCCGCTTTTATAATTTATTACTTTATCTCTTTCTCTTTCCATTCTATTTTCAACTTTGTAAATCAAAAAACCTTGATACCTAGCACAACTCCATATTACTTCAATATTAGAATATTTTTTTCTACACTTTCTTTTTGTTTTAAGTCTCCATCTAAAACAAATACGAACGTTTACTTTAACCTTTTTATTTTCTATCTTGATTAATTTTATTTCCAAACTACTATGCTTAATACTATCTTCTGCCTTTTGATCTACATAGGTTTCTATTTTCTCTGTTGCAATGCTATCTGATTCTAATTTAATTTCTATCTCTTTTATCACCTCAACTTCCTGACTTTCTTCGTTCAAATCTTTCACTACAGCTTCTATGGCTACATGATTTGTTTCTACTTCCTCTATTTTTTACCCCTCATTTCTCTAATTTCAGTTCTAAGTTCATTAATTTCTCCTTTGACTTGATTAATTTCTTGATGCATTTCTTTCATCAATCCTGCTTTGAGGTCTTGCTGACATTGTTTGAATTATTGCATTATATTCACCATCATTTTCATCATCATTCATGTCTCAGATACTTCTTCTTTCTCTTTTTCCACTAACTGTGGATTTTTTAAATATATTGGGCTTTCTACCGGCTCCATTTCATTATTCATAGTTACGCTATTACTTTTTAATTTTTTTAAAATTATCTTTTGCATTAACAAATCAAATATTATTATTGTTTATATATTTTTCTTACTAAGATGGAAATATATGCTGACTCCCACCCCTTTTGTCCATTTTTCTCTACCCGATCCTAATGCTTTAGCTCTGCCCAAAACATCCAACTGTCAGATTTAAAAGAATGATTTATCTTAACAAATGTAAATAGCATAAATCTCTTTTCATTTAACGAAGAAAAAAAAATGTTTCGGTCAATTCTTTTTTTTTTTTTTTTTTTAAATTAATACCACTTTAAATATGTAATTTAGCTTTTCTTTAAGCTTTTTATTTTTAAACAAGAACAAAGTATTTAATTAACTATCATTTATGACAGGTTCAGCCCCTCATTGGATGCCATTTGTGCCAGATGGTTCCACCGAATGAAGTACACTTACACATATATATGTTTTGCTGGTTTCATACTTCTTCATAATACACTTATAATCATATAAATGATACATGAAAGAACCGGCACATTCAAGCAAAATGGGAGATATTATTGATAGCTTTAACTATCAACAATGGCCCACCTCGGCTGCTAGATTCAAACACCTACTATCCAAACACTTTATTTGTTTCGGAGTAAACTCTGGGTGCCAGCTATCTATTCAGAAGAATAAACAATGTATTTGGTCAGTAGGCTCATAATCCAGCACTCGAAATGACCCCAAAACTAGCCCAGTCTAATTTTAATCAGTAATAAAATATAGAAAAAGAATTGATAAAAAGAATTGACCGACAAATAAAGTTTAATTTTAAAGACAATTTATTAACTAACATTTACTAATTTTAAACATTTTATAAATCTAAATAACACACACATTTTAAGTTAACATACTATAATATATTTTATGAGAAAGCATAAATAATCTTTGACATTTAATTATCTAACATTCACAAACATGCACATCAATAGTTCATTTTATGCAAGCTTATAAAGTTCAAAATACTTGTCTCTGTAGGATTTATGAATTACAGTGGTGGCTACTATATATAAATGAGAATAAAAAAAATGTTTTATCTAGGATTTTTGGAATGTGGATATTGCTTGTTGTTAGCTGCTTCTGACGGAGTATATCTAATAAAGGATATCTAACAGGTTAGGTTTGACGTATCTTGAAGAGATTTGATGCTAAACATTGGTTTTATTCTCAGAGAAAGTTGAACATTGATGGAGGATTTCTGAGCTGTTATTTAGATATTATTTCATGGGCAGGTTTTGCTGATCTTGTTGGACTAAGGGCTGAAATAAGAGTGTATATTCCCTAAAGCTTCTCAGCACTGCATTTGTTTCTGGATACATAATTTAAGCTGGACTATTATTTGAACTGAAACAAGACTGACACTGAAATCTAGGCTGAAACTGACAACCGATAAAAATCTGGCTATTTATATATGAGAATTGTTTTAGTTTTCAAATCCTCTGGCAATAGGTGGTGTCGAAATTCCTTTAGTAACTAATCCTATGTCAACGTGTTTTTGAAGATTGTTTAATTAGTAGTAGCCATTACAAAATGTGTTGTCTTCATATCTTTAATTAGTAGCCCACCGCTGTGTTTTTAAATACATTTCATTTCAATATTTATTTTCATGTGTTTTTCAATATCATTTTAACACGCATTTATTATATATCTTTTTAGCAAGCTTACATTTATTTTTATTTACCATCGCACATATATATGCATTTATTCTAATAACTGGAATGAAAAAAGATTTATATTTTAACTTTTAATTTATAATAATAACACTTTTTAACTTTTATGAACTCTCAGTTTTATCTTTTCTAATGAAAACTCCCCCTCTTTTCTTTTAATCAATTATTTTCTAACTTTTATTTCAAACTCTTTTACGAAAATAAACTGTAATAAACTCTTCAACATTTAAATACATTTTTCTTTTATGAAAGATTATTTTAATAATTTTTTTAGATAAATTAGTATGTGCCAATTTCAATATTGGTACTATATATATATATATATATATATATATGTGTGTGTGTGTGTGTAAAACAATAATACACTAAATGTTCCTAATAAAAATATTGTATTAAAATGTAGTTATATTACAAATAATGGTAAATAAGAAAATAGTACTTTCAATTAAACTAATAATCATTCTCAACTAAATTGAATTAATTTCCAAATGGAGTCAAATAACATCAACCAGAAAACACATATCGATTTACACATCCCACAATTAATTAATCTTAATATTCACTGAATGTCTGTTTATTATCATATTTTTTATAGATTAATAACAATTGCCTCTTTATTTTTTATTTTTTCATTATTTCTTTCTTGATTTAAATTTTTAATTCTTTTCATATCAAAATTAAATTTACATTTACAATTTCTATCATGATCATAAAACACTAATACTGTAAATGAATTATCATTATTCTTTTTATCTCTTTGAATTATCTTCCATACTCTTTTATATAACAACTTGATATTATTTAACTCTTTTTTCAAAGTTATATGTTGACTCCCCAATATATGAAACATTACATCCACAAAAAATTTGATAAAGTATATATATATAATCAAGATTTTTTTTTTTTTTTACAATTTATCAGCACACTCCTAAGTCATATTCCATTACATCACAATTTTTCATCAGTGTAAAAATTTCAGATCTTCTCTTTCTCACTGTATATGTGAATAAATTGTTTGTGTGAAAACAGACAAGTACAATTATAAGACAAAAATTGTTTATTAATTTTAGTAAAAATGTAAATAAATATTAAATTGATGGATATATTCAGAATTAAATCTTCAAATATGAATACACACTAATTGTTGGAGAGCATCTCTGTAGTACTATTGTTTAATATGCTGACAAAGATTAGATAGTATTTTCAATGTAAAATTTAATAGTCTAATAGCAGACTTCTGTAATTCATGTTTTTTCACTGTTTTCAATCACCTACGTTGCTTTAAGACCCAATTATAAAAATTATAATACTTTATATTTGCACAATCATGATTACATCCTGTATTTACCTGCACTACAATACTGACTCCATTTTTTCTTTTTTGTCTGTAATATAATGGTATGGCAGAACCTCACAAACCTATTTACCATGCCAGGGTACCACTAGGCTATTTGAACCTAAAAAAAATTATAAAGGTGATAGATACATACAGGTAAGGTTAAACTTTTACCTAAATGAAAGCCCCAATAAATATGATGGATTAAAAGACTGTGAGTGATATGTCTATATGGTGACGGAAGAGAGTCATTGGGTCATAATAGAGTCTGTAAAGTATGGAATATAAAAAAATGAAAGTATTTTGTTGTGCTGCAGTAGAAACAATAGATAACTATTTACAAGCTGGATTTGTGTCAGGAATTCTATTAAGGATTGCATCGTCAGAAACATTTATTTATTATACTTGTCTAACATAAATATGAAAAGATTTAGAAAGTGTGTTCTAAAATTCACCATGCTGCATAATCTGTATAGGTCACCATACTGCTGGAGTTGTTATTTAAGTGGTAGATATAGTTTTAATATCAGTAATGGATAGTGTAGAAAAAACAGTAGCAGCAATAACAATATATATCTCATATTTAAGAGTGAGGAAATTCAGCATATTTCAGCGTTATGGAGACACTTTATTTTATCTTTCTTTTCACTCTCTAGCGATAGTTTTAAAATGTCAGTTGATGATTAAATAAAAAAGAAAATTACAGAAACTTGTGTTAACCTTTCACTAGATGACAATTGTTGATAAAGTAATCAGTCAAATGACATTAATTCATACATAGTCATAATAATACTTGACCTGCAGCAACTAGTTCTTCCAATATTTTGTAGCATTAACAAAGATGAATGACATTTCATCAAAGTGTTGGAAACATATTTGTTTCTGTGTCTGTGACATTTTTATGGAATTTAAACAGAGTATATTTATCGTTGATCAAAATAATTTCTCATAAAATGCTATACTCTTCAAACTTGTATAATTTTTCATCGGAGTTGAACAACTCATTATATTGCTTGTATCATTAATATATGTTGTAGTTTCATCATAAATTTGCCTATGTAACATAAATTTATTGCATTGTGTATATGTTAATATTTGTATACAAGTTGTTATCGCTAAATATTTTTAATATATGTGCATATATAAAAGAATTTTTCAATATGGAAAGCGAAGAACTAATACACTATAATTCTTAAAAAAATCGTAATTTCTTCTTTTAATCATAAAAATCTTCAATATATTATGTATAAAGATGAATTGTAATTAGCATAATTATATTTTCTTCAATGTTACCCGTTTTAATTCACAAATATATGCTAATAAAAGTGAAATGAACCTCTCACTTTTTGTATTAAAAACCATCATAATTAAGTATTCATTCTTTTCATTGCTATTCATAAATCTTTCTCTGTTTTTATATATCATAATGTTTCTTAGTTTCTCCCCTTTAGGAATACATCTTTGCATTAAGCTAAATTCTAAACCATTAAAAAAAAAGAAATATTTAAAATTTTTTTACACATTTTTGCTTTTTCACTATATTGACGTTAGAATTAAATTCGTTAATAAATAATGTTTAATTTATCTTCTTTTTTTTATTTAAATATTATTTTAACATTTTAAAAACTATGAATAGTGAAATTATAATTTAAAATATTCTGCTTTTTTCCCCATTAAAAATTTAAACATATTTACTTAAGTTAAATTATATCTTAACTGAGTTACTTAAATTAGTTTTTCTCTGTGACTATTTTTATTGGCTGAAGTCTTCACCTTTGAAGGCTCTAAAAGCATGTTATCACTTTACTAAATAATAATTATAATGAGATATTAATAACTCACTTTATAAAACCATAAGGTAAAAACTAAATATTTAACCCTTCTTTTACCACTACATGTATATTCTTGTTCTGAAAATCTTACAAAACTCATCTCAAATTAGAACTTTAAATGTTTTCATAAGCTGACTAAGCTTTATATGTCAGCGTTTTCTTCATTCTGAGGGATTTGATATAGTGATAGGCACTGGAGCCCAAGGTCTGTGGATGATGACCAATTCTGTTCTCAGATAACTTCCTGAGCAATAAATCATTTGATTACTCCCCCCATATAGTTTGTGAATAGCAGGCTCTGGTGAATAAGATCCATGGATCATGACTCACTAACTTCCAGTGCTCAAACAAATGAACTTCTGAATAATAAATCACTTGATAGTTTTTGCCCTTTGCAATGGTACAATGACAGGATCTAAAACTGAAGTTCCAAGAATCATACTCTAGCCTCATTACTTTCAGTTCTCAAACATCTTATAAGTGTCCAAGTACTGCCATTTTTTTTTTCATTCTATTCTATTCCACCGCTTATTGAATACATTGACTTATTTTCAAAGAAAAATAATATCACTATAATGGTATTCAATGCCCATCCTTAAACTATTCATTACTCAAACCTTTTAACTGTGGATGAATGACAGACTTGTGTTGAAAACTTATGAATATGTCATTTGAATAAAAAGCAAAATGTTATGAAATGTGTTTAAAATATTAATTATTATTTTCTAGTGTTGCAAACTAAATATGCAATAGCAGTAAATGTTAAAAAATAAATAGTTCAATTTATATCACTAACTCAACTTTGCAAATTCAATTATATTTCTTTAATGAAGGTCTTTTTCAAAAACATCCCAAAAACTTCTACTCCTGTAATATGTTTTAGTTGAACTAGTTATTTCAGATAATCCAACGTAAGTTGACATTATTGTTATATGTAAACATGCATTTAAAAAAGAGTGGCAAGCTCTTATTTGCAGTAAATAAATAATAGTAATAATTAGACTATTTAATCTTTAAAATATATTTATACATAAGTTATATGAAATGTAATAATTTCATATTTAAAATGGGATTGATGAAATTTAGTTTATCAATTATGTAATTCCAATAGTTTTAAGATTTTCTTGAAAAAATGTAATTCAACATAAATAGTACATACAACATATATACTAAGAAAGGCTTGTTTAATATTTTAAAATAAAATGCTGCATACATCAACATAGTGTCCTGGACATGCTTTCAGCTGACTAGTAATCATATTCTCCATACAGTAGTGCCACAATATGCCAACCAGAGTAATCAATGGATGTCAGAAGGCTTGTCTATAAAATCCCCATCTAGTGCCTACTTATTCAATATCCCCAGACCAGTTTCTGGCTTGTGGCCTTCGTCAGTGAGGAGCTTTGGATCTGAGAGTACTGCACTTAGATCTTAGGATCTAATACAACCCTCCAGCAGCCACCTTTTATCTCCAGTTAACTACAAAACTATGAGAATAAAATTGAAAATACAATAATATTTTCAATCTAAACTGAATAGAGTTTTTCCTTGTTTAATAACAGATGTGTGCTAGCATGAGGAATAGTGATCATGTGATGTTTAGTAGTAATTATACTCAGAGTTAATTAGTTGAAAGCAAGCTCAGCATACTATATTGATGTATTTAACATTTTATTCTAAAGTATTAAACAAGCTTTTCTTGATATAAATATTGTCACAATATATATTACACCATGATATTATCATTATACAATGGCAAATTAAACCACTGCTTTTTTTAATATATATATATATATATATTTATATATAATATTAAGAATATATATATATATATATATATATATATGTTCTCCAATATTATATATAAATACATAAACTTCTTATTTCTTTACAAAAACTTTATTTCCATATAATAACTAATGAACATACATATATAAATTCACATATTATCCACTTTCCAATGTCATTATTACAGTTGTTTTCAAGGATCTACAACAAAAAAATACATATTTTTCCATAATATTATAAATACAAAAATCTCTTTCTTATATTAACATTAACATATCAAATCTATTATAATAAAACATATTAATAATATGTAATTATATTTTTACTTACTTCTCCCTCCCTCTACTTGTTTTATTATAAAACTTCCTTTTTACTTATCAAGTATAAATTTTCAAAAATATTAGAAACCATCTAAAACACCAGCAAACAGCATACTATTTATATCATTTAATCCACCCCCAAATTGCAAATTTATTCGTTCCTTTAACTATTTAATCTAACTTCCATATCAATTACCTACATTCCCTACCTATACTATATATGGAAATAAAGTTTTTTGGAAAGAAATAAGAAGTTTATATATTTGTTTATAACATATAAATGTTGTGTTTATTATTTATACTGAATCTATCAAATATGCTATTATCTAAAAATGTTAAGATTTGTCTTTGGCAAAATAAACTTGTAATTCATAATGACATTAATATTAAATATTCTTTTAGATAATTTTTAATGCTCTATTATATATATATTATTATTATTATTATTATTATTATTATTATTATTATTATTATTATTATTATTATTATTATTATTATTATTATTATTATTATTATTATTATTATTATTATTATTATTATTATTATTATTATTATTATTATTATTATTATTATTATTATTATTATTATTATTATTATTATTATTATTATTATTATTATTATTATTATTATTATTATTATTATTATTATTATTATTATTATTATTATTATTATTAGTTTAGTAAATTTTTATACTTTCTCAAAAGAAAATTCAGTTTTTTAAATATTTTTAATACCTTGTTTTTATTTTTTATGTTTACTTAAATCTTTTTTGTTCTGCTTCTGTCTTGCAACTACTTTTCTGTGCACACTTCATGAAACACTATTTTTCATTTCTAAACTTTTTGGTTCATTAAAGTACTCATGCAAAATCTATATATATTTAGTTGTAATTTTAGCCAATAGGTGAAATGTCTTGTATTCTAAAAAATTTGCATTTATCCAGTAGCAAAATGTGTATATATGGAAAGATATCAAAACTATAAAGATAATTACTATATTTTTTTATTATTTAAATTTGAAGTATAGTAATACACACACACACATATATATATATGTTTAATTTTTTTTATATAATTACATAATTATAGCATTGTTATTTAAATAAATGTTTTTAGAGTTAAAATATATATAGTTTTTAAATGTTAAAAGGTAATAATATTCATCAACTTTTTAAACTATAACATTTCAAAATTTTATTATTTTTAACATCATTGTGTTATTTCCAAATAAAAAAGTTGTGAGAAAATATTTTTTTTTTACAAATACTCACAATTAGATCACAAAAGTCATATATTTTGAAAATTAGTCTTTTTTTCAATAAAAAATGAAAGGAAAAATATCATAATATGAGTTATGTAAATGAAATACATTTTATACATATCTATATAAATACAAAAAAAATATTAAATGAGTTTTTCACTTAGTAATTGCTTATGAATATGAGAATAAGATAAAAATGATCATGTCAAAATAATATTTTATAATTAGTAATATTATTATGTATTTATTTACAATGTATTTAGTATTATTATATATTATTTTTATTAGAACATTATGTAATTCAATACTAGCCTATAAACGCACAAACACAAAGCTAATATTTAATATCTTATTAAACCATAAGATGAGCGCTTTCGAGAGTCACAGCTCTTATAATCACAGCTCTATGTGAAGTAACTGATTGACTAATTATGCAAATCTATGCAAAGTTCAAGTATTCTATTTCCCGAATCTAGAAATCAGTTACTTCACAAAGATCGATGATTACGAGAGCTGTGACTCTTGAAAGCGCTCAGCCTACGGTTTAATAAGATATTAAATATTAGTTATGTCTTTATGCGTTTATAGCGCTAGTATTGAATTACAAAATATTAACAAACACCCAAAGTTTAAAATTAAGTTTGTATTAGAAAAGTATATATTTATTATATATATATAATATTGATAAATCAAGAAATGAGTCAATCTATCTTTATTTAATGCCTAGAGGTAACTATCGTTTGTTATTGATAAAGATTAAGGTAAACAATTTATTCTAATAGTCCACAATAGTTAATTTCCATCAGACACTTAAAAATAAAAAAGAACCTATTTCTATTCAAGATGTATAGATTTAAGCACATATACTTTTATAGCTATGAGAACTTTAAAAAAATTATCTTTATCTCCTGTAAATATTAATTCTTCATCCTCAGAAAGCAATCTATGTTGAATTAAATAGTTTCATCGGTTAATTATGATCTAAATAAAAAATTGAATAGGATTATTTCCAGGTAATGACTAGAGAAGTTTGGTAGAATTGATATTGCTTCCATCACTATCATTTTCAACCATTATTAATCTACTGCAGGATGAAGTTCTCTCCAAGTTCAATCCATCTTCTCCAATCTCTAACCTCTCCTCTTCACATCATCCCTGTATACTTTCTTATTTCATACATCCATCTCACATGAAGTTTCTTTCTGAGTATTTTATAATTTCAGGGAATCCAGTTTAAATTTCAATTGTCCACTTATTATCATCTCTTCTAGAAATATGTCCAACCCAACTTCACTTCCATCTCTTAATTCTTTCAATAATGTCAGTAACACATGTTTGTTCTCTCACCCATGTATTTCACACTTGATCTGTTCTTGTTAATCTTAACACAAGACTATCCATACTTCATTTATTGGGATAAAGACTCTGCATTGCTCTTCTGTTAAGTATTCAAGTTTTGGTTCTATAAGTAACACATTTATTAAAAACCTTCAAACACATTGACATATTTTCTTTTAATATTAAGTTATTATTACCAACAGCAGTATATCCAAGTTTAATTTTATGATTAATATTATCCATTATGTTTCCATCTGCAGTAATAATCAGACTAGAGTATTTATAGTTGTTAACTTCTTCTAATTCATCACTATCAATTTTTATTTTCTTATTTTGAAAAAATTACCTTTAGTCCTATATTCTTACTTTCATCTGATGACTATTGCAACATTTCTTGAAGCTCTAAAGCATACATCATCAGCAAAATCTAAATGACTTAAATAATCTCCACTTACTTTCACTCTTTTTGCTTTCCATTTTAATCCAAAAAATACTTCTTGCAGCACTGTTGTTAAACGTTTTTGAGTTATGGAGTCACCCTGTTGTGCACTTTCTTAATGTTATTTTACCTAGTATCATTATGCAATCTAATTGTCACTGTTTCATTTTATAAATATTTTTCAGAATATGACAATATTCTGAGTCTATATCTCAATGATCCAATACTTTAATCACTAAATAGATCCTTACAGAATCAAATACCTGTTCATAATCTACAAATTCAAAGCATAATAACAATTCATACATGTTGGTCTTTTCTATAACTTCTTTCAATTCAGCCATTTTTTTTGATTGATTAAAAGTTAAACTCCACTATAGACAAGTTGTAGTCATCATAATAAAAATTTTGTGTAGAACTGACACAAGTATCATTACTATATACCCACCCATACTGCTATGAAAAGATGGTATTTGGTAAAATGCAATGACAAAATCAGAACATGTAAATAAAGTTTTTGATAATGTTAAGCACCCCTCTCATGTTGAGCAATTAAAAGTAAAAGAATGCTAACTACACATGATGTGAGATTGTGGGATTATGTAATAATATAATATCTAACTGTCAAGTTCTTCAATTATTTTACTATACCTTTTTCCGAATGCAGTTACATTTTGAGATGCATCATCTGCCTATAAAGTTTATAGAAGGTATAGTCTGAAACATATGGTGTTTATTTATATTTAACACTGTTTTCAGTGAATTGTACTGAATATCACCTTCCAATGTAGGACGTTTTGTGGATTTGATAAATCAATCTCACAAAACAGTCTACATTGGAAGGTGGTGTTAAGGTTAAATCAAAATTAGAAAACAGCCTACAATGGAAGCTGATGTTCAATACAATTCACTAACACTGCCATGATACTACTTTTGACTTTTAGCTACTATAATGCATGAGGTTGTGAATGATGATCACAAATAAAAATACTCTTAAATAATCATGAAAAAACAGTACAGATAAAGATGTAAATAAGGTTAAATTAGTGCAACAAAGAAATCAATATAACAACACTATGGTTATATTGTGTGCATTAAAAAATTATTTGAATGTATACATTTATCAGTCTTATATTCATTCTTTAATTAAACCTTAATTTTCTCTTTAATTTAATTCATTATTATCCACTAATATCCATGAATTTACAAACTTTATCAATTCTTCAAATCATCTAATTTCGCAACTTAAATTTTAACATGTCAAAAATGTACTAGCACAAAGAGAACATGCATTAAAATCAATACTTCAGGTAAAAAAATCTACATTCATCATTCCAAGAGATAAAAAATATCATTTTACAAATTGTTGGTACATGTTCCCATATTATTATTACTAATAAATATGATGATCTTCTTCTTCGCCTTCTTCTTTCCTCTCTTCTTCTTTTTCTTCTTCATATTATTACCATTTATTATTATTATTAGTGTCATGTTATTATTAGGGTTATATATATATTTCAATTTTTTATTTTCATTAATGCATCTTTCACATTAACTCTATTCTATTGCAACCATCCATCAAACATGAAATAAACATCCCACCATGAATGCTTTTGAAACATTCATGTTAACAAGACATACAAATCATGTCATAATATAAATTTATATACCTATTTTTTAAAAATATACTTAAATTAACTTTATTCAAATTAGATTGATGGAAATTTCAAATTAGATTTGATTTTTTATTTCAAATAGATAGTTAACAACTAATATACAAACCTAAATGGTTCACAATCAACCCATAATAAACTCACCTGGGCCCCTATTCATATGAGTTATTTATATAATTAATATCAACACAGATGCCTAAATAACAATAGTTAAAACAATTGCTTAAGTGGTCTATAAATAATCAGACTAACCAAACAATTTATAATTAACACAGTTATGTAGGTGGTCCAGAATAAATTCAATTACCCAGGAGGTCCATGATTGATCCAATTATCCTGATGTCCCATAGTCAACCTAGAAGCTTAATTAATCCAGTTAATTAGAAGGGCCTCATCCAATACAGCTATCAAGGTTTGTCATAATTAATCCAGATATGTAGATATTTTTAGCCACCCCATCTATTCTGGTTCCTGCCACTAGGTAGCTCACAGTAAACCAATTACTCAGACAACCTACAGACAAGTCATATATATATATATATATATATATATATATATATATATATATGGATTTAGCCATGTAATTCATAACATTGAAATTTTGTATGTGATAGGAATTATTTAAATTTAAATTTATAGTGTCAATGTAAAGAATGATGATGATCCATTTTTCTTAAGTAATTAGTTTTCCCTTAAAATATTTCTTTACTCATTTTTAATATATGCTTACCTGTGCATCCTTTATAAATATGGAAAATTGTTTCCTCATTTTACTTTCGCAGTTTAGAAACGTAATGGCATCTGTGTCTTGATTGCAAACGTATGGAGAGAAATGTTGAAGATTTTAGTCTTGCATTTATATATATATATATATATATATATATATATATATATATATATATATATAACTGTTTTACCTTTATATCAAAATATATTGATTTCGATTAAAAACATTTATTTTATTATAAACTTTTTATATATTTTCTAAATTCCACATAATATTTTGTTATGCTGTTTATTCATTGCATCTTTCTATCTATTATATGATTGAAATTGATGAAACGAACTTTTTCACTCCTATGCTAACTCTAGATTCATCACAATAATGACCATTTAGTAAATAAGTTAAGTAAAATTTAAAAAGAGATAAATATTTATAAGTTGCATTTAACTATCTACCTACTTGCCTGCTTGTATACCTCCCTACTTACCTATCTATCTATCTATCTATCTATCTATCTATCTATCTATCTATCTATCTATCTATCTATCTATCTATCTATCTATCTATCTATCTATCTATCTATCTATCTATCTATCTATCTATCTATCTATCTATCTATCTATCTATCTATCTATCTATCTATCTATCTCGTTATCTAACTATATATTATCTTTCTATATATCTAACTATCTACTTATTTATCTATCTAGCAATCTATCTATCTATTTGTCTGTCTGTTTGTCTGTCTATCTATCTATCTGTCTATCTATTTACAGACTCTGAACTCTTTAACCAGATATGCTATGTACCATATACTGATAATTATTATCTTCTTTGTTTAATTTCAAATTATCATAGAAATACTTGTTTTTTAAAAAATCATCACTTTTTGAACTATTATTATTTTGCATTTATTATTGAAAAAAAAATAGTTATTTGTAAAAAATTGAAAAATACAATTTTTATTTTATTAAAAAATATAATTAGATTTAAAAATATATATAATTTTCTTTATTAGTCATTCATTACATCAGAGATTATCTACTTAATGAATAATATAATTAAACTTCAAAAATTAAGACTGTTCTGCTATATATTGGTAATGTTCTAAAGAAAAATAGTATCAACACAATTTATATTACATTAAAAAAAAAGAAGTATTTCCATACCCTAAAAATAAAATTCCTTTGGACTCTCAAAGTGTATATGAAATTCCATGTGGAGTTTGTTTACATTCATACATTGGACAGACCAATTGTAGAATAAACATAAAAAAGGAAAAACACATTTTGCCAATTAGAGAAAAATCTAATTCATCAGCCATTTTATTTACACACTAAATTAACTAGACATGACATTAATTTTAATAAAACACATATTCTGGCAAAAGTTGAACTACACGGCCAGCGATTGCTAAGGGAAGCTATAGAGATTTTTAAAATACCTAAGAACATAAATGAAAAGTGTGAATTGAAGAAAATTAACAAATGAGGAGATACTAACAAGAGAAAAAAATAATTTTAAAACTTACACACACATTCTTATGATTTGAGAAAGAAGAAACTCTGCGAAAGTACTTGTTATTGTATTAAAATGTCAGTTATATAGCTATTATATTTTTATTATACAGAAGCTACAGGAAATAATACTATGAATTCATTTATCTGTGAGAATATTAGAAATAATATATATATATATATATACACACACACATTAGAGTGTATACTATAGATAATATATAATAAAATATATTCTACAAGAATATGTAAACAGTGATACATACTTACCCATGCTGTATCAAAAGCCAATCTCAGCAAAGTAACAAATATTGTCTTGTACCAAAAATTTATTACTGTAATAGTTGATAATCTACATACTCTGTTAGAATATATTTGATTATATAGAGAGAGACATACATTTGGCACATAATAAATGTAGAATATTTTAAATTATAATAAATGAGATACTATTTGAACAGATATTCTGCATTATAGATTGCAGTATTGCATACTATATGGAGGCATCAAAATAATACTGAAGAAGTAGAAAGACATGCATTATATGCAGAGGTGTGGACAGTAAATGAGGCAATTCAAGAAAAAATGGGATGGTCAAATTTTTATATGAGAGATGCAAAAAGCAAAAGGAAAATGTTTGGTAGATTGCAGTTTATGGATAATAAGAGAATAGCCAAAATAGAATAGATTTATGTGTAAAGAGCAGGTAAAAAGATACATGAAAAAGGTAGTACAGTATGCAGAAGGTTTGGATTAAAATTTTATGTCAGTATACTTATACAAAAGATGAGATGATTGGGTTAAGAGAATTGTTGAGTGTTATGGTGGTAAGGAATGAGATAGAAGAATAGATGCATTAATAAAAAAAATAGGGAGTTGGAGAGATGGAGAACTAGTATTAAGAATAAAATGTGTTTAAATATATGTAGAAGTAAATGGAATATTAGTTGTGAGTTAATTTATGATAATAGCAAGGAAATTAGTTTACTGTTTCAGACTTCAATAGGATCTTTAGCAACAAGGGAATATACACATAAATGAAAAAGTGTGGGTGATTTAGTCTGCAAGTTATTTAAGGAAGGCATAGAAAATATTAGGTATCTATTAACTGAATGTAAATGCCTGAATGAAGAAAGAGTATAAATAATGAAGTTGTGGAAGAATAAATATAAACAAAGTGATTATACAGAAAGAGAGTTATTGGTTTTTATGCTGGGTTTGGGAAAAGATAATGGGGATTTAGATATAAAGGTTATGGAGTTGACAAAGATTATGTTGTGGAAATGGGATGATCAGGATAGAGAAAAATATAGGAAAAGTTAGGTTGATTAATGGAAAGGAAAGGTAAGACGGCTAACAGTTTTCTCTGGGCATAGTGGCTAAGATATTCCTCATTCTGTATAAAGACGTCACAGTGCATCACATCATATTATAATCAATATATTAAATATTCAAACAATTTTTAGTGTTTATTAAAATTTGTGATGAAAAAACAATTGAAACAAATAATTTTCAGTTGCTACTGATTATAATTTTCAAAATAAACAATTCATTTTCAAAGCAAAGAATTTTCAATATGAATTAAAATCGATATATTTCCATTTAAAACAATCAATCCAAACTATTACTTAAGTGAAAAAAAGACATATTTTAATCAATTTTTATTCTCATTTAGTGTCTATTTATGTTTCAAATAAATAATTTTCAAGTCAAATTAAAATCGCCTTTTTCTATTTAAAACAATTCCTTATTATGAGTATTATTATTTGGATAAAACAAAATGTTAGAGGTCATATTTTATACCTTCCAATTTCAGTGTAAGCATGTAAAAAGATATTAGTAACAACTGAACACTCAATGTAACTCATTTTGATCACATAATGATAGAAATCTCATGACTAAACAGAAATAAACAAGACCTCTTTTTTTTCAAGTGTCGTGGGATCGGGTGGGACGCGAACCCACAACACGGGCAACTACTTGTAAGGCAGTCGCACTGACTTCTCGACCACCAATGCAAGACTAAACAAGATCTCTTTATTGCATTCCTCAAACACATTCACACAACTTTCTAATATTAATTTGATGCATACATTAATTGGTATTACTTATATATATATAACACTGATATACTTGAACACATATATGTCAAAAAGGAAAATAATCACCAATATGCATATTTCATGCTAAACCAGCAATTATCAGTTGGTCCAGATTATCACCTCTAAACATATATGCAATAAATGCTCAGATATATATTAAGATAACAAATTTTCATACTTTAATGGACAGGCTTCAATCTACTCCACATTCCAACTTTTCAATGTTCATCCAATTGAAAATCTGATGATGAAATGCTCAAAGGCCACCCTGAGGCCATGATTCTGACCTAAAGTCAATCTGACACCTCATGTACAGGACATAATCTATTTGACAACATATACAAGGAATGGTGATTTCTGGTTTAGCATGAAATATGTATACTGGTGATTATTTATTTTTTGGACATATATGTGTTCAAGTGTATCAGTGTTAAGAGTAGAGAATGGTGGGTTGTGTGAGAGTCTGTGCTCATATACCCTATATATTACATATATTGATACAGGTATATAATAAGCCTGTATTTCAGTTATTACAAAGTAAAGATGTTTGTCCATCCCTTTATAGGTATTAAATGGATTATGTCCTGTACAAGAAGAGTCAGATTGACTTTAGGTCAACATGGGTGTGGCAAGAATCTCGGCCTCAGGGTGGCCTTTGAGCATTCCATCATCAGATTTTTAATTGGATGGACGGTTGAAGAGTTGGAGTGTGGAATGGATTGAAGCCTGTCCATTAAAGTATAAAGATTGGCTATCTTAATATATATCTGAACATTTATTGCATATATCTGTAGAGAGGATAATCTGGACCAACTGATGATTGCTGGTTTAGCATGAAATACGTATATTGGTGATTATTTATCTTTGCGAGATATATGTGTTCAAGTGTATTAGTGTATGAGAGTGGTGGGTTGTGTGAAAGTCTGTGCACATATACCCTATATATTATATATTTACATAATAAATTTTAAAATTACATTTACATTAGTTTGTACCAAATTTCATTAGTACATTGTTTGTTTTGCTTTTTTTAAAAATTACACATGGAAATTTCCAATTATATTCATCTTTGTTTACATAGTTTTTTAAATACAAAACTACACACATTAATTTTCAAATTACATTCACGGTGGATTTGCGTTGCTTTACATATATATATATATAATTATACATTATGTATTAAAATTATATTCACATTGGTATATAAAAAAAAAATTAGTGCTTTGTTTCTTTCAAAAATATTCATCTTTGATCGCTCTACCTTGTGTGTAATATTTCTATCTATTATGTAGAACATCTGTGCATACAGTACCGCAAACGAATTGTTGTTCAAGTTAAAAGTTAAGATATATTTTATGTATAAAGTCTTTCATGAATAATTGAATTATTAAATTACTTTTATTGATATTTATAACAGGCCTCTTGTTACACCTTTTTTGCATAAAACTGTTTTTTTTTCATGTGTCATAGCATCAGCCGGGAAGCAAACCCGCTATCCAGGGACAACTCCTTGTAAAGCGGCTGTCGCTGACCTCTCGACCACCAATGATCAACAGTGAATTTTTAAGTTGATTTTGACTAACATATTGATATTTTTGGTTTATATATATATGGAATAGATTCAAAACTTGTTATGTTGAAAATATTTATTGAAAACAATCTCCAGATATATTTTCAAAAAATTTCATTTTATAATCATGAGAATAAAATACAATAAGTTTTTAGAAAGTATTTCGAAAAATAAACTATTGTATTTTATTCTCAGGAGATGAAATGAAAATTTTGAAAGATAATTAGACTTGCTTTTAATAAATATTTAAAGGTAATTACTTTTTAGTTTCATTTGTATTATATAGATGTTTGTGTTTGCGTGCTTCTGTCTATATATATATATATATATGTTTATGATGTAATGCTTTTAATACAAAGGTAATTTTAAGAAATTTGCAAGTTATTTAAAATTTAATACCAAACAAAATAAACTGAATTTATAAGAGCTCTTCAACAGTAACCTAATGCCAGAAAGTGTAAAAACTATGTAAAAAAAAACCAGTAATATATGAATATTTTTAAAAGGTGATAAAGAAGATAGAATTTACTGACTTATTATTTTATCAGTTCTAAGCAAGTTTTTTTTTACTAAAATACTTCAAATCATCTATAGAACTTTAGATTTTAACCAATCATAAGGACAAGCTGGATTTAAAAGTTATTTAAAGACAAATAGATCATATCCAAACAATAAAAGAAATTATAGAAAGAATCAATGAGTATTACGATTTAAATTTGTAGATTATGAAAAGGCATTTGATTCTATAAGCACTGTTATGGTAAGTAAAGCATTGGGTCATCAAGATCTAAACCTAGAATACTGTCAAATCTAAAACATATTTACCAAAATATATCAGCAGATATTTGATTTTATGATGATGATAATAATAAGATTAATATTGAGAAAAGTATAGATCAGAATGATGTCATATCTTAAAAGTTATTATGGCAGTTTCACAAGAAATATGTTGTTGGTTAAAATAGGAAGGGAAAAACACATGAAGATTATTTAAATTATCTAGATTTTTTAGAAAATATTATTTTTAAAGATAATACTGCATTAATTAAGGGAAACTGTTATTACATGAAAGTAAGAAAGTAAACATAAAAATAATCACTTAAAAAGACTAAAGTAGTATTTACAAGTTTTCATATAATGATAACACAAAGATTGACAATTGTGAATTGAAAAAATCTAATAACTGCAAATCCTTTGGTCAAATAGATGAAAGTAAACTTTGGTGAGTTGCTTTTGGCAGAAATAACTTAATATTAAAAAGCATGCCAATATATTAAAAAGCAAGGTTTTTAATAGATGTACTTTACCAGTTTTTTACATATTGATCTAGAATTTGAATGCTTATTTTAAAGTAAAGTAAAAAGAAAAAAATCATAAGTAAAGTGAATGAGTGAAAAATAAATTGATATTGTTGGCATCATTAAAATTACTACAAGGCTTAGTGATAATATTGCAGATTAATGCGAATTGGTGAAGTTTTTAAAGTAATAAATAATAATATTTGGCTTAGCACTTTCAGGGTATGTTAACTCTCGTATTCATAGCCTTTGTTGTTAGTGATACCGAGCAGTTATTTTATATGCATCACTAATGACAAAGGCTATGAATATGGAAATTAACATACCCCATAAATGCTAAGCCAAAGATTATTATTATTTATTATTTTAATAACTTCACCAATTTGCATTAAAGCACAATATTATCATTAAGAACAATTGGTGAAGTAAATTGTTTATTACAAGGCTTAGGTGAATATGGATTAGACACACTACTATAGAACATAAGAATACATGGACTTTTAAATCTTAAATTGAGCCTGATAGTATAAAACACTTAGAAAGAAACCACATGTAAGATGGATGTATGAAATTAGAAAGTCACCTAGAGTAATATGAAGAGTGAAGAAACTATTAAATGTGGACAAACATTTATCAATTAAAAGTAAAAAATGATAATGTGGAAGTGAAGGAAACATTCATGTGAATTTTTATTTATTTAAAAATAAAGAAAAATTGTTTAAGTGCTACATAATTATCAATCTCTGAAAGAAATAACTATTAAAATAAAAGCCTAATACTAAGTCTTTAGTTTACAAAGTTTTCCTTTCATTTGGCATACTTCATTATCATCTTTGACTCAAACCTAACATAATTTTTTTGTGTAATATATGTCAATTATCTCACTGAATTTGTGTTAACTATGTCATAAGAACATTTAGTAAATATACTAATTGCATTTCTAAAGAGTAAACAATCAAATAAATAGTAATAAAAATTATAATTAATCATGGTTTCTTTTCTAGCTATTATATACTTATAAATTTAATAACTATTCTACAATTGTAATTTGACTATAAAGATTTATAGGACTATCAGGATAGACAGAAATTTTCAGAAACAAAAATTGTTATAATTTTCAATAATTTCGTGGATATTGATGAAACAGTATCAAACAGACTCAATTAAGCTTTGTAATATTCTTCAAGTATTGTTTAAATCATGAAATCTTCTATAATCTAAGAGAAATTCTATGCCACATAAGTATTAATTACAATCTAGTCTCCTAGGAAGAAAATACAATTATATAACATTCATCACTGATTTTAGTTTGCTAAATGTAACATGTTCAGTGCTTGTGGGAGCTTTGAAACATATTGCTTATATATATATATATATATATAAGCAATATAAACAATATATATATATATATATATATATATATATATATATATATTGTTTGGTATTGCTTAGATGTGAATTGGTTTTATGAATTAATTTTAATATATTAGTATACATCAACAATATCATAACATTTCTAACTCTTTGACTATGAATATGAGATTAAAAGACCTCAAAAGTGCTAAGCCTGATATTTAATTTTGATATTTCTAACTTCACCAATGAGCGTTCAAAGTGTGATATAATTAGTATTTACATTTGTAAACCAATCCAGTCTTCAGCATTATTAACTTTATTTTTAAGTAATACATAGTTTCAGGGCAGTTTGAACAAAGTTAAAATTGAGAATTTGTTAGTCTGTTTTCAGAATAGATTATATCTGTATGTTTCATGAGTTTTGTTTAAACTTCTTTAAATTAATAATCTCACTCTGTTTAGTCAAACTGCAATCTTTAGTATCTATATAAACATATTGGACAATAGGTAAAGGTGAGAATTCATCTTTATTATAAAAATAATGTTATCTTGATATAAGATTGAAACTCTTGATTGATACTGTTTGGTAATGTTAGGTGTGGACAGCTTTCATGTATTTATATATAGATTAATAGCTATAGTTGTTTAAATATTACGTGGAAATATTTGTTATATTTTTCATATTAGAAAAATCACTATCAGATGTTAATAGACAATAATTAATGACAATAGTAAATTGAAACAGCTCCCAGCATTTGCAAGGGATACTTTTAGTAAATGCAATCTCTTGGTATTTTATAGACCAGGAGTGTCCAACAAGTCAATCGTGATCTACGGGTCGATCGCAAACTCAATTTTGGTCGATTGCAAGGCCAACCTGGTGAGAGCTGTCAGGTTATGAGTGAAACAAATTAAGTCAAGATTTTCAAGTTTTTTTCTTATTTTTGTTTTTGTTTTATTTTTTTCAATTCTAGATAGGTGAAGTCCACTAAGTTGTATCATTATTGAAAATAATATTTTTAATCTTGATTTAATGTAGCTAATTTGAATTAATAAATATTGTTAATAGTTACTCATGTTGCTTTAAGTCACCGGACATGAGTTTTTGGCCCATTAAATAATTATTTTTTACTAGGTAAATATATAAAAATAGTATTATTTTACACCTCCCTCTATTTAGCCCATTAAATAATTATTGTTTACTAGGTAGATATATAAAAATAGTATGTATTTCACACCTTCCTCCACTTAGATTACACCTATGACAACAATTTGATCACCTATGACAGCAAGTTGATCACCTATGACAACAATCAATCGCAACACATTTTTAAAATAAAAAGTAGATCTTATGAACACAAAAGTTGGTCACTCCTGACATAGACAATAAAGAAATATAATATTTATTTATGGTTTATAGAAAGAAACTAATGACCTTTCACACATTTCTTAGAAGTAATATAGTGTTCCACTGATCAGTTTTATCTATAAATATTTTTAGCAAATCTAATTGTTTAAATATTTAGAAATAACTATTATATTTGTCATATTAGGAATATCACTATCAGACATTAATAGATAATAATCAATGAAAATAAGAAATGCACTAATAAAAGCGAACAGCTCTTAAATATATATTTTCTTTCAATCTATTGATTTTTCTGATTATTAAGCATAATGTTGCAATATTGTTGAAAGACGACTATTATCTGGAAGTTGTCTGATGGGATATTCAGGTAAACATCACTATATAGCTAATATTAGCAGCAAGAAAATCTATGCATGAATAAATCTCAAATGTGTTATTCACATGCAATATATGTTAATAAAAATTAAAGTAAGTAGAGGAATTTGAATTTATAATTTTCATTCTATATTTATCCTCTACTTTATCTCAAACAACCACTATATATGAATACATATATGTGAATAAAATAAATAATCCCCAACAAACATATTTCATGAAGAGCCAGCATTCATCAGTTGGGACAGATCATAATCTCCCATGCATTTAGACAATTGTTGAAGGTGAGAAGACTGGAGCCTGTTCATTAAAGTTTAAAAAATTGCTATCTTAATAAAAGTTGAGAACTGATTGTATAAATGTGTGGGCAATGATGATCTGTTCAACTGATGAGGGCTGGTTCTACATGAAACATGTATATTGGAAATCATTTATCTTTTTCACATGTGTGTGATCATGTGTGTCAGTTGTTTAAGTTGGAGTAGAAAGATGAATAGGGTCTAAAAATTCTAAGTTCAAATCTCTGTACTTTCTATAGTAAAGATTCAATATAGTGAATGAATATGTTAATTAAAAATTAAATTGATTAATGCAGCATTATTTTCAAAACCACTGCAAAAAATCTAAGTGATTTAAATAATATTCCTATATTTTTATTCTCTTAGCTTCCTATTTTAGCATTTTTATATTTATAATAAAAATCATATATGAATAAACTCAAAAAATTTATCATTTGTATATATGTGTGTGTTAGATTGAAGAATAAATTTGTATTATTCTGTCTAATTGTTTTCTACAGAAATTAGACATACAATTCTTTGTACAAAAGAAAAACACAGACCCCTTTCATTGTAATATAAACTCTTGAAAACAATTTCAGCTAAAAATGCAAGACACCATTTAAAAAATACAAAGACAAGTCTTGCATTGGTGGTCGAGAGGTCAGTGCAACTGCCTTGCACTTGCAGGCAGTTGCTCGAGTTGCGGGTTTGCATCCCAGCCGATGCTATGACACTTTAAAAAAAAAATAGAAAGACAAATTTATAAGATCAATTTATATGTTTTTCAGCTTTCTGCATATAATGATATTTAATCTAAAAGTGGAAAACACATTTTCTTCATATTTTCCCGACAATGTAGATAAAAAGTAACATTTTTATAGTAAATGTGATCATAATTTTAATGGGAGAGGCATGCACAATTTATGTTATAAAAATATTACAAAGCATTATATAAGTATAAAATATTTCATTGCTGACATTTGAATAATACAATTGAGAATAAAATACTATGAAGATTTACAGTTAGACAAAGTCTTCAAGTCTTTTAGAAAATAAGTGTTTCTGCAATATGAGATAGAAGACACTTGAAAATATGTCAAGTAAATAGAATAAAAGATTGTCTTGTAATATCTGTGGGATACATTTTTAACTCAAGAACTGATTCATTAAATATTTGAATCAACAAGTATATTTTAAAATGAAGACAAAATAAGTTAAAAATAAGCTTCATGTCATTATATGTAACTTAAATAAAAAGTAAAATTAATATATAATTAAAAAGAATATAAAAATAAAATTTTCAAAATATGGGTATTTATAGCCATTCCATTAAATGGAATACTCAGGAAAAAAACATAAGAAATGGGACAATATAAAAACAGTTATAAACTAGAAAAACACATCTTTAACATCTTCAGAGAATTACAAAGCAGAAGAAAATTTAAGCAGCAGATGAAATAATTGAGATATATCTCCCAGAGAATCAGTCTTTGTAGGTGAATGAGACAATTTTGTATAGTAGTTCTGGGTGTTTATTAATATGATTGCCTCTGAGGTCATAGAAGAAGCTGTAAGTTTATTTAAATTATTTTTATTTACAATTAGAATGCTTAATGCAATTACTTTATATATACTGTGCTCTTCAGTTTGTGCAGTAGAACTAAATGTCTTATGATAATACAATATTAAAAAAAAATTTCTAGTGAATAAATTTATTTTGAAATAATAAATAAAGTGCATTTGTAACTTATTAGCCACTTCTTAATGAATATTATAAGATGGAAATAATTTAAAAACAGTCTTATAATTGTAATTCTATAAGATCTAAATTTGATAAGTTAACTTTCCTATAATTATAAGTACTTTACTATAGAGCTAATATTGATCTAAGGCATGAATGGTTTTAACCTTTTAGAATAATAAAGCTAAAATAATCTTAGCTGTCATATCCATTTATTAAATTAAATTGGCATAGAACTTCAATAGGTTTTAAAATTTTAGAAAAGATTCTAAATATTTAGACTAGTTTCAAATAAAGAGTATTGTTTAATTTTAGTAGTACAAGTAATCTATTTTATAATTTAATTAAAATGTAGGGATGTATGCTAATTTAATAGCATTGTAATCTAGTTTTAGTTAAAAAATCTTAAAGTTTAGCCAATTGGAAAGTTTCTTAGCTAATGTATCTAAATTATTATTCCTGGATAAAGAATTTAATAATAGTATACATGAATATGCATGCTCAAAACTTGCTAATTACTTAGAAATACTTCCTGGTTGGAAAATTTAATGTTTAGAATTTAATGTAAGTATATTATATTTTAAATATATCTATTTTAAAAGATATAATATAAAATAATATTCTGAGATCTTATAAAAGAGTATTTGAATAGATATTTCTATTTTATTAATATAATAATTTTTATTTTATTAAACAATGTAAGTCTTTAATGTATTTAAAAATGTATTTTTTGCTGCAATAGATTTCAAATTGCAAAATAATATGTTAACTCTTTAACACTTTTCTAACATTTTATTATTTTCTTTGTTCTCATGTCCAACATAAAATTTAAGATTACACCACTATTACTTATTAGAAAATAATAAATTTGATTTCATTTGATAGATATTTTTGTTTACTATTAAAACAAATTATAAATATTGACATCTTATTTATAAAAATATTTAAAAAAATATAAATTTGTAATGTAAACAATGAGCCTCATACACCATCATTTCTAGAAAGTACACTTTTGGTTTTCAAAATCAATGAAATCTTCATTATTTGTCATTCTTTTAAAAATTCTGTATAAATATTATATCAAATAAGTTATGTTTTAAAAGATTATTTTTTAAAAATATTTATTGCAATATTACAATATTTTCATACTCATTATTATAAATAGACTGATTACATAGAAAGCTAAGTTTGAAAGTTGCCTTAGGGTATATTTGCATTGTCCGATTATATAATATTCTATTTTTGAAAATAAAGTATTTCCATCCAAAATAAATTATTAATAATTTATATTCTTGATATGTAATAAATATTGTATAAAAATACTATATAAAAAGTATCTAGAATTGTAATAAATTCTCAAATGAACATATTTTTGGTTATTTAAACTATTTTCCTATTATTTCTAAATTGTAACACATAATTCTCCTTTATATTATTTTTATTTTGGGAAATTATTAGTAATTTTTTAAGTTATAAACTTAAAAAATAACTTGATCTTTGCCTATTAAATGATATGTGTCAATAAATGTAATTTAAATTATTAATTCATGCTTACCTATTTTCTTATCATCAGCTGCATCTTTCAAAAATCTATTAATATCACCACGCAATCGTATTTGTTTATTTTATGCATTGAGAATACAAGAATATAGAGAAATCTGATATGAAAGTCACTTGTTGTTAAAGTGGAAGAAGATTATTTTACTTAATTAAAAATGTAATATATAGGGGTTTTAACTCAGACTTTCATACAACCCTCAACCATCCATGCTATCTCATACTGCCAATACACTTGATCACACACATGTCGAAATGATAAATGTGTGTGTGATCAGTGTATCAGCGGTATGAGATAGTATGGATGATTAAGGGTCATGTGAAAGTCTGAGCTCAAACCCCCTATTTATTACATATAGAAGTGCAGGTATAAAAAGGCCTGTATTGTAGAAAAAAATCATATTTTAATTAAAAATAGTAAAACCATTTTATTTAACTGGTATAATATCTCTTTATTCTATTTTGTTTATTTTTGATAAAGCTATAATAACACTTTACTTCATTTATTATGAGTTAAGAAAATAATTATTGCTTGATTTTATTTTAGTAGAATATTAAGGGATAACCATTGGTGTGTTACTTTGGACAGCAACAAAATCTCTTTCCTACTCTTGATATCACAAATGGTATCCTTGTGTATTATAGTTATTTTTAATTTAAGAGTTATTCATGTTTAATTTTAATTCTAAATGTAATAATTGTTTGATTCAGTAAGATATCATGTTAAAAGTAAGGTCATGTTTTATTGTTATTACTGTTTTACTAGGATCACATTCTTGGTTGGTTTTTAAGAAACAAAGAGAATAACAAAATTATTGATTATAAAATAATTCATCATAACCCCCCCCCCCCGTAAGATTTAATTTATAAATTATTTGAGAAAGAATTGGTATGTTTAAGATCAAATTATTAAGAAAGAGCTATGAGGTATAAATGAAGACATGTTTTAATTTAATAAAGAAGAACTATACCATGAATCTAATCATTTTGGAAAGATAATCATGACAATTATAAAATTTGGTTGTATTTTGGAAGATGTGCTGGAGAAAGAAGATCAGAAAGTAACCTAATCCTTTTTGTGTCATATGCTTAAGTTATTAAGAGTTACTACATTTTAAGAGAGTGTATGATAACTCTTTTTCTGAATGGTTTTGCATTTGTTATATTAATGCTTATTTTGCTCTTATTATAGCAGCATATATGCACTTGAGCTAGCTCACATGTAATTTTTAAGCTTATTATAGTCTACATTATTCTGAGCTATTAGTTATTGCTGTAATCCTGAGCTTAGTAGGTTTATTAAGTTTATGAGTCCTCTGTCTAGTTATCACTTAATTTTTAGGTTGCAATACATATCATAAATATACATGTCATCATCAACATCATCATCAATAATATTCTGTCCTATGGACATGCCCAGAGAATAGTTACACCACTAATTCACCCATTTTTTCAATCCACTCTCTGCATTGTTCAGCTCTGCAATTACACATAATTCTTTCCATCTCTTATATCATCCATCAATGTCATTTTTTCCCATTCTTTCTTCTTGTTTCTACTCACTATTCACTTTAAAACATCTTTCATTAAACTATAATTTTTTTATAATATATGTCCAATCCAGTTTTTCTTTCTATTTCAAATTTCATCAATTAATCTTCTTTCTTCGTTTATTCTTTTCAAAACTTCATCTGTTATTTTATTCATCCAATTGATTTTTTCCATTCTTCTTCATAACCACATCTCAAAAGCTCCAATCTTTTTCTAATTTTATTACCCATTGACCACATTTTACAACCATACAATAGTACAGTCCATACATAGAAAAATTACATATAAATAGATTTAAATACATGCAATCACTGATTTACATATAATAAAATTATTTTGTTAATTATTGACATATTAAAAATTATACTTTTTAAATTCTAGCCTGTGCATATTCCTATTGTTTATTTAACTCTTGTTGAGCTTGTATTTATGCTTATTGTTTGGCTCAAAAACAAATGTCCGTAGGATATTCCAGAACTTACAGGTTTTTTTATCGTTATCATGGATAGTTTCTGCTGTGTGATAAATTTTCATCTTTATCTTTTCATGCCTTCATTAATCTTCATAACCCTTTATTGCCCACTAATATAACTTTTAGCAAAGTATCTTTTGTGGAAGCTAATTCCTTCCATATATAGAGGTTGCAAGTATCTCAGTGTAAAATCAGATTATATTGACCAATCAATATCAGTACTCATTTATATCTCATTTATATGCTTATTTGATTAGTTTTTTTTTTTTTTGCTTTGTTCACTTTAAATCTCTTTTCTGGGGTTAATTACATTAGTTTGTTCCATTTGTGGAGGTAGAGTAATCAGCCAGTTCTCTAAAGTATATTTTAATTGTATATACAAGTTAAGATAAAGGCTATCATGGTTAATACAATTTTGGAATTTATCCATATGTTTAATAATACTTTCGCTCATAGAAGATCTGATGCAATTTGCTAATGCGTATACTTGACTCCTGCAATTAGTGGATAGAGCATATTACTGTCAAAGTAGTTCCAGGTTGATGAATTACTATTCTGAAATGTAACTTAATAATACTTATTTGCCCTACTCCTTCAAAGGAGCGTCAACTTTATATCCAGTTCCCCTACTCTCCAGTGAACGATCTGATTTACTGACCTAATTATTTGATTGCCCTGATTGTATCATTGGCTATTTGTTTACATTGTTGTCATTTCTTTGATTTAACCACTTTGTAGTCTCAATCCTCTAAAGATCTCATTACTTTGGAGAAGTCCATTATGAGGGTAAGTTTAATATAAATCCGCAACAATATATTTACATGGTATTTTTTAATATATATATACAAGACATTTCAAACACTGTTTTTAGTCACCCCTCCCCATCCACTTGTATAAAATGTAACCATATTCAACATTTTAAAATTACTACAGTGAATCATCTTCAAAATACATTTTTTAACGGTTCACTTCATTTTCTCTGTGTTACAACCATATCTTCATTATTTCCTATAAGAATAATCAACTCTCAGAAAGGGTTAAGTCTGATATATGATCCAACATTACGACCTTGTCTAGTTTTCATCAATCAAAACTTTCTAAAAATTGCTATTAGAGATTTATAGTAGTCGAAAGAAACAAAAAAGAAAATCTATAAGAAAAAATTTTGAGACTACGATCTTTTGAAACAATGCGCTGACCAGTTTTAACTATTAATGGAGGAAGTAAACTAGCTTAAAGATGAATTCAAAACATATTTATCTGCCTAAAAGAAAAAATATTGATATAAAAGTTATGGATTTTTTTTCAGAGTTAGTTCATAAACTATTGATTTAACAAAACATTAAAAATATAAAAGTGTTAAACAGCTTTCAATATGATGGAATTAATTATTAATATTTATTGTTAATTTTCTAATTATATATGCAAACATCGAGGTTATATTTTTTTAATAAAGGATTTCTTGGTATGGCTGTTAACTTAGTAGCCTGCAAAGGCCTTATCCGAAGTTCCAATTCAAAACGGCCTGAGAAATAATGAGGCCCATAACATGTATTCTTGCAGGTGTGTGTGTGTGGGGGGGGGTATCTTTAAAACATGATAAAATACTTAGATATATATAAAAAAATATTTTATTTGTAGAAAACATAATTTGTTGCATTATATGTATTTTATTTTGTTAACCAAATATTGATTCAATAAAATTTAAACATACTGGTATATATATATATTTTCATATGTCAAGTGTGTTGACCGGGAATCGAACCCGGGTCAGCTGCTAGGAAGGCAGCTATGCTAACCGCTAGGCCACCAACGTTATTTATAATGATTTTTTTATTATTTATAAATTATGAATACCGATTTTATACACACAATGCAAAACAAATATATATTTTATTATCTTGAACGTTTCTTTAATTTTTGTGATTTAAATTTTTTTGCGAATTCTGATTCAATAGATAAAATTGCTATCAAAGAATATCATTTATAATGGTTTCACCAAAAACAATGAAAATATTTTAAGAATACACATTGTATGCAGTTGAAAAATGCATGCACCATATAACTAATACTTTGACAATTGTATTACTTCGTATGTGATAGTCATTGTAAAGCTTTCAAATTACAGAGTTTCGGAAGAGAAAATTTTTTATTTTTTTCAATTTTCAAAGAAAGTGCAGATCATGCTGGTATGGGGTCTTATGTGATTTTATCATTTGCACCATCCTTAGGTTGGCAATTCCTCTCAGTTAATCATGATTTAACGATGTGTTGTGGTTTTAAATAGCTTTTTAAATGAATTAAGAAGTCTCTGTGTATGTGCTATACACATAGAAAACATGTTAGTCAAAATAAATATTCCCTCCCTCCAAATCCATTACATACCCTATTAAATTCATCTACATTTTACTCCCTATTATCCATTTATTTTTTTTAGCCCTGTTTTTTTTTTCTTATCCCATTTCAATAAAATCATAACATGGATTACTTTACAACCATAAATATTTTTGAAATACTTAACCTTATCTTATCATGCACATTTTTTTTCACTATACATGATTATAATATTAGAAATCACACTAACAATTAAACTATTGATGATTAGCTATTGACATTTCTTAACTTCTTTAATATTAAACATCCCTAATATAGTCTAGAGATGTTGCCCTCCTGAAAACAAATTCAATTATTGGAAGATCCATTCATTAGTTTTCCCTTCCTCATTAAATGAAAATAGCATAATACTTTTAAACATAAACAATATACAATCAACCCCTAAATTATTTTTGATCACTTGAACCTATATTCTACAATATTCTTCTAATATTAAACTTTAAAACTTCCCATTCTACAAGTCTCCAAATACAGTAGGTCCTGCACTGATATTGACGATATCAGCAAGCTATCTCATAAAAAGCCAAAAAGCCATTCACACTTTCTTTTTACAGGCTCCATGCTTAATAATATTCACTCAACAAACCCTAAATTATTTAACAATAAAAATTATAACCATTCATATCTGACATTTTTCAAAAGTAAATTTACACACATTTGATCCAGCACATTCATGTTACTTGCTTTATGGAATACCAGATGCATGTTCATGTACAACTGAAATGCAAGAAGACCCACCAAACATCTTTAGGAACAAATTAGAAATAATATGTGGAAGAGATGAGATAATCTTATCTCATAATGTAATCACATCCACATGTTCACTCATGCAATAATTGAGTATATAACATAATACCGTTTACCATACAGAAGAAAGAAATGAATGTGGAAATAACAGTAAAACAAAATGCTATTAAATAATTATGGAGATTTGTAGATGAAAAAATAACATGAATAGATTTAGACAATTAAGCTAGCAACTTATCTTTTTTCATATAAAAAATAATATATAATTACTATGGAATACTGAATATTGAAACATAGTACTTATGAGTTTTCAAGTAAACCAAAATGGCAGCCTGTATTTTTGATAAACATACAGTTTTGAAAACTTATAGTCTATTAAAGATGTGTTAGTTGTTAAATTAAAATAAAATTAATAAATCAATTGTTAAATTTTAAAACGGAATGCATTCCAATAAATTTCATTAAAAAACTTTATTTCAATTTTTTTTTACTTATAATATAGGAAGCGATAAGATTCTCTTAACGTTGTCATAATTTGTTACAATTCAATGTGTTTCTTTTTGTTAGAAGCTATTTGTTATATTGTCATAATGATAAAAATTTGAGACCTATCTGGCACAGAAAGTGATGCAGTGAATTATGGGATCCTGCCCTCCTAAAAAGTGTGTGCTATTGGTCATAATATGATTGCATACTGCCATCATGAATAAAGTGTAAATATTGTATTTATATATTTTTTTCATATTTCTGTTAGGAAGTTAATCCAAAAAAAAGAAAATAAACTGTAAATATTGTAATTAATTTTTCCATAATGATTTTTTTTCTAAAAAATGTTTGAAACCCCTGAAACTGTAGATTTATCAAAAATAGAGGCTTCCATCTTAGTTCACTTGAAAATTCATAGGTACCTGAAATTTTGTATATATTTATTGATTTATAAGTTCTCATGATTTTCAATAATGTTCTTTTAAATAAAGTATAAAATATTTTCCTCAATTCCTTAACCATAAAATTTTTCCATTCTCCAATGCAATTTATCCTGATTCTTTCTCAACATTCTTCACTCTAAAAATAACTGTTCTACATTCATTCTATCTTTCCTACATTAAGTAAATATAAAATTCAGACCCTTATTCCATGTTTCCCTTCTTTCTCTTGCACAAAATAATATTCTCCTGTAGTTTTATTCATTGTATTTATTTTTATTCTTATATAATTCCAAACTATTATTTTAAATTCATATTTCATTTTCAATAATTCTACTTTTTTGTCTCTAGCAAATGCATGTTTTCTTTTCCCACCCATAATAATTATGCACCTGCAATACATTCTCCACACATTTATTCTATTTCTTGTATAATAACATGAAATTAATTAATTTATACATTTTGCATACTATAATATCTTTTTAGCCCTTTATGTTTGCTGTCTTTTCCACATAATCCAGTTAAGTACTATTTTATTAATCTACTGGGAGATTATGTGCACTAAAGCAATCCAGTGGCAGATTGAAGATTTCATAATTTCATTAATGTGAGCTCAGTTTTTTTAATGGTGTTACTTACTGAGAAGTGATAATGGAATCTCTAAGTCTGTGTTAACTCCTGTGATTATGCTAAATTGCACAAGGATTTCTGTTATCTGAGGTTGCCTGAGCAATGTTAATTGTCCATCACAATTCAATATAATTACTTCTAATGTTTAATAAGTATAATTGTGGGTAGTTATTTCTAACTGGGATGGGGAGATAATAGCTACAGAGATATCAATATGAGATAAGTTATGATTGGAGCAGATAAATGTAATAAGATCCTCCTTTTAGCACTTGTCTAAAATGTATTGCATGCTCTTGACTATTGAATTTATAGTTTATATTATTTAAATCATAATATGAACTAGTGTTCAAAGTTTATTTGTTTATTAGATCTAAGCAAACTCCTTCTGTAATATTCTTAAAAGATTAACCTTATATGAGATTCTAGTATTAGAATATCAGGTTCTTTTCAGTTCCATGGTGAAGTGATAGATTTGAAAGTTAAATGGCCTAAACCATAACATTACCTGATATGTCAATTAGTGAAATGTAAGTCCTTCTGAAAAAATTAACAATTTGTCTAATACAAATAACATATTGGTCTTATTCATAAAATCCTTCAATCTTTCTATGCCAGCACAACTGCTTTTCAAATATCTGACAATTGTTCTTGGTATGGCAAATGGTATACTGTTTTAACTTTATTTTTGCAATGCTATACAGTACTGTACAGCAATTATTACAATGTTAAAACTTAATTCACTTAAACAAATGTGTTTTAAAAATGACATTAATCTTTTATACAGTATTCTCACATGTTGCATGTGGCACTGAATTTATAATGTTTGCTATTAACTGTCAGAATTTATTAAAAAAATTTAGAAATAGGCATTTTAATTTACGAATGAGTTTTTATGAATTTTTAGTTTTTAAATATGATCACTTGCCTACAGAAAGAAAATTGCTATTAACTGAAAGAAGACCCTTAATTCCTCTTGGAGGCCTTAAAGAAACAGAGCTGGGAAAATTCCTTATGTCCATTCCATATGTTTTTGCCTTTGCAGCTATTATTTCTATGAGATTATTCATATAGTACAAGAACATGGATTAGTTACTCACCAACATGCGTTATCCAGAATGGTGAATTTATTGGCTTTTTATCTCTGAGTTTAAGATCAAAAAACACAATGGTTTTTCTTTTCAGTTGCCTGATAACTCCTAAGTGAAATATTAGTTGACGTTTCCTAAAGGCATAATGAATTTTTTTTTTTCTAATAGATATTTACCGTCATGAGAGACAAAAATAAATCATGGCCCTTATTCCCAGGAGGCTGTACAATCACCAGCCAAGACAGAAATTGGCTGCTGAAGGCTGAGGGTGCTAAGAATATCCTGGTTTCAGATCCAGTCTGCTATTTTATGACAACATTTTATTTAGATAATTACAACTGCAGATCACCTTCAAGTAAAGGAAAATTGGCAGAATTGGAAGAACTGTCTCATATTAAATGAGACATTATTGGACTTTATAAAGTTAAAAGAAAAGGTGAAGAGACAATTAATTTAAAAAGTAAATGTATACTGTAAAGGCACAAACACTAAAACTACAAGTGGAGTAGATTCATTATAAATAAAGAGTGGAAAAATAACATTGTGAAAATTGATAATGCTTCAGATAGAGTGTCAAGATTAGTTAGTTATTCAAATTAATGGCAGGATATCAAATGCAAATAATTCAGGTTAATGCCCCAACAAGTTCTCATTGTGATGATGAAGCAGATGACTTTTATATGGGTGTATAAAAGCTTTTTCATCAGATAAAACAACATTTTAAAATTGTCATGGAAGATTAATGGTAGAATTGGTAAACAATTGGAAATTTGGTTACAGTAATAGAAATGACAGAAGACATAGACTTACGGAATTTACAGAACAAGAACAATTCTATATTATGAATTTTTTTTTTTTTGAGAAAAATGTTAAATGGAAATAAACATAATAGTATCCAAATGAAAGTACAGCAGATTTGGATTATGTTTTGAGAAAAAAATATATATATTTCAAGATTGTAATGTTAGTAAATTCAATAGTAATCATCGATTAGTAGATGTAAAATACATGTTAATGCAAAAAGGGAAAAATTATTAAGAAAAACAATATTTACAGTTGATATTTCTAATCTTCAGAAACATTATGATGAATTTAATGCAAATTGTTTTCAAATATTAACATATTTTGAACATGATTCGGGTTTAGACAAAATCAATAGGAAGATAGCTGACACACTTTTAAAAACTACAACAATAATAGCTGGTATAAAAAGCAGCAATTAACCAGTAAAATTTCTATAAAGGCAAAACAATTTATAAAAAAAGAAAATTTAAAACTATACAAAAATGATGCATTAAGAAAGATTGAATATCTTGAAAATTTTTGTAAAATGGTGTAATAAAGAGGTGATAATGATATAATAAAATATAATTGTGAACTAGCAAGGAAAGCTAGAGAAAATAATAAAATAATAAAAGTCTTAAAAGTGTAAAAGAACATCTTGGATTAGTAGAAAACTTATTTTTGCAATAAGATAAAAAAAGATGGGACTATTACTAAAAAGAGAGAGATGAAATTATGAAATGTGTAGAAAAGAGCTATCAAGAATTATATAGCAATAAAGAACAATGAAAAGTATATTTTACAATTATTATATCTTCTGAATTTTCCAGGATTTTAAATAAAGAAGTGAGACAGGCAATTAAATTTATGAAGAAGAGAAAATCTCCAGTTAGTGCTGAAATCATAAATGATGTCTTATAAAAAGCAAGTAAAGAAATTAGAATTTGGGGGGGGGGGGCAAAGTTAGATGTACGAGATGATTGGAAAAATGTAGTATTAATATTAATATTAAATAAGGTGATAAAAAAGATATTAGAAATTATAGACCTATCAGTCTTTTATCAGTTGGATTTTAACCAACCAAAAGAACAACCTGGATTTAAAAGTGGTTATAGTATGGTGGACCATATCCAAGTATTGATTTTATAAAAAGGACCAATAAATATGATTTATGCTTTAGATTTGTAGATAATGTAAATGCACTTGATTCTATAAACATTTCTTCCGTGATTAAAGCATTAGATCATCAAAACGTAGACCCAGTATATTGTTTGTTATATTCTGAAGAATATTTGTAATAATGTAGCAGCAACAATTAGATTACATAATGATACTAAAAGGATTAACAATGAGAAGATGTATGACACCATATCTCTAAATTATTTTACAGCACTTTTGCAAAAAGTATTTTATGGATTAAAATGGGCAGCTATGATAAGCACGGTACGGCTAACAGTAGAAAGTCTTTCCATTCAATTTTTTAAATATCCAAATAAAAAATCAAATCATTTCTTTTATTAGTTATTTACTTCTTTTTGCAACTTTTTTTAAAGGAAATTTATTTATAATAGGTATAATTATAAATTACTTATAATAGGTATATACAATGATTCTCAATGAACTATTCAAAACATACATATTGTATTAAATTCTGTTACAGTTTGTATAGATTGTAGAAGTGTTATCTGGCATGCACTGTTTATTCAGTTCACAGAAACATAATAAATAAGCATGAATGAGGAAGTTTGTCATTCATATCCAAAGATTATCCAGGTATATTTGAGTCTTTAACTAATTTATTATACAATTAAATGATCATCAGAATCTGAGTCTTCATTTCATAGGTATGGCATTTTGAATAGTTTTCATGTTTGTTTATGTAATCATTTTAATGAAAGAATTTTTCCTTTCTTTTTGATTTTAAAGAAAGCATTATATGATCAAATGTTTCCTCCTGCTTTAATCAGTTTGGGCAGGTAGGGTCAATGTTCTTTATGCCTCTCTTGTAATGGAAGAACCAGTTGGTATGTATGACATTTAGGTTAAACTTGATCAGGTAGTCTAGGAATTTGGGCTCCATCACCCAGAATTTGAAAAGTGCAGTGATTTTATAATTGGAGCAGCCAAGTCTTGGTTTAATTTCAAGTGGTTTAATGCTAATTAAATTGTGTCCATCCCATATGGTAATTTTTGAATTGAACATGTCTGGAGTAAAGTTGTTGTGTTGATTTAACAGGGAAATTATCTGATCTAGCCAACAAGCTTTAACAAGAAGAGGTATATCCATAAGTATCACAACTCTAGGGATGTGAATTTCCAAATTTTTGAATAAGGTTAAAAATTAGGGTATGAGCTTTCTGATAATAAATGGCTTGTATGGAATGACATTGTATTAAAATTTCCTATGATATTGCATTCTTGAAATGCTAATGGAGGCAGTGTGGTCCTTCCAGAACAGTCCTATACACATCCTATTGATCTTATTGATGAATGTTTTCGATAGGGACATGATGGGCAGGTAGTAAGCTATTTTTGATATTACTTTCATGTTCAGAAGTGCCACCTTGCCTTGAAGGGATAAATATCCTTTTTGCAACTTTCATTTAGATTTAATACATATAGCAAGAAATTGCATGATATTAGAAGGGGAAAATATATAAGATGTTTGAATGGAAGAGATGGTTAATATTGGTTATTAGTCAGTTAACTAGCCATAACATAGATTATGTAATAATAAAGTCATACATCTAAGAAATGAGACATTAGAACAAATGACATAGTGTGGCAAATTGTCGCTGATAATGATTGAATGGCATCATTTGGTTATTGCTCTATGTAATTTTGTACTGATGACGAGTGAAAGATTTTAGACGTCAAAGATCCATGGATCGCAACTTCGCCTCGTCACTCAAACTTCTTCCGAACTCCCGGGCAATAAAGCAGTCGATTACTATTACTATCTGGTAATGGCATTATGCTATCTATAAAACATAATATAATCATTAACTACAAATGATTAACGTTAAACTTTATGAAAAATAAAATTTATGGATCCTTTTCCCTCCCCCGCTATATTTAAAAACTCAATTAAAACTTACGGATTAAACTTTTAGCACTTTTTTGACTTTTAAAGACAATTTATTTAATGTTTTAAACTTTAAGAATAAACTTTCAAAAAATTAATATTCTTTTATAAATGCTTTTAAAAACCATTATATTTCTAAAACATACTTTGCAGCTTTATTGAAAAAAAAATATCATAATTATTGTTGAGTTTTATATTCACTGAGGAAAAAAAAACATGCCATAGTTTTTATATATCAATTTCCTAATTCTGAAATACGGCCTCGAGTCTCTTTTCAGAGGTTGACTTTTAAAAGAAATTTAAGAGCTAAAAATAAACGCACTATTATTTTTTTATCCTTCGATTTTAAAAATCGCTAAAAGAAAATGATTTTGTCCTATTCGATGAGTGAACTTTTTCATCAACTAGTTATTTTATTCGTTAATCGAGACAAACTTTAGATTACTTTTTAAGTCTTAAACAAAATAGAAACAGCATACAGTAATTGATCATGTTAATTATTTGTCAAAAGTTAATGATTTTTTTCTTTAAATGGCCTTTTGAGTCACTATTGTTTGAAAGAATGTTTGTACTTTGTTTAATAATTTTTAATATTCATTTAAAAACAGAAAACTAAACAAATCACGTGAAACAAAAGGAAAAGAGTTCACCTTCTTGAGATAACTATATTTGGCAAACCTAGAAGTAATATTTTCCATCTTTAGATCATACTTTCTTTCATCTCCATATGGAAAAGTTAATATTATTGATTTTTTTTCGATATGCATTATTTTTATGTTTATTAATTTGGCCGTAAATTTAAAACTATGTTAAAAAAAAGAGAGAGAAAGAAAAAACGAAATACATGAATGAGTAACAAATAGGTATCAATCACGTTTGAAAGATTTAGGAAATGGAGCTGGGTTGGACATATTTCCAGAAGAAATTATATTAGATAAACAGTTGATGTTTTAAACTGATTCCCAAGAGATCATAAAATACCTAGAAAGCGACCACATGTGAGATGGATAGATGAGGAAGTTTGCTGGTATGGTGTGTAAAAGAAGTGCTAGTAATCAGAGAAAGTGGATGAAACTCAGATAGGCCTTCATCATGACAATATGGCTGATAATGGTTAAAATGATCATGATAATGATGAAAATATAAAAGATAATCCATTTCAAAACGATAATATTTATAGATTTTAGTTAAAGGAAATAGTAAAAATCTGGTCTATTGCATGACCATTAAACTTTCAATATTTTTAGTCATTCGCCCAAGATTAAACTTTATTACAATTTATAAATTTGAAGAGCTCAGTTAATTATTGAATACTATATTGGGTATCAGCTACATTGAATAATAATGGTATTAAGTGATCAACGTTTTAGTGCGTTAACAGAAAATCATTCTTTCACGTTGATAATTGTACGAATATGCACAATATCATTCATTCGCTCCCCAAAAAATCAGAAAAAAAGAAATATAATAATGATGATAATAATAATAATATCACATTCCAATGTCATGTATTAGCATCTCCAAAAATGCACTGCTAGATTGCAATCCCCATGCAGTTTACCTCAAACTAATCTTGCCCAATTGAGTGTTACTCACCTCAAGCCAAACACCACACAGACACGTTTCAATATTCACAACACACCCTGAATCTATCAAAACTCCACTTAGAGGATAAGAATAAATGCTCAATTCCACAAATTAAACATATTGTAAGAATTTAACAATCCAGCTCAACAAAAGCTCCCAGTAGTGTGCACCATCTACTGATACACATACAAGTCAAATATAACTAATCAGCCAGTACACACACAGCCACTAGAAACAAGCAATAAGATGAGCACAAACAACTCTAACAATGCACCAAGCATCCAAGCAATAAATGACTAAATAATGGTACCAAGCATGAATACACACAATATTGCCAACAATCACTAATATCAGTTGAAAAAATACCAATGTCAGCATAGTCATAAACATCACATAAAACCATGTAAGAAATCAAATTGTAAGGTATACATATGCATCCATAATAAATAAAGAGAATATGACAATGTATACGCATACGTCAATCTAGTCCATGTTCATATAAGTTGCAATCCCGGTATATGCAATAGTAACAATTTTAAACCCTGTAAATAACCTAATTTGTTGCCCAATTCATAACTGTAAATCCCTCTGATTTATATATTTATATACATCAAACTTATACATACAATTCCTATGTCCAATCATGTAAACATATGTAAATGAGTGTAAAAAAAATGTAAAATTTTAGTCTAAAATAAAGTTCATTTTTAAATGACATCATCACACGGTGGCAATACTATAAAAAAAATATTATCTACACTTGGAAATAAAAATTCCATTAAAAAGGATATATTTTTAAGAATTAAAAGACAAATAATAAACAAAGCTTTTGAGTTTTAACATTCCCAAGAAACCAAAAAAAAATGAGTTTTATTCCATCATTTCACAAAGCAAAAGTGTTAACACAATTAATCCCCATTAAAACCCAATTTACCAATAAAACAATGATTACTCAAAAACAGTTAAAGCCCTGAAAGATCATATACCAAATATTATTCAAATAAATATACAAAAATGTAAATTCTAGAAATAATTAATTAGATAAACAAATTTAAACAAATGAATGCATTACAAAAATTAAAGGTAGAACCAAGATTTCATAGACCATCCTACAAAGATATACAAAAAATTTAGATGCACTAACAGTCCAAATAAATACTGATGACATGCAGTGGTACTAGAATCTTGAAGAATTGAAGTGGTAGAAAAAATTAATTCAACAATACTCAAACAGTCTTTCATGGATAAATCATAATTATTCTTACATAATCATTATATAAATTTCTGCATCAACTCTTGTATAAAGCATCATAGCTAAAAACAAACAAAAAATCTATTCATGCCACAGAATTTACAATATAAAGAGACACTTTTAAGAAATCAATAAAAACACAATAATTATGAATAATTAATAATAGACAAATAAAAATACATATTCAAACTACACATACAATGAAATCAACATTATTCAATTAAAGTATAATAATTAATTTCAAAAAGTCTATTATAAAGATACCCCAGTTCAATACACAACAACAACTTTGAGTTCAATTTGAAACTTCACAAGGAAATTAATTCACAAGGCATTCCAACACAAAGAGATGACCAAAAATAATGCTACTGTTGCTGATTAAGACTTTAAATCTCAGTGCTTTCAAGGTAAGTAAAGAGATTACACTGCAAAGGCAATTGCTTAAATATCCTTCATGCAATCTGCAATATTAATGAACAAACTATGCCATAAATATCTGGGAAATTCATAAACTAAGCTAGTAATATTTGGAAAATTCATGCTCTCTTGGGAATGCAGCAACATCTCCAGAAGTAACAAAGTGACTAATCTGACTATAAATAAATTATTAAAATCAACACAATATCAAATTCCCATATGTAGATACCAGACATAAACAAGATTAGACCATAAAAAAATCAACTCTCAAACACTCATCAGAGGATTGAAGACAACAAAAAACACAGTTTAACTAATGTGGAACAGCAATTCAGGTGAAATAAAACTACATTAAATATCACAAGGTTTACAGTTTTTCTAGGGCAGTAATTAGAGATAGAATCTGAACAATAATCATCAAACAGATATTATGCCAATGCCCATGCAAAGAGTGATAAAAGATAAAACAAGTGAGTTTTATTCACAAGCCTTCAAATGGAAAAAGAGAAATTATATTATTCCAAAGCAAATAAAACATTACACCATAGACTAAAGAATAAAAACACTATTATGGACCAGAATATTTGTAGATTACGAAAAGGCATTTGATTTTATAAGCATTTCTTCAGTGATTAAAGCATTGGATCATCAAAGAATAGACCCAGGATATTGTCATATTTTGAAAAATATTTATAAAAATGTTACAGCAACAATTAGATTACATAATGAAACTAGGAAGGATAACATTGAGAAGGGTTTAAGACAGGGTGACTCCATATCTCCAAAACTTTTTACAGGAGCACTGGAAGAAGTATTTTGTGGATTAAAATGGAAAACTAAAGTAGTAGAAGTAAATGGAGATTATTTAAATCATTTAGATTTTGTAGCTGTTTTTGCAAATAATGCATTAGAGCTTCAATAAATGTTGCAGAAGTTATCAGATGAAAGTGAGAAAGTCGGACTAAAGATAAATGTTAAAAAGACTAAAATAATGTTCAATGTATTTTCTCAAAAGATGAAAATAAAGATTTTATTATGATGAGTTAAAAGAAGTAAGCAACTACAATACTTTGGTCAGATTATTACTACAGATGTAAACATAATGGATGAAATTAATCATAGAATTAAATTTGGTTGGAGTGCTTTTGGTAGAAATAACTTAATACTAAAAGGAAATATGCCTATATGCTTGAAAAGGAAGGTTTTTTAATAAATAAGTTTTACCAATTCTTACTTACAACTCTGAGACTTGGAGACTTATGAGAAGAGCAATACAGAGACTTCAGACCACTTAAAGAAGTATGAGTAACAAGAAAAGATCGAAAATGCGATATATGGGTAAGAGAACAAACAGGTGTTACTGACCTCAGTGAAAAAATTAAAAGATTGAAGTGGAGTTGGGCTGGACATATTGCTAAAAGAGATGATAATAGATGAGCAATTAAAATCTTAAACTGAATTCCAAAAGATTGTAAAAGACCCAGAAAGAAGCCATATGTTAGATGGATAGATAAAATAAGAAAGTGTGCTGGGGTGATGTGGAGAAGAAAGGTTAGAGATCAGAGAAGCTGGATTGAACTTGGAGAGACCTTTATCATGCAATGGATTGATAATAGTTGATAATGATTGATGATGATGATAGTGAAAATTATGAATAGATATCAATGCAGAAAATCATTACCAAAAATCAAGAACAATCACAACTAAAAATAGTTGGGAAAAAACAAATGGAAAAAACAAAAAATTATCAAAGATCAAATTTTTTTTTTAGAAACTCTAAGTGGACATTTGACATAAGGAAAAGCAACTAAATCCATAAATAAATAAACCTTAGATTTAGCTGATTTAATATGAGAAGCTTAAACTCAAAAATAAAATTTTTCACTTGCCAAGATGGATAAACATTCTATAATAGCAGCTTTTGAGATCCTGAAAACTAGATTACATGGTGGGTAACAAATTAATTCATTAACACTTTTCAAGATACTCATCACTACTATCTTAATTTTATAAGAGTTGTATTGTAGCATCTGGAAATTACTAAAAACATATGTCTTTGAAGAATTTTATCTGGATAACTCATAACAAACATGTTAATTTTTAAATTAACATTCTCATCACTCCTTAATCTAATAATTGACTTCAAAAAATACCATATTAGATATTCATAACTCAATGTATTTACAAAGATTTTTTCTCACTAATAAGTAGGTGAAGATTATCTGATATTAAATGCATTATTCTTTGACCATTAAATAATTTTTTATCTCTATAGTCACTAATATTTTATTCCCCAAGATTTACCAACACAGAGATAACCCTTCATCCCTCATCTTTGTCAGACCACTCCACAATTGAAGTTTTTTAGACGTAAATACGAACATATTATCCTAGTGTATTGTGGGTAGAACAATAAAAACATTCTCCTTTTTCCGATGCATATTATATAACTGTGTATATATCCTGCTATTTAAACTGAAACAATGATTTTTACAAATGTGGACTGCTTATATAAATATATTTCAATACAATAAACTACTTCACTAGACCAACTTCTCCATCATCAAATATTTTAATACTCAGAAATAATCTGCATAAAAAATGTTCTGAATATCTGAACAAAAAATAGAAATGCACACATAAAATCAGCATGCTAACATACAAAGAAACTTGAAAAACATTTAGAGTATCTGGCAGTGACAAAGAAAAAAATGCTATTTATCCTGCACACATTATTAGACAATACATGAGTTGGGCAGTGAAATAAAGCCATATTTACTGAAAGGTTAATAATAGCTATTGACAAACTGAAATATTGGATAATCTTGCCACATACTCTATCCTCAAGAAACATACTCTATCAACTATTAACTAAAATAAATTACCGGAAAGCTTGTAACCTAGTCACAAAATTGAGCAGTTATTGACAACTTGCATAAACAAACAAGTTATCCAAAAAAATTAATTTTGATATTTGGCACTCAAATATTTTAATTTCATTATCAGTATTGATTTGAAAATCAGGCTGTAGCTGCTTAGCTAAAAAAAATGTTTTCAGCCAATAAATATATATTCAACTTTTCCATTTTGCCACAAAAAGAGAAAGAAACTATATAATATTTTAAGTGCCTGCCATTTCAAAATATCAAACTCTCATTACATTTATCCTTATGACCTAATTAGCCTCACTCATAATGTTCATCAATTGCAGAAAGAGAGAGAACTCTTCCAAAGCATTAGGCAACTATTTTTAATGTATTTTCTCTTTGGTTCCTTAAATGCCATTTCTGCTTCAACACAACTTCAAAGAACTGCAAAAAAAAAACATTTCTACAACACAATAAATTAAATTAAAATTAGAGATCAAACCCTTATACCTCCAGATATACATACACCTACATAAAGCTTGATAACATTATTTACACCACTGTTATCTCTGGCTATTAAAATTAGGATACAATCTTTGCTATAATATCCATTACCTTTCATTGATTATAGAGTTCCTTCATTTAAAAATTTATATATATATTGTGCCCTTTTATATGGGTCACCATTTAAGTTTTGTGCTAATTTAGTAGAAAATTTTAAATTTAAGAAGTATTTTAAATGTGTGATGTTGACTTTGCTTGTGGTAATGTTACCATAAGTTTAGTTAAAGCAATCTATGAGTGTTTGATATGTGAATTGTGTTGATATTGGGAAGATATTTAAAAAATGATGATGATTATGATGTAATACTGCATTAATAAATTTAATAACAAATGTTTAAAGTTAAAGTATTTAAAAGACAAGTTAAAATTAGAATAAAGATATTTATTTAATTTGAAATATATATTAAAAGTGAATAAAAATATTTTAAATTATAAGTACTTAAATTGAGATTAATATTTGATTTTAATCATATCAAATAATTATTTTAAAAATCTGATATAATATCTTATTTATTTTTAAAAATAAATATTTATTTTAAAAAGCAATTGTTAAGTTTATTTTTAGACGACAGTAAGCGTTCTTGTGTTATAAAGAACAGATGTTATACACACACGCGTGGAAGTTGTCTAATAAAGTTGCATAATTATTTTAAAAAATCATGTTATAAATTTATAAATAATACGTGAGTTATCACAAGATAAAAATAAAGATATTAATGTAAAATATTAAATTTGATTTTAAAAATATTGTCTTAAAAATATAACGTATTTAAAAAGATTTAGTTTATTTTAAATGATCTTATAAAAGTTAAGATTTAAAGTAAGTGAGAAAGAATATTTCAAAAGAATGTTTAGTAGATTTAAATAAACGATAAATATTGTTTTAAAAGAATTTGATAAAATATTAAATATTAAATAAGTCATTATTTATTTTTAATAGTGTGTTAATAAATATGTAGATAAGCTAGAAATTTTGATTGTTTAAACCTACCAATCAGATAAGGAGTTTCTGGCAGTATATAAGCTAGATTCAATTGTTGAGGGGGTCTCTCTACAATAAAACTTCTAAGTCGTTTGTGCTATTAAAAAAATAGCCAAGTAAATTAATAAACGCTCTTAAAATCAGTTGTAAAATCATAAGAGTGTTATTGAATAATTTATAATATTTTTAAAGTAATGAATATGCAGTAGAAACCTAATATTCCCTATTGTCTTCTCAATATCGAAACTCAATTTACGTACAAATGATCATGGAAACATCGCGTATCGGAAAAATATGTCAGAAACTTTATGCTAGAAAAGTAACAGACGCTGGATTAGTACATAAAACTACAAGATGGAGAAAAGTAGTATTTTGGACTAAAAATAGTTTTCAAAAGTTAAATTACTATTGTCTATTACTAATAGATATTTTAAAGAAATATAAATATTTCTGTAAAAAAAAAAGTATTTTGACAAATTATAGAAGTAAAATATGTATCTTAAGGAAAGATATAAGAAGCAGTAGTAATTTTAAATAAATACTTGCCTTGTTAAGTCTTTATGCTTAAAAGACTAGAGATTGATAATTTGAAAAGGCAAATATATTATAAGTATAAGTATTTTAAAAAATCGTAATATAATAAAATTATTTTATTAAAGTTATCTAAACGCTGGACGTTATAGATGGGAAAATTAATTCTTACCGGAATATGGTATTTACAAATGCGCAAGTAATACATGGATATCCAAATCAAGTTAAACTAAGCCAAGCCAAACTAAGTTAATTTAAAATAATTGAAGGATAATTTTATAAATTATAACTTAGTTTTGAAATAATAACTTTTTGAATAATATTCTATGAAGAACTGGATCCAGACAAAACCTATAAACTATTTTAGTTTTATTTTGTTTATTTGTGGGAACTTATTATTTTTAAAAAAATAAACGTTATCATTTTTATTATAAACTTTCAAGAAGCACGTGATACAACGGAACAGGAAATAGTGTTTTATTGACTTTATACGGAGGATATTTGTTAGAACTTTTATGGTAGAAAAAATCGACGCTGGACTATGTAATATGAATTTTATTTTATTTATTTAACATAAAAATTAAATATTATTAAACTCTTAAAAAGTAGGTTAGGTACATTTATTAAATAGTAACTTAAAAATAATATAATAATTAATTACATAAACTTATTTTTATAATTAATATAACACGGAATATTCTAATGAATGTTTATGAGTGAAAATGTGAATGATTTTTATTTTATGAAGCTGCAAATTCCGAAGAATACTGGATAGCAGAATGGACATTATTATTGTTATGGTAAAAGATATTGTATAATTTTTTTTAAAAAAATGAATTTAATATGTTTTTCTTTAGATCAACTGAATATTATGTTGTTGTAGAATGAATGGATAAATATATTATGAAAACACATACATTATATTGACAACAAAATTTATTAAAATATGCATAATTATTAATTTATAATATAAACATGACATAACATTACGTAAAAAGTTTTAGAAATAATTATATGATTCTTTCATAAATAATTTTGATATTTTATTTATGCTTAGTATTAAAATGATGTTTATTATTTATCTAAGTAATTATTTTATTTTGCAATTTAAAAAAGGATTTTAAAAGTCTATATTTTTGTGTATTTTGTTTATTGAATAAGTTAAGTTACGTTATGAGTAGAAGCCTATATTTAGATTGAAAAGTTTACTAAGTATAGACAAGGTAGTATGAGTAATTTGGATAATGAATATTTTATTTGAAGTTGATATTTGTTTCCGGAAAGTGTTTTAAATAAGTTTAGAATATGTTTTATAGATAGAAATTTATTAGAAAGGTTAGTAAAGCACATAGGGTAAAATAATGATTTTACACAGAAAGGAATCATAAAATTTATCTAATGTAATGTTTTGTGAATTTAAAATTGATGAATGATTTAAATATTAATGTTTGAATAATACAGATATAAAATGCATATTTTATAAAACATATAACAGGAATTACATTAGGTGGAATATAATTATAACCAATCATTTGTTTTACATTATGAAGAGATATTGATTTTATATACAGATATTAAGCAATGCTAGTAATAAAGTGAATACATTATAATATATTATAAATGATATTTAGTTAATGTAGTTATTTAATAGGTAAAGCTACATTATGTACACATGCTACATAAATAGTCTTAACATATTGTTATTTGTAGTAATTAAAGTACAACTATTTATTTAAAATCTAAGTTTAAGAAAAACACACTGTAATATTATTAATATAGCATTTGAAGGAATGTGTAATTGCTTATTAAGTACATAAGTTAATAACAGTGTAAGCCTCTTATATTTGTATTTCTTATTTTTATTTTATTTGTTGTCATAAGTTATAAACTGTAAATAGTGTAAATAAATTTTATTTGAAGTTATTGTAAATAAATTTGTTAATTTGTTTTTTTAAAAGTGTGTCGAGTTTCATTATTTTCACCACAGTATTTTGACATCAGATGATTTGAAATAAACATAATATTTGCACAAAATGAATTTGTTATTATTTAGAATTGAACACCATATTTGCTTAACATTATTTATAAGAATTGATTGACATGAACATAAAATATTGCAATGGTCATAAGATGTTATAATGCACATTATAAGAATACAATATTGTTTATTGCCACAGATTATTAAGTATAAGATTCTGATCCATTTTAAATGAAGATACCATATGAAATAAAAGATATACATATAATTGTTTATTCATTTAATGATTGATTATATAATAGAATTAGATGAGATTAAATTACACACTAAGATTAGTATTATTTATTTATTATTATTAAAATAAGTTAGGTGTATTTAAGTTTGATATAAAATCCCACATCATACTTATTTACATGAGTTATTATTATTTTAAAACAGCTTAGAAGAACCTGAGATTATTTAATTATATTTTAAGTTAAAAGTTAGGAATTATTTAGTATTATTAAAGATAATTTATTTCATTTAAAGCCATAAGAATGCTATAGATGTAGTGGTAAAGTGATAGGGTAGTGATAGTATTCTTATGCCATTGAGACAGTATCTTGGGAGATATTGACTCAGTGTAAATCTGCTTATTACTTTGTAACTTTACTTCGCAGTCTCATAATTTTATAAATACTTATTTAAGTAATATAATCTAGAATTATATTGATTTTAAAGATTGATAATAAATTTAATTAAGATATGATAATATAAAAATATATTAAAGATAGATATGCAAATTTTAATGAAGCATAATAATGTAACTGAGCTAGTTGTATTTTAAACTATTTTATATATCAAGAAGTAAGGGTACAATATATATATATATATATATATTGTATATATATATATATATATATATATATATATATATATATATATATATATATATATATATATATATATTAAATCAATCACCCAGTTGAACTCTAAACTATTAAACCAGTAAATATTTAACAGCCCAACCCATATCCTAATTAATTCTCCCCTTCTTACACATAATTCTTATTAAATCTGAAATAATTAGCAAATGTATATGTATATAATAGTTATTTGACCATGAAGTTTATTAAAATAAGTAGAAATAACTCTAACTTATAGTGTCTGTTGACAAAGAGTGAACTTATATCTCTTGTTAACTTGAATTTCACCTTTACTAACAGTACCTGAAGGATTGTCCATTTCATTAAGATCCACAATTTGTAGACGTAAACAACAATTTTACAATGTCTGCTTTTCTAACAAAATAAGTGCAGTACAATACTTACAACAGTGCAGAGATTTGTCTTTTCTGATCTTTACACACACACACACATTATATATATATATATATATATGTTGTTTTTGTATTTTTAAAATTTTATAAAATCAATATTTATATAAGTTAATACATATTTAAATGTGTTATTGATTCCAACACTAATAAAAAGATTAACAATTTATGTATGTTGGGAGTAACAAGAAGAGATCAAAACGCAATGTATGAGTAAGAGAACAAACAGGTGTTACTGACCTCATTGAAAAAATTAAAAGATTGAAGTGGAGTTGGACTGGGCATATTGCTAGAAGAGATGATAATAGATGGACAATTGAAATTTTAAACTGGATTCCAAGAGATTGTAAAAGACCCAGAAAAAAACCACATGTGAGATGGATGGATGAAATAAGAAAGTGTGCAAAGGTGATGTGGAACAGAGAAGCTAAAGATCAGAGAAGATGGATTTAACTTAGAGAGACCTTCATCCTGCAGTGGATTTATAATGGTTGATGATGATGATGATATGTATATAGATATACACCATTAATTATGTTAATGCACCATTAATTCTCTTAATATCAACTGTAATGTTATATATATATATATGTGTGTGTGTGTGTAAACAAAAAAGACTTATAAATCCAAGAAATAATATAATATTTCAACCAGAGGACTGGTTTTCATCAGAAAGAAAAAATACACAGTAAAATGACGATTTTACTGTGTATTTTGTTATTTCTGATGAAAACCAGTCCTCTTATTGATGTATTATATTATTTCTTGAATTTATAAGTCTTTTTTTGTTTTTATATGTATTTTCTTTGGTTAGATTTATATATATATATATATATATATATATATATAAAGAAATAAAATGTCTGTTAATTAAAAACAAAATTGTAATTATAATTCAAATAATAAATTTAATGGTTTACAAACTTTTACAAACAATCCTTAAATCCGCAGAAATACTTTCAGTTACTTTCTAACCTGCATCAACTGCCATTAAATTCAAAAACAAAAGAGGAAGCAAACATCATCATTTCAAATTCCATGAATCTTGTATTTTAATGTTAGCAGCTTGTCGATTTATTAAATGCCTTTTATTCCTGTTTATAAAAATTGCCTCTTTAATTTTTCCTTTACTATGGTTTCTCTCTTTATGAAGAATTTTCACATTTTCAAAATCAAATTTAAATTTATATTTACATGTTTTTTCGTGATCAAAACAAAAAAAAACTGAAGGAGACATTAAATCACCATTATTTTTACTTTTTATGTGCTTATATAATAATTCATGCTCCTTCAATCTCTTCTCAATACTGCACCTAGATTCACCTATATATGACAGCATACAACCACAAAACATTTGATATATGACATTACTTTTCTGCTTGACAGGTATGACATCCTTAGAATTATTGACTAATTTATTAATATTGTTTGGAATGTAGAATGAAACATTAAACACATTCTTATATAAATGCTTAAAAAATTTCACTTGTGGATTTGAAATAAATGGAATAGATATCCATTGTTTACTATTAATCTTCATTTACTTTAAATTATTATAACTTTTTTTAAATTGACATAAAGTATTGTTTATTTGTTCCATTTTATAATCAACATCAAGCAATTCCTTAGCAAATATTTCAATACTTTTCAGTTTATCACTTTGGTAATGACATAATTTTTCATTCCAAAACAAAAAAGATCTAAATCTTGCCATCTTATGCATCATTGGTACTTTTGATTTACAATTTATATATCCTCTTTTTTGCAGTGGCTTAATTATTAGTTTATAATTTAATATACTGTTATCTCTTGTAATCATTAAATTTAAATATTTAATATTATTGCCCTGTTCCTTTTCAATAGTCCATTTCAAGCCTTTCAACTTATTCAATTCCTCTACAAGCAAATTTATACTATTAGTATTTCCCCAAACAAAAACATCATCCACATATCTTTTGTAAATTTTAATATTTCCAAAAGTACACATATTTAAAATACTACTCTCATATATAGATAAAACGAAATTGCAAACTTATACAACAACAGGCAGACCCACAGGCCAACCTTTAGACATTTTATAATATTGACCTTCAAAGGATTCAACAATGTTATCATTAAAAAATTTTAAAGAACCAATAATAAATCTTATCATATATTTACAAATACTTTTACTTTTTAATGCATGTTCAATTATTTTTATAGAATTTATTCTATCAATAGATTCATATATTTCTGTAACATAGAGAAGGTAATCATTTGCGAGTTATGATAGATTTTGGTGATTCATTCATGTGTCAGACTTCTAAATATATTGGTAAACTTTTGCAAGACTTTTTAGGATTTGGGGAAAATACTATTGCTTCATCATTTGACTTTGTAAATAGTATTAAAAACTTGATGATTGATGAAAATGATGTTATTGCTTCATTGGATGTTGCAGAAATGTATGGATCTATTGATAGAATGAATTCCATAAAAATAATTGAACATGCATTAAAAAGTAAAAGTATTTGTAAATATATGATAAAATTTATTATTAATTCTTTAAAATTTTTTAATGATAACATTGTTGCATCTTTTGAAGGTCAATATTATAAAATGTCTAAAGATTGGCCTATGGGTCTGCCTGTAGTTACACAAGTTTGCAATTTCGTTTTATCTACATATGAGAGTAGTATTTTAAATATGTGTACTTTTGGAAATATTAAAATTTACAAAAGATATGTGGATGATGTTTTTGTTTGTGGAAATACTAATAGTATAAATTTGCTTGAAAAAGAATTAAATAAGTTGAAAGCTTGAAATGGATTATTGAAAAGCAACAGGACAATAATATTAAATATTTAGATTTAATGATTGCAAGAGATAACAGTATATTACATTTTAAACTAATAATTAAGTGACTGCAAAAAAGAGGATATATAAATTGTAAATCAAAAGTACCAATGATGCATACGATGGCAAGTTTTAGATCTTTTTTGTTTTGGAATGAAAAATTATGTCCTTATTAAAGTGATAAACTAAAAAATATTGAAATATTTGCTAAGGAATTGCTTGATGTTGGTTATAAAATGGAACAAATAAACAATACTTTATGTCAATTTAAAAAAAAGTTATAATAATTTAAAGGAAATGAAGATTAATAGTAGACAATGGATATCTATTCCATTTATTTCAAATCCACAAGTGAAATTTTTTAAGGATGTATATAAGAATGTGTTTAATGTTTCATTCTATGTTCCAAACAACATTAATAAATTAGTCAATAATTCTAAGGATGTCATACCTGTCAAGCAGAAAAGTAATGTCATATATCAATTTTTTGTGATTGTATGTTGTCATATATAGGTGAATCTAGGTGCAGTATTGAGAAGAAATTGAAGGAGCATGAATTGCTATAAAAGCATTTAAAAAGTAAAAATAATGGTGATTTAATATCTCCTTCAGTTTTCTTTGATCACGAAAAAACATATAAATATAAATTTAAATTTGATTTTGAAAATGTGAAAATTATTCATGAAGAGAGAAACCATAGAAAAAGAAAAATTAAAAAGGTAATTTTTATAAACATGAATAAAATGCATTTAATAAATTGACAAGCTGTTAACATTAAAATATGAGATTCATGGAATTTGAATTGATGATGCTTCTGCTTTTGTTTTTGAATTTAAATGGCAGTTGAGGCAGGTTTAAGAAATTAACTGAAAGTACTTCTGTGGATTTAAGGATTGTTGTAATAGTTTGTAAACCATTAAATTTAGTATTTCAGTTATATATATATATATATATATATATATATATATATATATATATATATATATATATAACTGATATATATATATATATATATATTGTGACCATCTGAATGGGCACAATGAATTGAGATGCTTTGTATTTACATTGAAAAGTTATATTAAAAAAATGAAATAGCCTTAGAATTTTAAATTTTTTTGCTGGAAATTGTTTAAAGCTTAGATATGGATTGCTTATGCAGTTGATTGACCACTTTATAAGTATTCATTATTATTATTGTGGTTAATGAAGTATTTAATGTAAGGAAGAAGGGTTGTTTATTAATGGAATTGATACATTTTGTCAGAAAAATGCAAAGTTATTTTATGTTAATGTAATATTGGTTGAATGGTTTCAAAATCCTTTATTCATTAATACTTATTCTTTTGTCAACAATTAATAGCCATTTCAATTGTATTTAGATAGTTTAATATTTAAGTTACAGTACATGTGCATGCATATATGTCTGTATTATGTTTCATTTGATTTTCATCTTTTAATAACAACAAACAATAGTACATTCACAATAGAACATTTAAATTACAGTAATTATCTTTAATAATTTAACAGATATTTTTTTTCAATGATTAATGGATATTGGATAGGTGAATTATTTTACAAATTAAATAAATTATTAATCTTTTTTGTTTAACAGTTAATTAATATTCATGTCTTTCAAGTTTGTAAAAGCTATTTATTTTATTATTATTTTTTTTGTCTTGATTTAATTCTAAAAAATCAGAATGATTTTTTTTTTAAGAAAAGATTTTTTTGAATATGTAATTAGCTTGGGTGAAAAAAACATGAGAGTAACCTTGGCAAGGAAAATGACCTTTGCTAAAAAAAGAAAAGAAAAGTCTATTTAACAGATAGTTTCCAATAGAAAATTGCTCATTATCATTTTAATTGCAGCCAGTAAAGTGCTCATTAGTTGCTGAAGTCAAACTGATTTAAAAAGCTTTGGAGTAAACTTCTAAAAAAATCTTAGGAAATTAATTATGGAAGAATGTCTTTACTCCAGATGCAAGAATAAATTTTAAAAAGGTACATTAGTTTTTCATTCTCACCTTAATTTAAACATTTGAATTAACCACCTCATGCCTGTTAATATTTAAAATGTATATCATTAGTGTTTAGATGGCATTACTTTATTTATCTATAATTAAGAAAGAATATAGAGTGTGGGAACATTATTGTTATATAATTAATCCACGTCTGTTCTTTAATATATCTTGGAAACATATGCAGGACTGTTTTTCAGAATTTATTTGAACTTTTTCACTCTTTCTGTATTATGCTTTTATGAAAATTAAATTTAAACTTAAAGATATGTGTATTATGATATATAACATGCCATGCTTAAATTAATTACAAAAAAGTGACATTTGTTATTTATTTGGTGTTTCTAAAAAAAATAATAATATGTGTTTAATAAAAGAAATAAAATGTGAATTATTTCAAATAACCAAAGGAAACTCCCCACAAAATATTTATTTAAATCGGATGGAAAGACTGAAATGCGGGATAATTTCAGTTCTCTTCGATAAAAAAAAAAATGCACTATAGTAATAAAGTATTAATTGTGGAATTACTAATGAATCATGGTATCTTAATTGGCAAGATTTAAAAATAAACTATGCATATAATAAATTATAAAGTGTCAAATGCTATTCAAAAAAACTACTAAGAATAATTGTATACTTAATTTAAAACTATTACGGAGTGAATGAAATAAGAATGTCTTATATTTTCGTCATAATAAAAGAGAAATTGATTACTTATGTATGATATTGTAAACTCAAATAGCTCAGCTATGAACATTGGAGGTGCCAAGTCATATTTAAGTTATGATTACATTTTTCTTAGTTATCCTACAGAAATTCATTTTATGTTCCTTCAGTTTGGAAACTGTCCCCATATCATTTGGAGTAGAGCTTTGCAAGCGAACTTTTATTTTAAGTTACAAAACAAATAACTTTTTTTTATTGCTTGTCATTATTAATGTACATTATAGATAGGTAGACACACTTATTATTATGTTTTATTTATAATTTGGGTTTATATGATAGTCTAGATCATCTCGGAATGCATACTCACGAGCGGTGGATACGCCGATAACAAATTGATTTTATACAAATATGTCTTATTTTTCTTTTACGAAGGTAAAGAAAATAAATATATATATATTTATTATATCGAGAGAGAGAGGTTTACATTTATTTTATATATTTTATTATTTCAAAATGAGAGTTTTGGCTTTAAAATCAACGAACGTATAACTGAAATATTTTGCTAAATATGATAAAGAAAGTTCATTCGTAAGTGTTGTAATTATTAAATTTTAGAAATAATTTAAAGTCTATTATGAATTAAAAGTTATACCTTAATGTATCATTTAATTATCATGTCATCTGCATAGTAGATAACTTAGAATTAATTTTTTTTTGTATATATTCTTATCCATGCATGTAAGTGTCTATTTTGCACAATTATGACATTTGTTTAATAAAGTTCAGTTTGTGAATATTTTATGTATAAATTTTGGATGCTGTCATGTTCTATAGAATTGAATGGATTAGTATGTTATCTGTGTGTATTTATCTGCCAGCATGTAAATATAATGTTAGACATGTAGAAGAGCTTTGTGAATGAAAAATAATCTGATCGCATTCTAATATTTTTGTAGGGATAAAAGATTTTGCTTATTTAGTATGTTTAATAATTTCCATGAGTAGAGTCTAGTTTATATTATATGCATATTATGAAATGATATTTAGGAAGTTATGTGATGTTTTACTTAGAGTCTTGGTGATGAGGAAAAGGTTCCCCACCAACAGTGTGTTTAAAATTAGATGAATTATTGTAGAAGTATTAAGTAAAGAGTTATTCATGTGATTTTCCCTTGGAACATGTAGTCTGTATAATCATAAAAATATAGCTCCATGTTATTTAAAATGTGGCCAGATAAATAGCTAAGTCAAATTCTTGATGTAATATTAGTGTCTTATTTTATTGATGATTTACGATATTGTCCAAAATGAAGTAATTATTTAATATTCTCTTGATGAATGGAGAGTTTGTAGAAAAGATTGTTTTCTATTATTGTTACTTGACACATGCACACACGCGCGCAATATGAATAATGTCGCGAATATAAAGATTTAAAGTTATTAAAATTAAAAGGTGAAATAAATGTTTTAAAACACAGTATATTTATTTAATACAGAATTATAAATCATCAAACCATCAGAATGATTATGATTTCATTGTTATGAGCGAAAAGGTAGATGTATTTAAAAATGATGGTTTCATTAGTTAAAAAAAGTTGCTTTGTTGATGGCCAAATATAGTTAATTTGATTTATTTTATTAGTCAATAGTAATATCATCTCAAAATATTTCAGTTTGCCAATAATATAATATATTATTTAGTCAGTGTTATGTTTAATTATGTTTAAGTGAAATACTTAAGCCAAGCAAATATGCAAAATTAGAATATTATTATGTTTAAGTGAAACACTTAAGCCAAGCAAATATGCAAAATTAGAATATTAGAGTTTATTGTTAATTTGCTTTCAAAGAGTGTAAATAATTCTCAAAGTTTATTGGATAATTTGAAATCTGTAAGACAAGTAGTCCTATTGTAAAAATATCATGTTAAACTAATTTTTTTTTTTTTTGTAATAAATGATTTGTTTTAGTTATTTAAAATCTTAAAAACTGTGTCTTGAGTTATTCTTGTGTACATTCATGTTTCCATTTCCACATCGCCACATTTCATAAATCTATTATAAAATAGATATATTATTTTAGAGTTATAATATTAAATCTGCTGGTGTCTGACAATATTGTTTTTCTTAATCCAAACATTATAAGGAACATTTGCCATTGGATAAACGTATTAAAAAGGTTGCCAAGTTAGTATATTTGTTAGATGATGATATGAGATTAAAATACCCTATTTCTGTCATTATCTTATTATTGAAACACAGTAAAATATTTTAGTCAATTTGTTTCATTACATTTTATCATACGTTAGAATTATAACTTATGGGCCAATGTATTTATTTAATTTAACTGTGTTTGTTAAATTCCCTGAGATCTTATTGTTTATTTCTTGATTGGCATTAAAGTAGATGTTTAGATTATGATATGCCAAGTCATAGAATTGTTTAGTAATATAATTATAGCAAGCTGATATATGTTATACTTGGATGAGGGAAGAAATTAAGTTGAAAGAATATTTTAATAGATTGTACAAATAAACATTGTGATTCTTTATCACACAATTAATTAATAAAAAGGATTTACATTGTATTTAATGTTTTGTAATATTTCTTCTTTCATTTACTTATAATCATATATCTTATGAACTTTCTATAGCCTACTACTGAGCTGAGCTGAACTACTTGAAGAGTCTCAGTAATAATTCTGCATTATATATATTGTTATATTGTTCTATTCATTAATAGAACTGGCGCCTGGGTATTTTGCTCATGTAATGTATATGAGTAGTGTTGGGAGTGTAGGTTATATATATATATATATATATATATATATATATATTGCAATGGTCAGACCAAATATGTTTCAGTTATTTACATTTATTTCAATTTATATGGGCACCACCTGACTTCTAACATCAGGAAATACACACACACACATATATATATATATAGTACCAGTCAAAATATGTTTATTCATCTAACATGAGCTGGAACTCATAAAATGTACTTTAAACCCAGTCAAGTCCAAGATTTAGATCAGGGACCAGCCTGGATTCGAGCTCACTCTCTAAGCCCTGGATCAAACCCCTAATGGATAACATAACAATGATGGCACATGAGAATTAATTTTAAATCCAGCTGACTAGCAAAGCTGAGCAAAACAATGAGACATCTATTAACTATGACTAAACTAAAATATATACAAGCATGGATATATGTTTGGAAGTGGAGAAAAGAGGTATTCGAACCACTCAGACAAGTTGGATAATAAAATTAGTTTAATATAATGACAAATTATTTACATACATTTATAATTTAAGTACATTAGTATGTGCATGAATGAGCAAGCAGCCCACTAAATGATAGATAATTATATATTGTCATTCACACTATTTTTTCTCATATGCTCATTATTAGCCAAATAATACACTATAAATAAGTACACATCTTTGGTGGGTCCAATATTAAGATGCCAATCGATTATTAGAAAGAATGTATATGAAATTTCTATTAATGCTTTAGACTATGGTTCTGAAATGTGATGATTATCATTATTCAGGGGAGCATTCCGAGATTCATTACAGTTATAATATAAACCATTTTCATGCCATTATGGTCGTGAAAATACATAAAATACATTTGAAAATTACATTTTTATTATATGACAAAATATTTAATGAAAATTCTTTGAATTAGTGCTGGTAAGAATAACGCTTTATTTTCCCCAAGGCAAATAGATACTCTTAAATACAGGAATAAGTTACGATGGTGGGATTGTATAATAAAACTAAAATAATATTAGTAATTAATCTAGCTAGTAATATTTGGCATTGATATATATTTTGAGCAGAGCACACTTTTAATATTAGAGCATTAAAACTGGGTCATGAAGAAAAAAAAAATATATACAAAGAAGTTTGTGGTATTGACATAATAGCCAAAAATAATTAAAAGGAAATGGCTGGGCTTCTGGATGAGAACAAAGTGGATAGGCATGCCGTGAACATCATTGATGTGCAGGCCTTTGATATGAAGAAAGTGAATAGGCATAGTGTGTACCAGACTTAGGGATCACTGCTAGAGGTCTTTTTATATGAAGAAAGTAGATATGCATAGGCATTTTTATACTAAATAAATGTGGTTCTGGATAGCTCAACTATCTACAGAATGAGATACGAGTAGAAATCTATGGGTTTGAACTTGTCGCAACCCCCAGATTAGAAGATTAGAAGCACGTAATATATATGTATATATATATATATATACGAAGATAGGCTAAATGACAGTAACACAGTATGAATGAATGTCACTAACGACATTGAATAAGATTTACTGCTTTTAAAAATAAATGAGCCTAGTTTGAATACCATAATTTAGACAAATAATATGCTATGCAGTTATATATAGAGAGAGAGCTTTTACTTAGTAACTAAAATAGTACAATATTAAAATTTCCCTAATATGTTAAGATTTTATTTAGTAAAAGAAACATGAAGATTTACCCCCTTCCCTTTTTGACTATTTAAAATAATTCAATCCCACCTTCATTGATTTTACAATAACTGGAATATATAAGTACTGTATTTGATATTTTAAGAGTAAATAAAAAAAGACTAGCAGTTATATAGAAAACAAATAATCGGTCACCTTTTTCAGAATTGAATAACATTTATAAAATAACTAAGGTTTCAAAGTATTAATTAGCTTGAGTTCTGGATTCAACCTGGGTAGAAAATCCAGAGTTAAACAAATATATTTTTTATACTAAAACATAAAATGTTGGCTCGTAAAACAATCTGGCGAGTGTATTAATTAACAATACGTTATATTTTAAGAGAACATTAATAAACTTAATTCATGAAGGCTTACTTAAAAAGAAGAAAACATTTTACAAAATTCAACTTGTCAGATTATTAGAGAATGGCATAATAATAATAAAAGCATATATATAAAATCAAGTAATAAATAACTATAAATAATTGATGGCACCAAAGTTAAGGAAAGTTAGAGCATATAAGAGAGAATTAAATTTATAAAAATTATTTGAGCAATTTATATATTATATTAGAAATAAAGTTAAATAATACATTAGGAGAAATCTTGATAGATGAGTTAGAGATTAGTTAGACTAGCTTTACTTGGGGCTTGAAAATTTACCTTGCACAATTTTAAGAGTTCATATTTCAAAGTCTGCTCATGCATGGCAATAGGTTCTTAAATAACAACAAGCTTTTATTCAACATTCCACATTTCTCCAATCGGGCATTTACTTCATTCTATGAGAGCATGATATAATGGCAGCAGAAGATGACCCTCACAGGCCAGAAAGGTGATGAGCTTTCTACTACATCATTATTTTTTTTAACTTTCACATCAGCGTAGGTTATGATGACTGCAGTTCTTTCAATACTTGCTAATCTATCTGATTAAAAATTTCAGCCATTTTATACTTTTGCCCAGGTGTTTTTGGAATGCTTTTAATCTCTTAGTTTTAGCTTTACAATCTAATCTCTGATCTAAAAATTCTTACTTTTCCTTTATCGATTGTTTTTGAAGATGCAACAGTAAGATAACATCCAAACATAAATTCAAATCTATTTCCAGATTAGAAATAGATTTGACAAAAATGTTTATAATAAATGAAAGTCTTAATCCCATTTTAAGTAAAAACTTTAATTAAAAATACCTTCCCCAGATTAAAACAATAGTGTTTCCAACCCTTTAATATATTTAGACAATTAACTGTAGCATCGTCCATATTGGATTTTACAAAATATACAGTTTAAAAGAAATAAATACTTTAAAAAGAAAAAGTTGTACTAATGACATATAATAAAATATTTACAAAAAAATCAATATTTTGTTAGTATTTTGCTCCTATATATATATATATATATATATATATATATATATATATATATTTGATCTGCACCTATGTATTTTAATAAAAAGAATTAACAATCATAAAATTAGTAATAATAAAAATGTTAATTTAAAAGTTAAAATTTTATAATGTAGGTGCACATTTCAAATGTATACATAAAATATACATACATGACAAAAGGAGCAGGATGGAATATAGGATTTAAACACAGGTTAGTAGGTGGAAACATGAAGCTTAATCTTAAGCTAAGATTGACTGCTTCAATATATATATATATATATATATATATATATATATATATATATTATACTGAGCTTGCCAATAGCTCTTAATAAGCTGTCAAAATATCCCTATCCTCAAACAGGTTTCTATCTCTGGCAGCTATCAGTGAAGTACTAGGATATTCCAGAATTAGATCTAAAATACTAAGTCAAGTCCAGCACATTATTTAATGTTTAACTATTAAGTAGAAAATCTGAAATTTTCAGACATTCATAATTCTTCAAATCTAGGTATCTAACTTAAATAACCATGTGGAATTGAACCAAGTTCAGATACATCATATATTAATAACTTTAGCAATCTAAAATTTCCAGAGCCTTAAGAATGAATAATTGCAAGGATAGCTAGTTGAGGATAGGAATATTCTGAAAAAATCTTGTTAAGAGCTACTGGCAAGCTCATTATATAACATTTGTAATACAAGTTTATAAAATTAGGTCATGTGATATATGACTTGATTTCCTTGCAATTATTGTTTTTGCTCTTAAGGCTGTGGTAATTTTATATTGCTAAAGCTATTAATATATGGTGTATCTGAACTTGGTTCACTTCCATGTGGATATTAATGTTAGATAGCTGGATTTGAAGACATATGGATGTCTGAAAGTTTCAGATCTTCTACTTAATAGTTAAACATTAGATAAAGTGTTGGGCTTGACCTGGTATTTCAAATCTAATGCTGGCATATTCTACTACCTCAATGATGACAGCCAGAGCTAAAAACCAGTCTAAAGATAGAGATATTCTGAAAAGCTTTTTAAGAACTATTGGCAAGCTCATTATATAACATTTGTAATACAAGCTCGTAAAATTAGATCATGTGATATATGATTTGATTTCCTTGCAATATATATATATATATATATTATTTCGGAGAGCTTACACATAATAAAAATATAATAGCTAAATAGCTGGCATTTAAGTACAATAATAAGTACTTTCCTCTGAGCGTTTTCTGTCTCAAATCATAAGAATAATATGAGAAAGAAGAACCTCTGAGGAAAGTATCTCAGCTATTTAGCTAATATATTTTTATTACATGTAACCTCCTGGAAATAATACTACGAATTTTATTTAACCATGAAAATATTACTCTCTCTCTCTCTCTCTCTCTCTCTCTCTATATATATATATATATATATATATATATATATATATATATATATATATATATATATATATATATATATATATATATATAACATTTTCTTTAATAGAATAATGATAAGCACTACACAGCTTCTATTTGCAAGACCTGGCTATATCATAAAGAATATACATTATTTTTGATAAATGGACATGGAATAACTATGCAGATAAGATAATATTACATGTAAAAAATTAACATACTATAGCAACAATAGCTTAATTATAAAATATAACTTTCTGTCTTCATTTTTAATAAAACCATTTGTACAATCTTTTATATTATTGTTTCAGTTCACATACATGGAGGAAAACAATAATTATTTATAAAGTATCCAATATTTCTTTAATTGGTTTTAAACATTAATCTTAATTATATTTATAATATTAATACAGTTTTATAATTAAGTACATTTGCCATACAACTAGCCATAACCTCTAAATATTTAAAATACAATTCTTGCATATAGCCAATTTCACAAATATAAATCTTTTATTAACTCAATTGTTTTATAGCATAGATACATTTCTCTAATAGAAGATAATTATAACAATTACTTTTTTCAATGATCACTCTAGGCAATGGCCACTTTAGTCTGAATCCTGATTTAATAAACTCAGATTTTGACAAAGATGGCTTGTGTTGAGACTATTCCCTAAATCTATTAAAAACAAAATCTCAAATAACACCTCATACATAAATACATAAATAATTTTAACTATTCAACAATGAACAAACAACTACATATATAATATAAGCTTACCTACACACAATCTAATCCTAATCACCAAAAGAAGAGCTAACTAAAGCAAATAATCTTGATTGATATAATTAAATCATTAACTTAAAACTAGTAATAATTATTTACTCTTAATATTTTAGATTTGGATGCTTTATATTTCTTTTTAAATGACAATTTTTAAAACAGAGGGGAAAACCTCTTTTTTTTTTTTACAAAGACAACTTTAATTAACATGTAATTAATTAAAGAAAATAAAGAAAATTTTGATTTTAAAATGCAGCTAGAACATTTATGAAAATTTTACGACAAATGCCACTTTTTTAATAAAACATTCACATCACAATATTTGTTCAAATTAATATACTTATATAAGCTTAAAATAATTAGAACAAAATCTAAAATGTTTTTTTAAAGAAAACACTCATTTCATAAAATTTGTTAGAAGTAAATATTTTAGAATAAACTTGAAATACATTAGAATAATATATAAACAGTGGTTTTTTTAAAAAAGTTACAAAGCCTAAGTTCCACAGCCATAGTTTATTTTCTTCAAGATGACAAGAAATAACAAATTCACTTTTAAGTGACATAATTTCAAATTCCAGGTATACAGAGTAGATTAGCAGCTGGCAGCTTTTTTCTCTTTTACTCACTCAGTATAATAAAGGTCTGATGTTATTTGAATAAAGTGAAAATCTAGAATCTAAAAAAATTGACTTTATACAAGTTTTACTTTTCCAGTTTTTAACACCTCAATCCAATTTTTACCATGTATGATCTTGTTCTTGTTTTTAACACCTTTTTATTTTAATTGTAAAATTTTTAAAGACACTAATTGATTAAATAAAGTCATATATCATATGATCCAATTTTATAAGCTAGTAAATAAAAATAATGACTGGTGCTAATTGCTCTAATAAGCTTTATTGACAAATGCATAAAAGAAAGCATTTAATAATCTCTATATAGAAATTATCCCCAATTCTCAGATCACTGGTTTCATGCTTTAGCAATCTTCAGTGAATTGCTGAAAATGATAAAATTGGGTCATGTGATGTGTGACTTTATTTTATTTTTATTTATAGTTCTACTTTTAGATCTCAAGCAATCTTATATTGCTAAGGTTATTAATATATAGTTTGGCTGAAGATTTATCAGTCCCATATAGCTATTTAAGTTAGATTAATGGATTTGAAGACATACAGGTGTCTGAAAATGTTCTATTTAATAGTTAACTTTTAGATAAATTCTGGATTTGAGTTAGTATATTTAGATCTAGTGTCTAAACTTAACCTAGGGCCTCACTAAGGCTTGCCAAAGCATAAAAACAGTGATCTGAGGATTGGGGATAATTTCTAGATAGAGATTTTTAAATGCTTTCTTTTGCAGTATTTATCAATAAAGCTTGTTAAAGCAATTAGTACTGCTCATTATACTTTAAGAGATTAATTTGCAAATTATTTTGCCTGAATTTTTTTTTAATCTCTTATCTAAACACTCTTAAACTTTTTTAATCTATTTTTAATTGATTGTTTTGCAATTCATTCTCTGACAAAAGAAACCTTTAATATATTTTACCAGTTTCTTTTAAATTTAATTTTTTTAAGAACTATAACAACTTCTATATTATTTAATATGACAATTAATAATTTATTTTAACATGCATTTAATATCTTATTTTAAACAACTTGTTCCATATTATTAGTAGTACATTATATAAAAACAATTCATTTTTGCTTTTTAAACTTTTGAATTCTGTTTTTATTAGCATCCTCACAATTAAATCATTTCTCAAACATGTGAAACATTACATGGCCAATACTGAAGTAAATAAGATATTATTCATATATATATATATATATATATATATATATATATATATATATATATATATATATATATATATATATATATATATTGTAATGGGTTGGTCTGTTCCAAGAGAGAAAGAGAAAGGAAGCACATTTTAATATGGGTGAACCTAGGGTCTTTTGGTAGGATGCTGTCAATAATGAAATGAAATACATAACCCATGATCAAATCTACCTCCAATGGGATAACTCTATATTCACTCATAATTCAGGGAGTAATCACCTTTGACTATCTTCAGGGATGAAATTACACATGTAAATGACTATTGGATCTCACTATAGATGACGACTGATTATCATACTCTCCAAATATCTTCCAACATGACTGCATATAGAGTAAAATGTGTGAGTGCATATATTTCCAAAGAACATATTAATTAATATGGATGCATGTCTATTATAATAATAATGATAATGAGCTAGAGACCTGATTAAAGTGAACAAACTTTATAACATTTATTGAATAACAAAAAGATTAAAATAGTCTAACAAAAATAAACTATATAATTAGGTATGTCAAGGATGGCTTTCTACCATATTGTTAATGAAAGATAGTTAAGATCCTAATCCTTGTCCCAATTGTAGAAAGTCATATCTTGACATTAATTATTTACAAAAATAAAAAATATATATACAATTCTAAGCAACTGTGAAGCTAACTGACTAAGTCAACTTTATTTACAGACACATTTAAATAATCATCACTGTCCAGTTCATGTTGATGGTTATCAATATTCTTGGGGATCTTCCTATCCATGGATGACTCTAATGTTGATAAAAATGAGCATCCAGACTAGAATACTAATCATTCACACCAAAAAATAATGTATAATGATTATTAGCAACAATAAGCAGCTAACAAAAATTCTGTCCTGTAGGTATTGCATGTGTCTAATGTGGAATAATATCAAAATCTTACTATTATTCCATATTATGATGGTCAGTGTCAAGTTTAAAGAAGGCCAAGTTGATCTGAATTTTATTCAGTAACAACAAACAAATACTTTGCTAAACCCAATCACTTCTCCCTTTTCTTACAAGATATAAACATCAATGCTTCCATGTGTGAGAAGAAAAAATTAAAAGAAAAAATATAACAATAATACATAACAAAATTTAAAATTTCCATGGAATTATGTTGATTAAAGTTCAGTGAGTCTATGGGCAATGTCCTTCATATTGACAGTCTATTGTTTTCAAGATAGATCTACTTGGGTAAAACACTTTTCACTCACTGGATTTGTGGATAGATGCACTTAGGATAATAACACAGCCATATTCTCCCATACATCTCTTTTGATTTATCAGTAGGCATTTTGTAAAAGCCACTAGATGTTTCTACAGGCTTTGTAGAAATAAGCAAATGAAGTCACTGAACTTACATAGCTCTAGTAATAATGTTTGATCCCCCTATGGCATCAGTAATTTAGTCAGAATACATTGTACAGCAATCTCTATTGTCTATAAATTTCATTTAATTGCTTTTTTGCCATTTGATAGCTATACGTATATCTGAAATTACTTTATAATCCTCCTTATTTGTTATCAATGGTTTGTTCTTTTCTCCTCATGTGTGTATAAGTTCAATGTTTCTTTGATATTAACTCAGAATGATTTATTTGCTTCTCTAAATTTCACTGGTTTATTTATTAGCATTCAATTTAGTTGTCGATCTTACTTTCTTTTTAATTTACACTAAGATTTTTCTTTCTTCCCTTTTAGAATGCATCAGCAATTTCCTTTAGCATTTGAAAATCAGCTATTCAGAGATTGACTTCCTTACATAAAAGCATTATTTCAAAAGACCTAGGATGAAAACTCGATTTGTTTTTGTATAGAGTTCAATTTGAAAATAAGACCAGTTTATTTCCAGTTTTGGCATATCCAATCTTGCATTTCTTTCTATATTGGTGTAGTTGCATAGGTTGTATATGTAGTAGTTGGATTAACAATTATGTATTGGGATTCTAAGTTCATTTTCCACACTTGGTTGCTTAGCGACTAACTTGACATTGAGTATTCATTTTGTGCATCTGGTTTAACATCTGCACTATTGTACAACTTCGTTCATGATGTACAATGCACTGACTTTTGTTTTGATATTAGTATAGATATATGTTTGACTGATTTTTTTTAGTGTTAAATCTACAATCTCATTAATTTTTGTAATGTTTTTCATTATAAACGGAAAAATTAAATGAGATATCAGTCTTTAATAAATCAAATATAATCACGTATGTATGCATATTTGACAATGCTAGTATGTGCTCAACAATTTAGTGTTTAAGCACATGTTTGGCAAGGCTTGATTTGGTGATGTGGACTAATATAGGCCAGTTCTGTAGGATTGTAAACCACCCTTACAATATAAAAAATCACATGACCACCATTTCTTATTCCAATACAAGCTGTTAATAGGGTACCAACCCTCCATACATAATCAATGGAAGCATGAACAATTGTGCATAAAATCCATATCTATTGCTTAGTTATCCAATGTTTCCAGAATCATTTCTAGCTTGTAGCTATCATCAGTGAGGATCCTTGGATTTGAGAGCACTGATGAAAGCCCCAAGCTAGAAATTAGTCTGAGGATGTTGGATGGGTAAGCAGTAGATAGGGATTTTATGCAGAAACCTTTCCACATTCATTGATTATGAAAGCTTGCACTTGGTGGCACTACTATATGGACAGTTTGGTACTCTTACAAATATAGATATGTGTGTATTTGGTCCTACACAACTAAACTAATATAAACTATGAAACACATTTTTTCAATATTTATTAAAAGAAAACATTGCAGGATAGGATAAAGTGGTAATTCCAGCCTGACCACCACTTTCTGGAAAATTTAAAAGGTAAAAAGGTTTTACTCCAAACAATATTGGATTGAGAGTATTTAAAATGCATGTCTCACATCATATAATACTAAATTTTATTTTTAATACAAATATCTTCATCCTCTGTAACCAATTTAAGATCATTATCTAAATGCTTTCTAGAAATAACAACACCTGAATCATTAATTAAAAATTACAGAATCCTATCTTTTATTTCATTTCTCATGTATCCAATTTACAAAAAAAATGCAGATTTGTAACATAAGTCACACTGTATTTTTATATTGGACTATTTCCATTATCTAATATGCATATTGAATGTCTTTAAAAAATTTAACTTTATTCAAATATTCCAAATACATTCAACTGTTAGTAGTAGCACATTCAACAGGTTAGTATATGCACAACGTTTCAAGAGGTATTATTCTTCCCTCATCTTCAGGTGTTGCTGGTATTTAAATAAAATTAATTTTTTCTAAAGACATTCAACGCACATATTAGATGATGGAAATAGTCCAATATAAAAATACAACTAGAACACCACCATCACAAATCTTCAGGAAAACAATTAGTCATAGTAGTTTTAACAAATGCTCAACCCAAATGTAAAATAACAAAAGGTCAGCCCCATCACAATGCATCTACACATCTCAGAAGTATTTGATTTAGCATCAATACATACATTTCAATCCCATATTATTATATAACATATACATAATAAAGTAATTTATAATACGAATATATATATATACACGACATTAACGCAATCATTTTTTTAAAATAGTAAATGCTTGCTGTTATATATAATAAGTAATACATATTCCCACCTTAGTAATCAACAATCCTTCAATAAGATAATGTAATCACTTTCTTATTGGCTCTCTTTGTATCTAAAGAAGATCGTCCTGAATATTTAAGGCAGAGAATGAGGTGCATATTATTTACTAAAATAGCATTTACTGTTTTAAAATAATTCTGTTTAATGTTATATATATATACACACATTGTGAATTACTTTATTGCAAATAAATCATTTAATATCTATTACAAAGTTAAAATAAAAAAAATTGGAAGGAATTTCTTTATTTTAGCAAAAATAATAATCTTTTGATTAATTTAAAACAAAATAATTAGATTAATTAATATACACATCCTTTACCTTAAGTATTCAGGACAATGTTTTATATGCAAAGAGAACCAATAAAAACGTAATTTCATTTTCTAATTACAGTATTATAAAGTGTTAAGATGGGAATATGTATTATTTGTTATAACAGCATTTACTATTTAAACAACAATTGCGCCTAACATTATATTTATATAATCATTAAAAAACAGACAACACTTAGACATTCACAATATATATATATATATTTCCATTCTTGATATATATATATATATATATATATATATATATAAACATGTCCAAATCTATATTATCATTTTTATAGACTACAAAATGTTTATATATGTTTCATCCTACTGAATATTCATAACCTTGTTAGAATAGAAGATATCTTCAGAGTGATACCCAGAGAAGTTTAGGCCAACAGTGGAATATGGAACCAAGGTTTTTAAAGTGAATATTAAAGGTGGAGGAAAATTTAAAGATTTCACTTTAATTTCAAAAATAAAATGGCTAATTACCAAATACTTAGTGAAATTTGATTCATAAAAGTACAAACTTTATAAAAGTATATTTAAAGTATAAACTATAGTTCCAGGAAACAAAATCAATTACCAAATACTTATTGAATTTTTATTCAGAAAAATATAATTTTAATTTGTATTCTTAGTTTGTATTTCTATAAATCAGTTTCAAAAATATTTGGTAATCGGTGATTATATTTTCAGAAGCTAAAAATGCATGCATTAGCCACCCACCCACCCCATTTTAAAGATATTCTTAGAGTATGTTGCACAACATAATTATATTTAAAAAGAAAAATAGTCATGTGCATTCAAACTAGAAAATAACAAGCTAAAAATAACATTTTCATTCAATTGATCAAACACAAGATTTATTTTGGAAAACCCATTAGGAACATGATTGATCCTCCCACTGTTAAAAATCTGACATAGTTTTGATTATTTTGGAATAAATACCTTTGTGGATGCCCTGAATATTTATGATAAATAATTGACTGAGATATTATAAATATATAAAATTAATAAATAACATATATTTTCAAAGGTTTATATGAATTACTCATTTTAATAAAATTTAATAAACTATTTTAAAATATTAAATTTAAACTAATAAAGTATTTTTGCATTAATATTATTCTTACCTTTTATCCAAATGAAAAATACATAAAAAAAAAGAAAAAGATATTATATAATTCATATATATCATTAACTACTTAATAATAATAATAATAATAATAATAATAATAATAATAATAATAATAATAATAATAACAACAACAACAACAACAACAAATAATAATAATAATAATAATAATAATAATAAATTTACTTATAGATGTAAAACAGATATTATAATAAATATACATATATATTATAACTTAGCAGAAGATCAGTACATGATATATATAAAATCAAAGCCACCACTTTCACGGGACATGGACCAAACAAGAAAAGTGGGCTAGCAATCCAAGATTTGAAACACCAGAGTATGAGTCCTCTTATAGATAACATCGTGGCTAAATATGATTACTAAAATACAAGGTTCTTATATTATATTAAATCTTATCTCAGGTTTTGTTTTATCTTATTTGAAATATAGATTATTTTGCAATTTTAAAATATCTTATCTTAGGTCTTAGCTTATCTTTATCTTAGGGTTCAAATTCAGAATAATATACACTTGGAACAAAAATGCCAATGGCGATTATTTATATTCTTAAAAAAATATAATAGCTATTATTTAAGCTATACATGAAACATTTTATATTCTGTTTTTAGTTTTATCTTTGATATTAGTGTTTTGAGAAAACAGAAATGAAACTACATAATAATAAAGTATTCACATGTTTTAATAATATATGATTAGTAAATTAAAAACATTTCTAAATACTCTAAAGTTATTTAAGGATTGGTAATTACATAGAAGAAATATGAATCTCTAACCAACTTACGATCATTGATGGTCTATATTCTGAGCTAACTTTGATAAAATATATACATGATTTCATCCAACTTTTGTAGATATTTTTAAGGTTCAACTATTTGTTTATTAAAATAAAGTTATAGTTAAACCTGTTAAACTTTAACTATTAGATAAACAAACCATAATTATTCTGTAATAAATGCAGATATGTCTATTTTTTCAGCCAATTAAAATATTTTCAAATGCTTGTAAATTAATTAAGCCTGCATTAGTGAATAAACAAATAAAAAGTATTTTTAGCTAAAGCATGTTATTTTAAATACGTATAGCAGGGGTCCCCAACCTTTTTGCACTTAAGAGCACATTCTTTAATACCGGTCAGGTGGTGGGCACCATTTACTTTTTCAACCAGGTGGCGGGCTCTATTAATTTTTTCAATGTAAATTTATAGTTGGAAATTGTTAATAATACACATAATATACAAAAAAATATTTATTTCAAAAATAAAATTATAATTTACGTTTATATTTTTATGCTGTAAAAGTATAGTATGCCCTATAATTTGATTACAATATAATACAATAATTTATAAGAAATTTAAAAAATGAAATTTATTTGTATCAGATAAATAATTTTTTATCATGTTTGGATAGTGGTGGGCACATGTAAAATGGTTGGTGGGCACCATGGTGCCTGTGGGGATAGGGTTGGGGACCCCTGGCATATAGCAATGTATTTTTTTATGATTATGAATCTTGTCCAAAATCTGATTTCTACACATGTTTACATAAAAAAATAATTTTAAACTCATATCATCATGAATTACAACAAATAAAAAACAATGTTCATCATCATAATGGTCTACTCCAAGATGAAGAGCTTCCCAAGATTATTACAACTTCTCTAATCTGTAGCCTCTTTTTTGCACATCACTCCTGTAAATTTCCGTACTTCATCCTTCCTTCCCACTCCTGGCTTTTTCTAGATCTTTTATAATTTTTTGAAATCCAGGTTAAGACTTCAACTGACTATCCATTATTATTTTTTCCAGCAGCATAACAAGACTCCATTTGATTATCTTATATTTTTCAAGGATTTCCATGATATTTGTTTTTTTTTTACCTAGCATCTTTTTTACTAGTTTCTACATATTTTATTGTACTATTTGAAATCTCTATGTTAGTCTTCCTATTAAAACTTATAAGTATATTTTCTTTTAATATTAAATTATTTCCTCCAAATTCACTCTATGTAAATTTAATTTGCAAATAATTTCATCCATTGTGCATCCATACATTCACAGTCATTAACTTCTAATCAGCACAGTCTTTTGATTAATAATTCTAAAAGTATAATTCCTAAATTGCAAAAAAGTAATATAATTTATCAAATTTCATGTGGATGTCAAATATTTTACATTGGTGAATCGAGATGTTCTGGGGAAAAAAGATTGACAGAGCATCAATTATTATATAATCGAATTAAAAATAATGTAAATAGTCAATTTAATACAGCTTCAGTATTCTTTGACCATGAAAAAACTTGTAATTATAAGTTTACATTTAATAGTAATGAAATAAAAATATTAATGGAAGAAAGAAATCATAAAAAGAGGAAAATTAAAGAGGCAATATTAATTGATAGATATAAGAACAATGTTATTAATAGGCAAGCTGCAAATACGGCCATACACAGCTTATGGAAATATATGTAACATTAAGTTTAAAAATTTGAAATTTAGTTAAATCTGATGAGGATTACTAATAATCAAAAGTGCTACAAAAGAATTTAGACTATAATATTGTATTTACCATTAATTTTTTTCTATTTATATATATATATATATATATATATATATTGTACCGAGATATATTAGGAAGGAGTGTGTGTGCGTTGGCGGTACATATAATTTTAGAAAAAATAATATTAATTAATAAGCGATTTGTGTAAATATTAATAAAATTAAAAGTTTGTGTAAGGTAAAATAAAATAAAGATTTTTTTTCATAGACAGGTGAGCGTTAAAAGCATAAAATAAATAGTTTTCTAAAATATAATTTTGAGTCGTATTAAATAAAAGCTAAAAAAAAAAAATTAAAAATTGATAATTAGGTTTGATTTGATTAGAAATTTGATTTGACTAAACTGAAATTCGATTTAAAATTGCTTTAAGAAAAGAAAAAAAAAAAAAAAAGCAAGGTGGAATTCGTTTTGTCTTATAATCATAATAAAAAGAAAAATTATATGTGTAATTGAATGAATGTAATAAACAATGGGAGCTAATGACAAACCTAAGAAATTTCCAGCAAACGGCTAATTAGTGCAAATAACTTTAACAAAGAAATTGGAAAAAACTTTAACAAAGGAATTGAAATAACTATAACAAAGAAAGTGAAATAACTCTAGCAGGGAATACAAAGAAGTTCAATAACCAATGCGAACACCAGAAAATCAGCACGGACCATAACTGAAACACCAGAGGATTAGTTACGTATTGTAGATTGAATCCGCGAGATAAGAACTGTAAATATAAAAGGGGCAAATTTTCTATTCTATTAAGTCAATGCTTGTATTATTATTCCTAAGCAATTATTAAGCAATTGTCGTTTATTAATTATACTATGCTGCATTGCTAAAACCATCGTGTGAACAACCGGCCGAATCCTTCCAGGCAATACCATCAGCGGACAGTTCCAAATTCGATCATGGTCGCATAAACAAGAAGGAGACGGAGTGTCCACGTGGAGCCCACATGATCCCAAAAACATCGGGAACGGATTGCAAGCAGTTAGCGCTAACTGACCGAAGGAAACACTATTGAAGCAACGCTCAAAAAACCGTGCAGAGGGGAGAAAGCTAGGTAATATTTGTTTCAATTTCTAACTCACTAATTAAAGCCGTAATAATAATAAACTTTGAACTTTATCTTATGAACTACTAATTGTCTTTAGCTCCAATGCCCAGAGATTTCAGTGTGATTTCCAATATAAATAAATGCGTATAGTTATTTTATCAAATGTATTTTAGTGTGAGTTTAAATATCAGTGTATGCGTATGATTATTTCCAAATGTATTTATATGAGATTTTATTGTTACTTCAAATGTAAGCGTATGCGTATGATTAATTTGTATTTATAATATGGAATTTTGAGTGCATTAAATTTTATTTCAACTTGATCGAAAGTGTAGATAATTGTGTTATAAGACAAAACGAAGTATAATAGCGTAAATGAATATTTCATTGTTTAGTTATTACTCAAATTAGATTTAACTTAAATAATTAAAATAAAGAAAAGAGAAAGCGAGAAAGTTAGCGTAGAAAAGATTTTTAAAAGTGATTTTTTAAGTAGGTGGAGTATATTTGATTGATTATTGTATCTGAGCTAGCGGGAGCGGGTACTAGACCGTATTGGTCAAGCAGACTTGTCGACAAGCTCGGCTGGCGCCCATAGGATTTCTTCCTTTAAATAAATAAAAGTTTGATTGGCTAATACGTGTTCTAGTAAACGAGTATAAATGTTATTGGCAAAAGTTTTCCAATGATATTGATTACTCCACCCGTAGCACTAACCACCCTGTGATAGGATTCTGTGTAAGAGAGTGGTATAGAATTCTGATTGAGTCGTTATAATAAAATTTAGAACATTGTTATTACTTTATATAAATGATGTTTTAGACAAATTTACGAGACGACGTACTTTATATAATATTAAAAAGAAAAAATAAATATATAGAGAGTGAGAGGGCGGGTTAGGTAGAATATATATATATATATATTGTACCTACTGAAATTTGAAATAAATTTCAATATGTGGTGTAATGTCAATTGTAAAAAAATTTTTTGTTGTTGGTTTAATTTTAATTGTGAATATATTAATGTGAGAAACATTGGAATATGTTGCTATGACAACAATAATATTGGCAAAAGAAATGCTTATTATTAATCCTAGTATAAAAATTTGTGAATTGACTTCTTTCATTTTAAAAATGAATGGGTAAATTATAAAATTTATAGTCATGATAAAATTGTTTTTCCTTTATATCTATTTTTGTTATTGCATTCACAATAGCAAGTTATAAATAATATTTCTATATATTTAATGTCTCAAATATGTTTGCTATTTTATTTGTATAATATTGTGTTGAAAAATATGTGTTAAACCTTCATTTCTGTGTGGTATGAAAGAATGTAGTCTTAATTGCTTAGTTTATGTTGGAGTTTATGTTGTATTTTAAAAATGTAAATATTGTATGTTAGATGTAGTAATTATAAAATATTTGTTTTAATGGTTGTTTTTTCATCCCTGGTGTTTGTCTCAAGATGTCACTATTTCTAGGTCAATTCCTAGAAATATACCGTTTCCCCGCCCTTCACCCAACAAAAGAGGAATTTTTCTACGTTATAAACGCAGAAAAGAATCCTCACACTATGTTGGATGGAGGAGGAGGTGGCAGTGACAGAAGCCAACACAAAGATACTTCTTTCTATGATAAAACACAGAAAGAGTTCCCGATGTCTGCCGGTTATGGCTTTTTTCTATGCTAAAAGCAAAGAGAAAGAAATGCCTTGATTGGCTGCCGTAGTGGTCAATTTGGTTCATCATTTTCTCGTAATAGTAGAATATCTATTTTCTCTGTAGTTTCGTGTGAGAGTGTGTGTATTTGAAGCAATCATAGTTTTTTAAAATTTGATGATGTCTATTTTTTTAATGTGTTGTAACTTACTTTACTGTTGTAAGTTTAGTAATAATGTCCTGAAGATGCCATTATGAAGGAGTAACCCTCAAAAATTACTTTTAAGGGTGCCGAATGGAAAAATTTCAAGGATCATGCAAAAGTACCGTTTTCGTGAGAATTCGTCCGTGACTAGTTACTTTCGCTATATATATATGCACGAACAAAAACAACCCAATGTCTAATTATTAGGAATTACTTGTCCGAAAAATAAAATTAATCGGGTATTATTATTATTTTTTTTTGTTACATTTATTATTTCAAAATAAGATTAGTTTTTATATCTACACACTAACAAAACCAACCCAGTTCCTGATTAATTACTGTCTTTAAAAAAAAAAAGAAGCAAATTCAACGGGGTTTTGATTTTTTCAATGGAGTATTTGAATTACGGTTTGTTTGTTTTTACATATATACACAAGATTTACCAAAAAAAAAAAGAAACCCACTTTCTGATTAATTACTGTCAAAAGAAACGCAAATTAGTCGGCTATCATTTTTAAATTTAGTATCCACTTTCTGATTCATTACTTCCCCCCCCCCAAAAAAAAAAAGAAAACGAAAATTAGTCGGGTATCATTTTTCAATCGAGTCTTTTGATGACAGTCCTTACTAATAAATAGTAGTGACATTACTTTTGATAGATTTAGAATTACAACTTGCTTTTTTAATAAAATAATTGATTTACTCTTGACCAAAAATACTGTAACTTTTAAAAAAGACACACATAAAGTCAAAAAAAAAATGATAAAAAGCCCTGTAACTTTAAAGACACACACACAAACTAAAAAAACAATCTAAGATGAATAAACATTGACTTATTATGTCTTGCTTTGGAATCAAATTATTGATTTACTCTTGCAAAAAAAATACCGTAACTTTAAAAAGACACACCTAAAGTCCAAAAAAAAAATAATTAGAAAAAGCCCCATAACTTTAAAGACACACACACAAACTCAAAAACCAGATAAGATTAATAAACATTTACTTATTACATCTTGCTTTTGAATAAAATTATTGATTTACTCTTGCAAAAAAAAAAAAAAAAAAGACCATAACTTTAAAAAGACACGTAAAGTCAAAAAAAAATTAGAAAAACACCGTAACTTTAAAGACACACACACACAAACTCAAAAACAAGATAAGATTAATAAACATTTACAAAAATGAAAAAAACTAGCATCATATAATAGTATTAGTTAATAGAATATTTTATTAAAAATCTAAGAAATCAGATCTTTTTAGATCAAATCGATCATTTAGGTCTGGCCCGGAATCGTTATATGTATATGTTTTTGCTTAGCATCAATGCCATCCTGTGGCGAACACCAAGGATGAGAAAACAACCATTTTAATTTATCATTATTTTATACAATAAAATTTTTATTTATAGGACACTGGCTGCAATTGGCTAAATAGTTAATGCAGTGTTGCTATAGTTTTTCTGATGTCAATTAGAATAATTTATAAATGGAACTAAAAAAATTAAACTCTGTCTAGTATCTTGGCTCCAATAAAAGCAAACCTAAGTTTCTTCATATATATTTTTATTTGTTTTTAAAAGTACACCTTTACCCTGCTTAGTGATGACAATTGGTCCTCCAAAACTCATTCTTAAGCAAGAATATCATATATAGAACATGTATTTATAATGGAGGTCTATGGGGAAAAAATGGTCAGTTCCAGTCAACATAAAATATCCACATTGGTTTCCAAGCTCAAAGATTCTCTTGATTTTTTTAATGACAATAATTACTAAATAACAATGATTACTAAATATGGTATCTAAAAAAAAAGTTTTATATCACTAGGAAAAAAATGCTTTTTTTCACTGTTTAAAAAGTACAATACATCAAAAAGAAAGAGAAAGTGAAACAAAATTTGAATTTAAGAGTTTTTATATTCTTCCACAGAAGTTTTTCATCATAATGAGAAAAAAATCCATACTGAAGTGCATTTTTTTTAAATTTGTATTACAGTACATATTACTGTACATTTATGTTTATTACTTATGTAAAATTATTCAAATCAAAAAACAGTGTTTAATTATAAATTATTTAATTGAACATAAAGACTTATTATTGTACACCAGAATAACAAAATGCTTAATGTGTATCATAAATCAGTCAATTTTAGAAAAAAAAATTCAACTTATTTTAAAAGAACGAAAAAAACCCAATTGTTCTAATTTTCTAAAACATACGCAAAGTTTATTTTTCTTTTATTTTATATTTGCTATAAGTTGATTGGTGGAATCTTAATAAATACAGTACTATATTTTTAGTAATGTAATAATTCCCCCTCCCCATTTATGTAAAAAAAAATTCATTAACATTTATTTTAAATGCAATCTGTTTTTCTTTTCAAACTTTTCTAATTCGACATTTGCATTTTAAAATGTTGTTTTTCTTTTGATTTGAAACAACTTGAGTGTAAGCAACATGTTTATTAATGAACTTAAAAAAATCAATAATTATTTTCACATAATTATCCAGGTGTTCTAAAAATAATATGTCATAATTAAGAAACACACACGCAGTTTAATATTCATATTTAGTGTTTTCCTGAAAGTTTGTGATGATGGTATTTTAGTTGTCCTGTACCGTATTTATATATTGGACTAATATAAGTGTTGAATGTCTTTAGAAAAATTAAATTTTATTTAACACTTATATGTACAGTATACAGTAATATAGATTCAGTAATTATAGATATTTTAAGTTTATACATTCTATATTCAAAATACTGAATGCAGCACTAACATTGTGTTTTATGAATAAAATATTGTATGTGTATACAATTACAGAAAAGTCATTACCTGTATGCATATTACAATAATATACTTTTGCTTTTGGGTAAAATGAACTTAAAATACCTATTCTCTGATGTCATCAGTGATGCAAAATTCAAGATGGCTGCCAAAAAAAATTTATTTTTATTTTTTTCCCGATCGTTATAATGAAAAATTGATTGTAAATTGAAGTAGTGGGTACAAATTGATGATGATCACTATTGTGAAATATTGCTAAATAGTCAATTGCAAAGTGGGGTAAAGATGTATATGATTATTAAGTGAATTGACTGATGATGTGAATGCAATAGTAGTCATCCATTAATTGGAAAGGTTAGCTGGGAATTTGTAGGAGGTGACAATTTAATGAAAGAGCAAAAATTAATTCTTAGCAATTAAAAAACCATTGGAATATTTCTTTGCTTTTAAAAAATGATATTACCTACTTTTGAATGATGGAGTCTAAATGCTAACATGTTGTGTACACTTTATGTTAAAGTGTACACAAAGATTATGTTTACCTGCTGATACAATTTTATAAGATTGATTAATTATTTCCACACAGAAGAGAAATTGGTTTAATTTCCATAGTATTGTCATGGATGAATCTAGGGTTTGTTCATTTGTAATGTTCATGATTCAAATACTTGTTAAAGGAAAGGATATTTACAATGCATTATAAGGGATATAAACATATGTTTGTACACTTATAACATTACATAGATAATATCTGTGCTAATGGAAGAATAATTTGAATATTTGTAAAATATCAGAATTAATAAAATGTGCTTTGAATCTACAGCTTTTCATGATATTTCTATTTTTTCTAGAACTACAAACATCATTGGATTGTGGTTCAAGAAATAGACATTAGAACTATGGTACTATTTTGAAAATATCGTGTCTGAGAACAATTGATCAGATCGTTTGCTAATATATATTATTTTTTTGCATATATAATTGTATAGTTTATAAATGGTAGTACAATTTAAATTAAGTAGAGATTAAACTTACATGCTTAAAGTATAAGAAAGTTATATTTTTTTTATAAATTCAAATTTATATTCGATAGCTTAGTAATTATTATTTTTAATTTAAAAATATTTATCTTCTTATTCTTCAATTATAAATTAATCTCAAATATTTATTATTCTCTTATTCTCTTAGAACAATGTGAATGAATATGTAGATTCATCTGTAGTCTATATTTTTTATTTCAATTAAATATTTTTTATATATAAAAATTAAGAATATTCTTGACTCTTTTATATTTTGAAAAGTGTATCTGTTTACAACACATTTGTGTTACATAAATATACATTTTAGACTTAACATTTGCTAGGTGAAGTCTGATGTACAATCATCTATTTAATTTAAAATCCAATTTTCAATTAAGAACCCATTGCATAAGGCATATTCGGATCCTATATATACATCTTAAATGATTTGTCACACACACACACTTACCCATATATATATATATATATATATATATATATATATATATATATATATATATATATATGGCTGCAGAAACGAGTTTGCTATTAACTGAAAGGAGACCCTTTGATTCCTCTTGGAGGCCTTAAAGGAACCGAGCATGGCAAATTCCCAATGTCCACTCCATACTACATTCTTGTTGTTGCAGCTGTTATTACTATGTGATTATTCATATAGTATACAAACATGGATGGGCTGCTCACCAACATGCATTAGCCAGCATGGTGAGTTTATTGGCTTTTTAACTCTGAGTTTAAGTATATTTTTTCCAAAATATACAATCATGACAGACAAAAATAAATCATGGCCCTTGTTCCCAGGAGGCTGTAAAGTCACCAACCAAGGCAGTGGTTGGTGGCCGAAGGTGGAGGGTGCTAAGAATTCCCTGATTGTGGACTCAGGCTGCCATTTGATGATGACTTTTTATTTAGGTATTTACAACTGCAGATCACTTTCATGTAAAGGAAGATTGCAAGAGTTAGAAGAACTGTCTTATATTAAATGGGACATTATTGGACTTTGTGAAGTTTTGATTTAAAAAGTGGACATATACTCTACTATAAAGGCACAAATATTGGAAAGACAAGTGGAGTAGGATTCATTATGAATAAAAAATGGAAGAATAACATTGTGTATGTTGATGGGATATCGGACAGAGTGGCAAGATTAGTTTTACAACTTAACAGCAGATACCAAATGCAGATATTTCAGGTTTATGCCACAACAAGTTCTCATAGTGATGAAGTAGTAGAAGATTTTTATATGGATGTACAAAAGGTTTTTGATCAGAGTAAACAACATTTTAAAATTGTTATGGGAGACTTTAATGCTAGAATTGATAAACAAATAACAGATAAAAATGATGTAGGTAAATTTGGTTATGGTAAGAGCAAAGAGAGAGGACATAGACTTGTGGAGTTTGCAGAAAAAGAAAAACTTTATATTATGATCCTTTTTTTTTTTTGAGAAAAATGTTAAAAGAAAATGGACATGGAAGCATCCAAATGAAGATACAGCAGAATTGGATTATATTTTGACTAATAGAAAATACATATTTCAAGATTGTAATGTTCTTAATAAATTTAACACTGGAAGTGATCATTAATTAGTAAGATGTAAGATACATGTTAATGCAAAACTAGAGAGACAAAAATTATTAAGAAAAACAATATTTACAGTTGACATTCCTAATCTTCAGAAATATTCTAATGAATTTAAATTAGAACTTACAAATCGGTTTCAAGTATTAGTAGATTTTGAACATGATTCAGATTTGAATGACATTAATAGGAAAATAACTGATACACTTTTAAAAATTGCAACAAAGATAGCTGGTAGAAAAAAGCAGCAATTGACCAATAAAATTTCTACTGAGACTAGAAAATTTATGAAGAAAAGAAGGAATATGAGGATATTCAACAATGATGCATTAAAAAAGATTGAATATCTATAATTTTGTAAAATGGTGTGGAAAGGAATTGGAAATGATATAAGAAAATATAATTATGAACTAGCAAGGAAATCTGTAGAAGAGAATAGAAGTGTAAAGAGTGTAAAACAATATTTGGGTATTGGTAGGAAATTTATATCTGCAATAAGAAAAAAAGATGGCATTATTACTAAAAAGAGAGATGACATCATGAAATGTGTAGAAGACTTCTATCAAAAATTATATAGTAATAAAGAACAAGTGCCTCCTATACCTATTATATCTTCTGAATTGCCCAGAATTTTGAATGAGGAAGTGAGACATGCAATTAAATTTATGAAGAAAGGGAAGGCTCCAGGTAATGATGGAATTATAATTGATATATTAAAAGAAGCAGGTGAAGAAATAGAAATTTTTTTAGCAAAGTTATATACCAAATGTCTAAATGATAAAGATGTACCAGATGATTGGAAGAATGCAGTATTAATATTAATATTTAAAAAAGGTGATAAAGAAGATATTAAAAATTACAGACCTATCAGTCTTTTATCAGTTTTATACAAAATTTTTACTAAGATAATTATAACTCGTCTACAGAAAACACTGGATTTTCATCAACCAAGAGAACAAGCTGGATTTAAAAGTGGTTTTAGTACAGTAGATCATATCCAGGTATTGTAAGAAGTTATAGAAAGGACAAATGAGTATGAGTTGTCATTATGCTTAGGATTTGTAGATTATGAAAAGGCATTTGATTCTATAAACATTTCTTCAGTGATTAAAGCATTGGATCATCAAGGTATAGATCCAAGATATTGTCATATTTTAAAGAATATTTATAAAAATGCAACAGCAACAATTAGATTACATAATGATAGTAGGAAAATCAACATTGAAAAGGATGACTCCATATCTCCAAAACTTTTTACAGCAGTGCTCCAAGAAATATTTTGTGGATTAAAATGGGAAGTTAAAGGAGTGAAAGTAAATGGAGATTATTTAAGTCATTTAGATTTTGCAGATGATATAGTTTTTTTTTGTTTTTTTTGCAAATGATGCTTTAGAGTTACGGGAAATGTTACAGGAGTTATCAGATAAAAGTAGAAAAGTAGGACTAAAGGTAAATGTTAAAAAGAATAAAGTAATGTTTAATAGATTCTCTCAAATATGAAAATAAAGATTGATTATGATGATTTAGAAGAAGTTAACAGTTACAAATACCTTGGTCCGATTATTAATACAGATGGAAACATAATGGATGAAATTAATCATAGAATTAAACTTGGTTGGAGTGCTTTTGTTAGAAATAACTTGATACTAAAAGGAAATATGCCTATGTGTTTAAAAGGAAGGTTTTTAATAAATGTGTTTTGCCAGTTCTTACTTACGGATCTGAGACTTGGACACTTAATAGAAGAACAATACAGACGTTTCAGACCACTCAAAGAAGTATGGAGAGATGCATGTTGGGAGTAACAAGAAGAGATCGAAAACACAATGTATGGGTAAGAGAACAAACAGGTGTTACTGACCTCATTGAAAAAATTAAAAGACTGAAGTGGAGTTGGGTTGAACATATTGCTAGAAGAGATGATAATAGATGGACAATTGAAATTTTAAACTGGATTCCAAGAGATTGTAAAAGACCCAGAAAGAGACCACATGTGAGATAGATGGATGAAATAAGAAAGTGTGCAGGGGTGATGTGGAGAAGAGAAGCTACAGATAGGAAAAGATGTATTGAACTTGGAGAGACCTTCATCCTGCAGTGGATTGATAATGGTTGATGATATATATATATATATATATATATATATATATATATATATATATATATATATATATATATATATATATATTTGTTTAATTTTTACCCATTTTATAATAAACTTAGAATTAATTTAAAACAAGTAATCTTGTTTGGTTGTCATTCAATTTTACAATGCAAATTTATTTAGATGAGATGATATTCACTAATTGATTATACCACATAATTCATTAAAAGCTGTTACAAAATAGTTCAGAAACCAAACCACACGATAGTTTAAAAAGTATAAATACATATCAGTTTCTTTGCATTGAATTGAATGTTTATTATTGTTGACAAAGTAAAAAATTTTATGTAGCAATAAATTAATTGATATGACATTCTTAAATATTTAAGAAGTAATCAGAAGCTTATTGTAATTACTTTGTTAGTAACAAGTAACAGTTATATTAAGATAAAAATTATACATGAATAGACCCATGATTCATAAAGGTACAAACAGGATAATTATTGAAGATGAGTAAAGGTAGTTGCAATTAAATATTCACTTATTTTATTTTAAATCATTATTGATTAAAATGAACATTATATTAAGTCAACATATAGCCACGAATATCGTAATCTTATTCAGTTATTAGAGCTGGTAATACTAATATATTTTATCCTGTTACAAATTGGAATGTACATTTAAAGTTCATTGATGTAGATCATAAATTTACTAATAAGTTTGTTTATTATACCAAATTTAGTTTAAATATTAAATTTTAATATTAATATTTGATGATTATAACAAACACTAATAATTGTTTATATGTTTTAATAATTATATTCTAAAGTTTTAATAACTTATCTTTATTAAACTGAAAAATAGTGGATATAATTTGTCAACTGTGTTTAAATAAGCATCAAATAGAAATCTATCACCCATTCTATATATATTGATGTTATTCGTTATTATAAATTTTAATGTTATCTAATCTAATAAGATTATTTTATTTTATAGTATTATAAGTTGGTAAAAATGTAGTGATATATTGGGTTAATTGATTTTGTATTATTATGACTATTTCGTCTTATTATAATTGATTTTAATTAATATGAGCATATTCGTGGAGATATGCATGTTGGGAGTAACAAGAAGAGATCGAAAACGCAATGTATGGGTAAGAGAACAAACAGGTGTTATTGACCTCATTAAAAAAATTAAAAGATTGAAGTGGAGTTGGGCTGGACATATTGCTAGAAGAGCTGATAATAATGGACAATTGAAATCTTAAACTGGATTCCAAGAGATTGTAAAAGACCCAGAAAGAGACCACATGTGAGATGGATGAATGAAATAAGAAAGTATGCAGGGGTGATGTGGAGAAGAGAAGCTAAAGATCAGAGAATATGGATTAAACTTGGAGAGACCTTCATCCTGCAGTGAATTGATAATGGTTGATAATTATGATGATGATCACGATTGGTATTAGTAGAATAGCATGGCTATGTTCGCATTATTTTTTTTATTTAGTTGTAATTGAAAATTAATTATTGAAATATATATTTAATTAGATATCATTGATATTGTACTTTTGTAGGGCATATTAAAATTATTATTTCATCTATCCATGAATTATTTCGTTTAAATATAAATAACGTTTAACCTTTAGTATCAGTTTTTATTATTATAAACAATGTTTTGACTCATAAAGAAATATTAAAATTCATCTGTCTAATTCTTTGTCATTATTTTTACTATATTATAAATGGATTATATAATAGGCATAGATAATGATATTTAGTTTTACTGCTTTAACATTCATCTATTGCAAGTAATGCTTGTATTTTAAGGTAGTTTGAAATAATGATTTTTGCTTGTTTTCTGTTTGTTCTAAATGCTATTTGAATTCATGAAGTTGCAACAAAGATTATTATCATTATTTAATAGAATTAAGTGTTAGATTGTTATTCACTGATTAATCTTCACTTTAGTTTACTTTATTATTTTCATTCTGTTACAAATAACACTATAATTCACAGCTATTAATAAATTAGGATTGTTTTTCATTGGTTCATAGTTTTATTCTGTTAAAAATGATGGACAATAATTAGAATATAACTAAGGATGGTGTTCAGCTTCAGGTTATATTTTTATTCAGTTACAATATATATATATATATATATATGGTCTTCCTACCCTTTACTGACATGAGCCAATTAGCTCGAAACATTGGTTTAAAGGTTGGAGACAACTTGAAAAAGATATTTAATTCTATCTCTCTCAGTGTTTATGTAAACTAAACTTGATAGTGGGCTATTGGTACAGCACCATCTAGTAACATAAAATGCAAGCTATAGCAAGTTACGAAATGTATAACTTGTTTTGTTTATCGTATATATATATATAATTATAATTGAAATAATATTTTTAACGGTTTACAAACAATTACAAACAATCCTTAAATCCGCAGAAGTACTTTCGGTTACTTTCTAACCTGCCTCAACTGCCATTAAATTCAAAAACCAAAAGCGGAAGCAAACATCATCAATTCAAATTCCACGAATCTCGTATTTTAATGTTAGAAGCTTGTCGATTTATTAAATGCATTTTATTCCTGTTTATAAAAATTGCCTCTTTAATTTTTCTTTTACTATGGTTTCTCTCTTCATGAAGAATTTTTACATTTTCAAAATTAAATTTAAATTTATATTTACATGCTTTTTGTGATCAAAGAAAACTGAAGGAGATATTAAATCACCATTATTTTTATTTTTTACACGCTTATATAACAATTCATGTTCCTTCAATCTTTTCTCAATACTGCACCTACATTCACCTATATATGATAGCATACAATCACATAAAATTTGATATAAGACATTACTTTTTTGTTTGACAGGTATGATATCCTTAGAATTATTGACTAATTTATTAATATTGTTTGGAACGTAGAATGAAACATTAAACACATTCTTATGCTTGATGTTGGTTATAAAATGGAACAAATAAACAATACTTTATGTCAATTTAAAAAAAAATTATTATAATTTAAAAGAAATGAAGATTAATGGTAAATAATGGATATCTATTCCATTTATTTCAAATCCACAAGTAAATTTTTTTAAGGATTTATATAAGAATGTGTTTAATGTTTCATTCTACATTCCAAACAATATTAATAAATTAGTCAATAATTCTAAGGATGTCATACCTGTCAAGCAAAAAAGTAATGTCATATATCAAATTTTTTGTGATTGTATGCTATCATATATAGGTGAATCTAGGTGCAGTATTGAGAAAAGATTGAAGGAACATGAATTGTTATATAAGCGTGTAAAAAAATAAAAATAATGGTGATTTAATATCTCCTTCAGTTTTCTTTGATCACAAAAAAAACATGTAAATATAAATTTAAATTTAATTTTGAAAATGTGAAAATTCTTTATGAAGAGAGAAACCATAGTAAACGAAAAATTAAACTGGCAATTTTTATAAACAGGAATAAAACGCATTTAATAAATCGACAAGCTTCTAACATTAAAATACGAGATTTGCAGAATTTGAATTGATGATGTTTGCTTCCGCTTTTGGTTTTTGAATTTAATGGCAGTTGAGGCAGGTTAGAAAGTAACCAAAAGTACTTCTGCGGATTTAAGGATTGTTTGTAATTGTTTGTAAACCGTTAAAAATATTATTTCAATTATAATTACAATAGTGTTTTTAATTAACGGATATTTTATTTATTATATATATATCTAATTACTGTATTTATAAATATTCAACTATAGATTACATATATATACATATATATAATTTTAGTCAATATCCATGAAGAAAAGCAAAAGACAATAATTTAAATGTTAATCTTTTGAGGATTGTGCCAACCAATCCACAAACCCAAGTATGAACTGAATATGATCTTTTGATGATTATGCAAACCTGTGCTTTGATAGTCTATTCATCTGACATTTTATGATGCTGAATTCTAACTTGTTCTATAGTACTCTTTTCAAAACCATCATTAACTTATCTAACAATAATTAAATAAGTTGTCTAATCATAAGTAGATATATTTCATAATTACATCACTGATTGTTAGTCATCAGGTTAAAAATATGGAAAAATTTTAAATCTTGATTGCTCCTTACATAGATTTGGATATTAAAGATGTATCACAAATTCGTGTGATTTGGTGAAATTAATAAGTTAATAGATGTGTCACCAAACCAAATAGTTTTATGTACCACTGGTATTAAATATAAAAGTGATGAAGATAATAAAATAATTAGTTGAATATGAACATTCTGAAAATGTGATTGCATAACTGTAAGATATATAGCATGAATTTATTGGATGCCGTGACTTTGAATATGTTATTATGATAGCACATCATTGTTATATTAGATATGTGTAGTGAATAACAGGAAATCTCACTTGCAAAGATTTTACCATTTTTTATAAAAGATGAAAGGTCTGTTTCATTATAAAGTTTACTTCAACTTATGCTGATAATTGCAATATTAATTTCTTTATTGAAAGAATATGGCTGTGAATAGAATGCAACAGAATATTTTAATTAGATAAGTTATTGAAGTCTTTTAGAAAGAAAAATTTTCTGCAAAAATTTAAAAGACAATTGCTGTAAGATTTCAAATGGATTATTATAAAACGAATATACTATATGCATGCCCGTAATTATGTTGTGCTTTACGGAACTTGTTTGCCATATCATAAAAATATTATTGCTTAATTTCTAGCTCCTTGATTTTCATTTACCCCCTCCCCTCTGGAATTAGAATCGCGATACTTATTTAAAAAGAGTACTAACGAATGCTATGCCAACATAGCAAAATTTCTTTTACCATTCATCTCACTGTTCACCTAACGTTTTAATGAAACTCTAAAAAGCAACCAATATTTAATTAATTCTTGTAAAGGAAGAACGCAGTAGTCCCATTTTTGATCACAACGGCAATGTCTCTATGTATATAAGTTGAGGGTTCTTATAGTGATCTCTATTTAATTCCGGAGCTAGAATGACCAAATAAATTCTAAAATATCATAGCAAAATTCTTTTTATCACTCAATTCACATAATACTTAACAGCTAAATGTACTCTAAAAAACACACACATTTTAATGAATTGCAATGGAGAGAGGAGTAATTGTCTTATTTTTGGTTGATGATGACAATGTGCATATGCATATAAATTTGATGATTCTCATAGTGTACTAATTAATAAGTCTGTAATCTAATTCTTAATATTTAAAATTTATTTATGTTTTAAGCAACATTCTTAGGCTTTTCTTTCAAGTAGCTATTCCATAACAATCTAAATAAGTATCCAACTGTTTGACGGTAAATGGTATAAGTTATTCTTAGACAGAAAGTAAATTGAAAATGAAAAACTGTTAAAATATGAGCACTTGATGTATTGCCTTATATATATATATCCCTTTTTGAATAGCTGTTGGAGGCATTTGTTCTGCAATATTATTCAACGTTATTTTATTTATCTATCCATCTACCTGTTCACTCACTCATCCATCCATATATATATATACTTATTCATCTATCTAGCTACTTATTTCTCTATCTATAAATCCATCCATCTATCTATCTAGGTGTCCATCTATCTACCAACCTATTTACCTACTTATCTCATATTTTTACCTTGGTCGAGTTTTACCTTACTGTTTGTTTCCCATATATTGTTTAAGTTTATAAAAACATGTTTTCGATAGTATTCATAATAATTAAATAGTCTCTTTCAAATCTGGGATTTTGCACAGATATTTTTAGCATCTTAATCTAAATAAATTTTTATTTTTTTTGAAGATTAATTTTTTTCATGATCTCATTTTTCTTTTAATTGTTGACTGATTTTCACTATTTTTTACAGTTTTTTGATTAGTAAACAGACTAAGGACTCATGGTCTTATTTTTTCTTGTAGAACAATAATAAGTAAGTTATAAGACGTTTTTGCACTTCCTGCTTTCCAATATTTTATATTTTTAGGCAATAGAGACAACTTAAATAAGTTGAAAATAAGTAAACCATCTTATAATTAAAATCAGTGATAATAACTTTTTCATAGCTGCAATGGAAACTAATGATAACTTTTAATCCCTCAATACTGGTTTTAGTTGCTTTCCATAGCAAAATCAACCTAAACGTTTTCTTTAAGAACTACTGCTAGTTCTTGGGGAAGTTTTACTTCCGATGTCTTTCAGTACTAGCAACTAAACTTAACTTTCATCTACCACTTTCCAAATCTCAACTGGAAAAAACTTAAAGAACAGACTTCTAAAGAACAATTAATTGATGTTGTTTTTCATTTTTTATATACATCCTTTGTCCCCCCAGGTTTCACCTGCGTATAGCGAATGTTTCCCACATGGCAATCTGCATTTTAAACAGCAAATTGTACGAAGTCACATGTTTGTTGTTTTTATTTGTCCCTGATTAATGATTTATTTAATTAAGTAAATTGATTATAAAAGAAAATAAATTAATTGAAATCATATTCTTTTTTATCTTTAAACAATATTATTATAAAAACAGAAGTTTAAAACCTTAAAATGTAAGATTATCTTTATGTAATTATTAAACAACTAAAAAAATAAATTATTTTATATGTGCTTTTTTTCTATTTTCATATATACGCATACATTTTCTAATTATTATACACATAAATTGCTTTACAAAATCAATATGTTCTAATATGTCCACATTCAACCAATCTTTTGTTTTATATTCAGTTTGTGATTTTTTAAATATGCTAATGTTATAACTTTATGCTCTTGTCAAAATTATGTAAATTTATACTTATTATTCTAACCTTTCTCTTATTACTAGCATATATAATCCTACCATTATATATATATATATATATATATATATATATATATATATATATATATATATATTGTAACAATGAAAATGTGGGCCATGAAAGAATAATTCTGGTTTAATAAAGTCTCACAAATTGTGACACCATTTGTATCAGAATAAAATATAATGCTAAGCTCTTAATTATGATCCGCACAGATAGCATTTGTAACAGAATAAAATATTTGCTCTAAAATTGAAAGGCATTTGTGATGAAATAAAATATGAGGATAGTAGGACATTCGTTATAACCTAATTATTGATCACCATTTACAACAGAATAAAACATGAACCAAGATAGAACAATCCTGATTTGGCAATGCATGTGAATTGTAGCACCAATAATAAACTAAGCCAATATGAATATCAAACAATGAACAATCTAACACTTAATTCAATCTTTTATCAAACCACATATTTGGATACCATTTGTAACAAAATAAAATAATGAAATGATCTTTGCACTGTTTCCACAGATTTGAACAAAGTTTGTAATGGATTGGAAATAAGTAAAACCATTATTTCAAATATCCTAAAAATATGAGCATTATTTTTTTATGTCAAATGCATTGACAAAGAAGTGAACCCAGGACAGCTGCTTGGAAGGCAGCTATGCTAACCACTACACCACCAACACTTGACATTAAGAGCATTATTTGCATCAGATTAAAGATAAAACAATAAAAACTGAACATCATTTTCTTATAAATAATAATATATACCTATTAGATAAACCACTTGTAATAGAATAAAATTAATGACAAAGAATGAGACAGATAAATTTTAATATTCTTCATGGATCAAAACACTGTTTGTAATAATACAAACTTATACTAAAAGTTAAACTTAATTATATTTAAACAAAATGATTCATAATAATAGGAAACTCTACATACAGTAGTGACATTAAGTGCAAGCCTTAGTAATCAATGGATGCAGGAAGGTTTGTGCATAAAATCCCTATATAATGCCTACTCATCCAATATCCCCAGACTAGTTTCTAGCTTGTGTCTTTCATCAATGAAAAGCTCTGAATTTGAGAGCACTGCAACTAGATCTTAGTATTTAATGTAAAACTCCAGAAGCCACCTTTTACCTATTTGGTTAAAGATAAAGCTAGGAGTCCATCATGAAAATACAATAATGCTTTAATTCAAGCTCATTTGCTTGTATAGTTATATAGATCTGAACTCAGTTCAGCATCTATACATTTTCTTTGGTATTTCAAAAACCAGTCACCATTATCCTATAGGCAGGATAGGTATGAAACTATCAAAACATCATATGATCACCATTTCATATTGTACACAGGCAGTTAATAACAATAGCAAACTCTCTATACAGTAGTGCCATCAAGACTTTGTAATCAATGGATGCATCTGTTGATTATGAAGTCTTGCACTTGATGGCTCTAATGTGTGGAGAGTTTACTATTAAAAATTATTGTATCAATAACATAATAAAATCTCAGAATATTATTTATACTATATTTTTTAAGCATAGATATATTTAAAATATTAACTATTTACATTAATTTTAAACAATAATTTTATAACCAAAAAGTACTTTTAAATAATAACTTTCATGCACATTTACACAAAAATAAAATTACAATTTAAATTTTATTGGTTAAACTTTAAAATTTTCTAGAATAAAAACTAAATTAATATACTAAATTTAACATTTATAAACTGTACTTTTGAACAAACTAGCTTAAATATTATAAACTCTTTTTAGGGTTTATTTATGATATTTTAATTTAATAAAAAGATGCAAAAATTAAATTAAATTTTTTTTAACTCTTTTATTAAATTATGCTTTAAATATATAATAATTTATGATTAGGCAGTTATAATTACAAAGAAGTTAGATTGACAAGTTTAAAAATTATTGAAACAAACTTACATAAAGCTGTTTTGAAAAAGTAATATCTTATAGTAGCAACTATAACATGCTTAGATAAGTCACATATGTTCTATAATCACAATCATTGCAATAACTTTTATAGTATAAAAATAAACTATATAATTTTTTAACAAATACTACTACAAAACTTAACATAAAGTTCTGCAATAAGAACTAAAGGTTACAATATATATATATACATATATTGTAACTTTCCCCTATAAAAAAAATCAATGAACAAACAACAATTACTAAATACTATACTAGCTCAATGATAAATGATGAATTATATGAGACTGTCTCTGGTCTAAACAGAAGGTACAATATGATAAATAATACATAAGATAGATTTTGGGGTTGGTCACAACATATACATTTTAACACTGAGAAGCATATAAAATATACTCCACAATGGCATTGCTATTGTAAAATTTTCCAGCTACTATCCTATTATAATCAATAGGAAAATTCCTACAACAAACAATAATTAACATAATATTTCATTTAAAATAATTATTCAGCTATTCTTTTGTAATTTAAGAAATTATAAAAAGTAATAATATTAAAAACACAGATTAAATTAATTGAAATAAGTAATGCTATCCTATGTGTATCTCAGGGATCATGAATATTCTTTTTTAAAATGTAATAAACAATTATTTGTAGTTAGATTGAACAACAAGAGGGATTTTTGTTGATATCCAATTATCCAAATAATAATTACATTCACACTTGCAAACATAACTAAACTCCTTATTTGATACTTAATCTAACCATAATAATAATAATCTATGGACCCACTTTAAATTAAATGATTTATTAAACTTATAAATATTTACCCTCCTACTTATACAAATAATTATCATGAAACAGAATAATCATTTAGCAATAATCAAAGGCTTTATAATTTAACTATCTGCTCATATTATCTAATTCAATTAATATTTAAAACAGCATTACGCTGTTGCACATGCGCTTTGAAGATTTTAACTATAAATGAATGAATACTAACACTACATGATAAAGTCTTTGGAAAAAATAGAATGGCCATCTATCTTTTCGAACCCAACGCTTTTGTATGGGCGAATCTTAAGTGTTTGAAAGTGAAAGTGTGAATATATTAAATAATCACTTTAAATTACCATTACATGCCCGAATGAAAGACGCTAATGAAATTTACTAGAATTTACGATACGTCATTCTTCTTATTTGATATTAAATGTATGTAAATAAATCATTTACATACATCTAATTCAATTAAATAAATTAATTAATTAGCATTTACCCATCTTAATTTTATCTTTCAAAAACAAATATTATAATAGACTTTATTAATAACTTGTATTTTGGAATAATATAATATTTGTATTTATACCATATAATAAATTTTAACTGGATTTTAAAATAGAAATATGACTAGTGAAAATAATATTTTATTTTAATACACTACATATATGATAACTTTAAATTTCAATTTTCAAATAATTATTCAAGTGTTTTCATATTTAATAAAATATGAATCAATGGAATATTACTTTAATAAAATTATAATTTCAAAACAATAAATAATTAATTTATCAAGTTCCAATTCTTTAAAATACTTCAATATATTTAATAAATACATTTTATGTAATGACTTTACTTTGATTATGTGCTTTGTGATAGAAATGATTCTAGACAAGAATAAAGCTACTAATCAAGTTTTAAATTCAAATATTTATTTATTTTAACAATAAAACCACTCATAACTATCATGTATAACATAATTGATTTACAAAATTAATATTTAAATAATTATAAATTTACAATAAAATTATTTATATTTACAATAACTAAAAAATATCATTCCTTTCATTCAGACATTCAAATTATATCTATATTATTTGGTCCATAAAATAATAAGTTTATTATTATTATCAATTTGTATTGTTTCCTTTACATTGTCAGCTAATTTTACTATCCATGAGTTCATCTGGATGGGTAATTTTCATGTCATCTTCAACAAATTTAAAAAAAATCCTTTATAATTCAAATTATTTAAATCAAGTTATAATACTTTAATATCATTCACACTTAAAATTTATATGAAAAGATATTAATAATTGTTTATGTTGCGGTAATCTTAAAATAATACAAATAATGTATTTAAATACATAATTGAATCAAGGATTCTTTCTACTAAAATTACAATTCATTTTTATGCACTCTATGCCTCTCTCACATTTGCATTTTTATTTTGATCTTATTTACTATTTTCAAGCTAGAAATTATTCAGATTTTGATTGACTACAGGAATATTTGTTTTGCCTATGGTTTTACTATTTCTGATTTCATTCTAACAAAACTTAGAAAGAAAAACTAAATTCATAAAGAATAACTGGCCAACCTATGATGCCTATTATATATTGTAATAGCAGAAATCAGACTTTGTAGATAAGAAACTGATCTTATTAAATTATTGTACCAAAATATATAGGAATGGAGGTATCCTCTCTTTATGATATTATAATTTGGAAGATAGTCACTTTACCACAGTGATTCTACCCCAATATATCTTGACTTATTTATTAAGTTCTTATGGAATATAACATTTATGTTTCCTTAGAAAATCCTCTCATCTTCTTATGATAATAATATGGGTATCACATTGATTAAACCCATTAAAATCTATTATCACTTTCTTCATGATGATATTTTAACCTATTGTGGAATTTTAACTTATCCTTTCCACACTATATATTATTCAGCATCTATGTCTATTAACTGCCTCTTTTCTCATACTATAATATTATTTTCCATCATGTATTTATCGATATACATTATATGTCAAGTTACAAAACAAATAATTCTATTATGACAAACATTAACATTATACTTTTTTCACTATAAAGATCGAGATCATAATCACTTTTCCACTTTAACATTCATTACATGTCATATTTTTATACATCACATTATACTCTTATGATTTATTCATATTTATTTAAATAGAATCCCATTTCTTGATTCATCATACTCATTTAATACAAGGATTACATAGAAATTTCTAGAATGAATTACTGAATTCATTTAATACAGTTTTATCACAATCAGAATTTTTAAAATTCCTACCTAATAAAATAACATAAATTTAAATTACTACATTATCCACACAAATGTTTATTCTGTAACTCATGTATACCATATTATTTCTATAAGCACACTCCTCATTCAAAATTGAACGAATAATAATATATTAATAATTCTTCTTAATCCTAAAGATTAAATACATATAAAATGATTTAAATTATTTATACTCCTACCATACAATGTTATATATTTGTATCTAAAAACAAATTTAAACAAAAAAATCTTTTTCTCTTATTTTTTTTAAAGAGAATTTATTCAAACTCATTTCCCAGTATCACCATGGTAACAAACAATGTGAAAAAAGTTTTGAGCTCATTATATCATTATCTAATCCTTAGATTTTGACATGTTTAAAATGAAATGTGCATTAAAATTCTGGAACATTATAATAATAAAAGAGCTTAGAAAATATGAAATATAAATTTAATATTATTTTTTCCCAATATTAAATTTTGGCATATAAAAAGTAAGTTTATAAGTAAACTTTATTTCAACTTCTCTTCCTTTATTTTTACTTCGTAGTTTCATATTTTTTAAATACACTTAGATAAATTTATTCACGTCTATAATAATATAATATATGTCATTTTTATAATAATTATTCATTATAAAAGACAAAATACTCTCTTGATAGCTCTTTATCTTTTTTGGCATTCTTTATTAAAAGATATTTCTATTTGCTAGGATAAAAAATATACTTAATCTTTATATATCTTTTATCTCATATAAAAGCATAATAAATATCTATTCTTATATTAAACTATCACTACTAATTAATTGTGTAGTAAATCTTTTTGCTCTCATAATAAAAGGTTTTATAACCAATTAATCATATAGTAAATAGACTTTTTTCTAATTTTCAAATTGAACTAGAATATATAAGATATTTTAACTGAAGAAATAATTCTTTTAACTACATCCATAACTTATCACTAAGTTATTATTTTAAAATCCTATAAATTAATTTTATAAGTTGATAACATTTATAGCTTTGTATTATATACAAGATCCTCTTCATAGATCCCTTAATAATGAAATTAATTAATCTTGCAGAGATAATTAAATGTTCTCTTATGTGACAATAACCACTTTTTAGGTAATTGTAGTTTATTCTGTTTTTTTTTTGTTTTCCCAAATGATAATAAACTTAATAGTTCCTTTAAAATTTCACTAGGTGTCATATGAATTACGATTTCACATCCAAAAGTGTAATTATATCATTAAGAAAAAAATTAGTTTTATTCACTCCATGGTTTTTTTATACCACTCTTAAAATTGATTGCATCACTATTCAGTCTGCTATTTAATGACTTTTATATTTTTAAAAAATAAGATATAGTAAATTTTTTTATATTTTTAAAGAATTTAGTGAAACAGGTGTTTACACTTACTTTTAATGAATACCTCTCCAAGTTCATCTGCCTTTTACCTTATATATGCCAGACAATTGACATCAGAAAACTAATCAAATTAATTTTATTAGTCAATGTCTCAAAATCAACCACAATTTTTTTACATAATTTCTGTCTACTTTATTTAAAAATAATTAAAGTAAATAAATATTTTAAAAACTTATTGAATTAAATAACTTCTAAACTCAAATTTGAAATATTATAATTTTAATAAATTGTAATATTAATCTGTTATAAATAAGACATTTAGTAATAATATTTATATCTAGAATATATTATTATTATTTTTTATTTTTTTTATTATTATCATCATCATTATTATTATAATTTTAAAACAAATTACTATCTTATAATAAATATTTTCTATTTTTATATTCTAGAATTCTGAACATATACTTATACATTCACCTTTTAAAAGTCACTATCATTTAAATAAACTGAAATTTGATTTATTACTTTTGACACTTTTAATAAATCTTTTAAATTTATATAAGAACAATGTAAATCTGCTTACATTGTTTAAAGATCATTGAACTAAAACGATATATGTCTATTTATAATATAATTATAAGTAAAAGATGTGTATTAACTACTGCTACAGAAATCCATCTTTAAACCTATACATTAAGCTATTTCTGCATATTAGATATCAAAATTTATAGTACTAGGAATATATATTCTTTAAATTTAACATTTTGGTTATAATATGTTTTATATCCTACTTTAAATATAGTTAACTAATCAAAAAGTTACTCTCTCTCTCTCTATATATATATATATATTGAAGCTGTGCATATATATATATATATATATATATATATATATATATATATATATATATGCTGGCTTCACCATTCACTGTGGACTAACTAAGGCCCTAAGTCCAACCACAGTGAATGTATGTTTCTTTTTCAAACTAAATTTATCATTTTCTCAAATAGTTGCCTAAATTAAAAGATTTAATAAAATAAAATATGGAAAGTTAAAATTATAATTGCAATTATTTTTAAAATATATTTGGTAGAATTTGATGAATTTCTTAATTAAATAGAATCCATTAAGAAAAGGAATTTAATTAGTAAAACATTTTTTTGAATTAGATAAAAATAGATAACAGGAAAAATTTGAAACAATGGGCATGATTCACTACTAATTAGCAGATTAAAAACATAATGGAAAAAGGGTATAAATGAAGAAACTTTTCTTTTGTTCTTGGTCTTATGCTTGCTGGTAACCTGTGCTGAAGGTCAGAGAGAAATCTTAAGAATTTTTTTGGAAGAAATTTTGATGAAAGATTGGACAATATAGCGAACTCTTGCTTGCTGTACTTACTTCAAGCTGCACTCTATTCTTTCAGCATATAAATAAAAGAATCCAGAAATGTATTGCTCTGCAAAAATGCAGGGGTAACTTCTTTGCCTTCGCTCTCCTGAGCTGTTCCTGATGCAGGAGTCGTAATCATGTAAGCCAGCCAGAGAACAAAAGTATCTGCCCTATATCCGTGAAAATATGCCCTCAAAAACATGGAAAAACAAATTTGAAGAACCGAGAAGACCTGCGGGGAAACATCAAATGACCTATTTTGACCCACCCATCTAGTTACCGGTAACGTTCCTATAAATTATTAAAATATCTTTGTAATTTGCAAATCCAATGTATATTTATGCTTTTCTATATATATATGTTTTTTTAAATCTATGTATTCGAGTCGTGTGAAATTATATTTCATTAATTGCTTTCTTTTGTCTTTAAATACTTTAATGGGTGGTGGGGTTATTACATATAATGGTGGCGGTAATTCTTATTAATTTAATTGGAAAATGCTTCTTTTAACTTTCCGCCATTATACTCCTGTAATTAAGTTATTTATTTTATATAACTATTTATTTAGAAAGAAAAGGAAGCAAATCATAGAAAGTGCAAAACTCTAATTTAAAATCAAGATTTAAATTGCTAAATATGCTATTATAAAACTTTCCAAACTTTAACTTAGTTTTTTTTTTGTATATATATAAAAGAAAGATCCTTATCAAATGCCATTATATTTTAGTCAATGAAGGGTTACAAATTTAAAGTTATATTTTAAAGAGCATGAAATAAAACGTTCGCATTTATATTTTAGTACTAAGAGAGAGTACATTTTGACAATATGTATTAAAAAATTATTAAATAGCATTGGCTTAGTGGTGAATGGGTTAAATTTCAACTAAATAAATAAAATATCCACCCACTTCTTCTTTTTATTAATTCAAATTTTATAAAGGTGAAGTTACTATTTTTCTGCGGATTTTCAGTGATAGTTGAGCTTTCCTAAGATATATATTTTGCAGAGGGTTTCTTTTTTAAATTTAAAGGTCATTGACCGTATTTATATGGTATTGTGCCTTGGGTGATCTACTGGGCCGCTCAGCATAAATTACAGTGCTTCTTTTGCCAAGTTTGCTTAGGTTAACATACCTACATTTGGACCTTCTGAAAAATAAATAAATTGTTCGGGATCTTATGTCGATCTCAGTTCCTTAAATGTACATAACTGAACATAAGCAACAAAAACTCTGATCCTGAATCCGGGTCACACGTTTAGCGAACGGATTCCATTTTTCTCTCTAACCTAGTTTAGAGACGGAGAGCTATCCGGTCTTGGGTTAACCTCTTGGTAACTGTTATGTCTCGAGCCTCACAGCCCACTATATATTATTGCCTGTGTGCATGGTCTTATATATTTATATTTATTAGGAAATCTTTCTCAAAATATCATCGAAATGTTTCAATTATAGCTGGAAATTCCTGCTGGGGTCACTTTATCATTCTTCTTAAATCATAAGTAGGGCGGTGATTTAAACCTGTCCAAAGTGTTTAGTTGAGTTTGACCACCTATTTATTTCTATGTTCTCCAACCACAGAGTTAATGAATCATCTCTCTCTCTCTTGATTTCTTTTACGTAACACTTCCATTGGCTGGAATATTTTAAAGAAAGAAATGATAATGTAAAATTTTGTCTGTTCTTATCATTACGATCAATGGATCTTTCAAATATGTTTATCCGGTTGCAGTGAAAATAGCCTGTGACACTATTAATAAAACATTGTATGAATTCTTTTAATGCAAATAATAAAAGTTTGTGTTATCTTTCATTCACTATAAATAAAACCACTTAGTATTGTTTCCTTTTGTAACATACATATGTACATCTGGTCATTATATATGTAAAAATTCCTTTTCATTGTCTCTTCTCTCCCTGACCACCGGGCATACATTAAGATTAAATTCTAATGAGGTTTGGGGAGTAAGTCACTTAGTAGCAAACTAGAGGAGTAGGTGAGGTTCGAACCCCCTCTATCTGCATCTCTAGGTTAGGTTAAAGCAGTTCTACTTTTCTTACCATTACAGTTTTTTTTTTGTATAATCTGGCATCCCAAGTGTGGCCTTACTGTTTAGAGATAGACCCTGAGATATAATAATAGAAATTTCATGATCAGAAGAATTTTTTTGTGTGTGTGTTTTTTGAAAATAAATATAGTGAATGACAGAAGTTTATATATTTTTCTTTTGCGCTTTCTGTGTTTGCTATCAGTAGTACAGCTTACAAGATGTGAAATCAATCAGTTCGGTTGAAAATCAAAACCAAATCAGATATTAATGTATTTTTCTTTCTTTTGCTAGGAAGGGAGACAGAGTGATCAAACAAGGAGCAGAGAAAAGATGGGCTCAAGTAGAATTTTTTTACCCCCCCCCCCTGGCAGTAGTAATCATATTTTATTCAAGTGTATATCAAATACACATAGTTAGAGTCACATATATAAAACACAGAACAGGGTAGTATATAAGTAAATAAACATGGATAGGGCAGGACCTATGCATAGGATAAGAGATAGATAGAAAGCTGGCAGGTTAAAAAAGGACGACATTTTCAGGAATGGTTGGGAGAGTGAAGCAAATTTTTGATAAGTAAAAGTAGAAAAATAAGACAAATTTTAAGAATACTATTAGTAGAAGGACTAAAAACAACAGCAAATCAAATTTTTTTTTCTTGTATATTTTTTTTAGCTATTCGTATTTCTCTAGAAAATATGTATAGTCCAGAAGGAGACATAGATTCACCGGAACCACAATGGGTACGGAAATTGATGGAAACTATGTTAAAAAAAGTAGAAAAATGCAAAGAAGAATGTAGACAATATAGAGCAGAAATCAACAGAATTAAAGAAGAGAGAAACAATGAAACAAAAACGACAGAAGAGAATCAGCCAAGAAATGAGAGTCTCCAATATGAAAATAAAGAAAGCATAAAGGTCATGGAAAGAACAGACAACCCACTGGTGGCAAGATTTATCCACATCAAAACTTTTCAGGGTGACATAGGAGAAAACCCCATGGCACACTTGCAAAGTTTACAAGAGCTGTTCATGTTCCAGGAACTCAGAGAAGCTGAAAAGTTATCAGTTGCAGTTAATCATTTACATGGATCTGCCCGGAATTGGTGGGACTGTATAGGTATCAAACCAGTAACATTTGCAGATTACCACATTGCCTTACTTAAAAGTTTTGGGAGTGAAGAGAGGCAAGATGGAATAATGCACCGTATATCTCAAGAAAAGTATTGCACTTCAAAAGGAGAAACTCACACCCAGTTTTTTTTGCGGCAAGTGTCTTTGTTAAAATCATTGACTGCTTTCCACTTATCAGAGGGGCAGATTATTCGGACAATAAGGTAGAATACGCCTCTCCACATACAACAATTGATGCTGGGCTGCCACAACTGTGGAATTGATGAGATGGTAGACTTATTAACTGCTATAGATTTTGGCAACCTAAATAAAGAGCATGCAGACAAAGGAAAAAGAATTGACACACCCAAAATACAGATGGCGGCTGTCAGGAACTGCTATGATGATGATCAAAACACACAGCAATTCCAGAAAAATATGGGTCCTATAATTTATATACCTCAGATAGAACTCCAGGATGAAACAGAAGAAATTATTGAGGGAAATGAAAGAGTGGCATCAGCATTCATGTGCGAACTGGAAGATGATAACAGACCACCACTCTCAGAGTGCCCCACAATTAAAGCACTGTTAGAAGATGTCCCAATTACAGCTTTAATAGACACTGGCAGTCAAGTGTCACTGGTGTCAAAAGAATGGTGGGATGCAACAGTAGGAACTTATGTACTACCCATCTCACTGAGAAAATCTTACGCTATATTGGCTAATGGAGAAAAAGCCAACATAGGAATACATCGTTTGGGACTGGATATTAAGATAGGAGCAACAAATGTAAAACACATATTTCAGATAATGCCAGGCTTGCTTTATGATGTACTGTTAGGGTCAGACTTCTTAGAAAGACATGACTCAGGAATAAACTATAGAGAAAATAAGTTTACATTTTACAACAACAAGTTAGATTTTCATAAATGGAAAACCCAAGAGACAACCAATATAACCTGCATACAGGAACCAACTAATCTTGAACGAACAGAAAATGAAACAAAAGGCCAGATGGAATTAGAGATAGTAGGACAGAGCACACCTCACCTTGCTTTCAAGCGTTTTACTCATCAATTTAATGATCACGAGATATTTCAAAAATGCACCACAGCACGTCGGGCAAAACAAACTACTTTATCAAGTGGCAGCACAGTTATAGGTTTGAAACCACATTTACCCATACCAAAATGACTGACCAAGCAATCTAACTATGAGCCAGTTTCATCATCAGAACACATAAGAGGGAAACAGCTAAATAACAGAGCACCATTAATAAGGAATTTCAATTTGATTTCTAGCAAAAGAATTGATAGAAGACAAGGTAATAAAGTTGACACAGCTCAGAGAGCTAATAACAAGACCCAGAGAGGAAGGTCCACTGACAAAAAATAGTTTAAATAGAATGCTCCATCCAAAAGTAATTTTTTTTACATGAACCCCAAGGTACGACCAGGACACATCATATGGACAATGAAATCTTATTATAGGCTTTCAGTTTTTTTTTTAATGTGTATGTTTTGTAAATATTGGCATTGTTATAACATATTAATTAATATTATTATATACTTCTCTTTTAATATATATATATATATAATTTTTATATTAGTATTATGATAAACTTTCAGTTTTTTTTTATTACTAATATAATCTATTTATCAGTATGATTATAAACTTTCAGTTTTTTTTTAGAAACTACACATATCAGTATTATGTCATGTACATACACTAATATTCTGTATAATAGGAGTGCTCTTTCTGGATTACTCTGCTTCTCTCTGCAAAAACGTAGTTTTAGTCATTTTTTTTTATTTGTTTTTTTTTTTAATGGGTTCTAGGAATATGAAGCTGTGCATATATATATATATATATATATCCTGGCTTCACCATTCACTGTGGGCTAACTAAGACCCTAAGACCAACCACAGTGAATGTATGTTTCTTTTTCAAACTAAATTTATCGTTTTCTCAAATAGTTGCCTAAATTAAAAGATTTAATAAAATAAAATATAGAAAGTTAAAATTATAATTGCAATTATTTTTAAAATATATTTGGTAGAATTTGATGAATTTCCTAATTAAATAGAATCCATTAAGCAAAGGAATTTAATTAGTAAAACATTTTTCTGAATTAGATAAAAATAGATAACAGGAAAAATTTGAAACAACGGGCATGATTCACTACTAATTAGCAGATTAAAAACATAATGGAAAAAGGGAATAAATAAAGAACTTTTCTTTTGTTCTTGGTCTTATGCTTGCTGGTAACCTGTGCTGAAGGTCAGAGAGAAATCTTAAGAATTTTGTTGGAAGAAATTTTGATGAAAGATTGGACAGTATAGCGAACTCTTGCTTGCTGTACTTACTTCAAGCTGCACTCTATTCTTTCAGCATATAAATAAAAGAATCCAGAAATGTGTTGCTCTGCAAAAATGCAGGGGTAACTTCTTTGCCTTCACTCTCCTGAGCTGTTCCTGATGCAGGAGTCATAATCATGTAAGCCAGCCAGAGAACAAAAGTATCTGCCCTGTATCCGTGAAAATATGCCCTCAAAAACATGGAAAAACAAATTTGAAGAACCGAGAAGACCTGCGGGGAAACATCAAATGACCTATTTTGACCCACCCATCTAGTTACCAGTAACATTCCTATAAATTATTAAAATATCTTTGTAATTTGCAAATTCAATGTATATTTATGCTATTCTATATATATATGTTTTTTTTAAATCTATGTATTCGAGTCTTGTGAAATTATATTTCATTAATTGCTTTCTTTTTTCTTTAAATACTTTAATGGGTGGCAATTTAATTGAAAAATGCTTCTTTTAACTTTCCGCCATTATACTCCCATAATTAAGTTATTTATTTTATATAACTATTTATTTAGAAAGAAAAGGAAGCAAATCATAGAAAGTGCAAAACTCTAATTTAAAATCAAGATTTAAATTGCTAAATATGCTATTATAAAACTTTCCAAACTATAACTTAGTTTTTTTTTGTATATATATATAAAAGAAAGATCCTTATCAAATGCCATTATATTTTAGTCAATGAAGGGTTACAAATTTAAAGTTATATTTTAAAGAGCGTGAAATAAAACGTTCGCATTTATATTTTAGTACTAAGAGAGAGTACATTTTGACAATATGTATTAAAAAATTATTAAATAGCATTGGCTTAGTGGTGAATGGGTTAAATTTCAACTAAATAAATAAAATATCCGCCCACTTCTTCTTTTTATAAAATTCAAATTTTATAAAGGTGAAGTTACTATTTTTCTGCGGATTTTCAGTGATAGTTGAGCTTTCCTAAGATATATATTTTGCAGAGGGTTTCTTTTTTAAATTTAAAGGTCGTTGACCGTATTTATATGGTATCATGCCTCGGGTGATTTACTGGGCCACTCAGCATAAATTACAGTGCTTCTTTGCCAAGTTTGCTTAGGTTAACATACCTACATTCAGACCTTCTGAAAAATAAATAAATTGTTTGGAATCTCATGTCGATCTCAGTTCCTTAAATGTATGTAACTGGGCATAAGCAACAAAAACTCCGATCCTGAATCCGGGTCACGCATTTAGCGAACGGATTCCATGTTTCTCTCTAACCTAGTTTAGAAATGGAGAGCTATTCGGTCTTGGGTTAACCTCTTGGTAACTGTTATGTCTCGAGCCTCACAGCCCACTATTGAAACAGTGAGATTCATATTCGAATCTCAAGTTTCACCTTTTTCTGTCGTCTCTCATTGACCGGTCTATCCCACCCAAATTTAAACTTTTTGGTATCGAATTGTGTGTGTAACAATATTAAAAATGTATAAATATATGTAGAATTCAGCATAAACACGCACACATTTCGATCTCAAATTAAACGCAATAAATACGGATAAAATAATATAATTTAGATTTCTTGTAGTTAAATAAATTTTGTGTAATATTAATCAGTTATTTTGAATTTTATAAAGTTCGTATTTGTTGCTTAGTTTGAATTTCGTTAAATAATAATTCTAACAAAATCTGATGCAATAATTAATTAAAGTTAAAATAATTTTATTCCCTTTTGTCTTTGAAAATTTAAAAGCATCGGTCAGTGATAGATAATAAATTAATTATAGCAAAATTCCAAAAGAATGTAATTAACGAATGTAAAGAAAAACAAACAATAGCACAGCAAATTTCTTTCTAATTAAAACCAGCAGAGCATTGATTATCCTGAGGGCAAGATAAATAAAACCTAAAAATATCTCAACAGAAAATTTAAAAGATCAAGATAAGAAAAAGGAGGCCATCTTAGACTTGCTGGAGACTTGCACTTGAATTTTAGCTTTGCTCTCGAGTGGAGCGTCTAAAATATCTTAAATAAATTAATACTGCAAGGTATGACCGAGTAAGCACCGAAATTATTCTCCACTGGGAAATGGCCCACTATATGCCGAGCTTCACCTTGCCCATCGTAAAAACACCAAAATGATCTGCTGCCTGAAATAAACAAGAAAGCCGCTGCTGTTAAAAATCAATAAAACAACATGCCCAGGACAAGAAAGAAAACTTCTAATTACGAACAATCTGCTATTAAACCAATGGACGAAAACATCTTATAAAACAGGTACCTGTGTGTGTATTCCAAATTATAGAGTACTCTAGTAATAATAAGCTATAGCTCATCTCCTATTATTTGTATAACTTCTAAATGTTAAAATTGTAATTTTGAGAAACTAAAATTTGAGAATTCATGTAATCTGTAAATTTCTCGCATAATCTAGCTTACCCCCCCTCTATCACTTCTTAGGTGTGTATTTCTTAAATCTACATTTCATTTATAATTATCATTGAAATCCTACCTTCTCATAATTATCTTAGTTTTAAAGCTAAATCCATAATCGCTTGAACAGTGAATGCGTGTCGAGTTATCATTAATATTTGCTTTTATAAATAACTTAAATTTTATATAAATCGACACGCATTCAAAGAATCAGTTATTGTAATGCAGGGTCTACTCCTCCGTAATAGCTGGCATACTCGCTGTAATAATTCCCTTTTTAGATATTTTTTTATTATTAAATGTTAATGAATAATTATGTAAATTTCATTTCTTTGAGAGTCACCAATTTTCTTTCAGTCAACGGTGATAATGTTGGGCCGAGTTTGAAATCTAGTTAAATATTACCACAATCTTTTAGATATTATACATGTGTTACGTTTTGAAGCCCCGATGGCTCATTCCACACCGTGAATACTCCGGATTCTCTAGGGTTGAATTAACCCCAGTCGTCCTACACAAGCGGACATGATAATGTTCCTGTAGGGCTTGACGACCATCACGCAGCCAGCTGGAAAATTGCGACACGGACCGCTTGTCCCTGGTTATGCTCATGTGACACCTTACCTCTTCGGGTCACGGCAGAGACCAACCCGAAACCCTTATAACTTATTCATGGCATTGCAGTTTCGGCGCTGCCATTTTACATCGCCCTTCTAAGGCGTACCACATGTTCTTTTATTTAGTTTATTATTCTCTCTATCACTCCGCCTCGGCATTATCTTCGTCATATACTCTCAAATAAATGTTTGCCCTTTGTCGTAAAATAAATATTTTATTAAATAAATGTATGTCCGCCGTTACTGATGACTCTTGCAGTGCAAAGTATAAATTCCTTACAGCACGCATTAGAAATACTCACTCGAGAACCCTAGGTAGCTAGATTACGCCTTCATATAAATAAATGCTCCATATAAATAAATGTATTTTTATATATATAATATTATCAATTAGCTGTTGAGACTTTGAATTTAAAATATGATTAATCACATTAATAATGTTTTCTTTTATTAAATACGTAAATAAATAATTCTAAATATACGTCTGTAGTTAAGTTTTCATTTATTCGATGCCCATTATAGACATTTCCTCGATTATATATATTAATTAATATTCGTTTGATTGTTGGCCAACTCGGAAACAAAACCCATGAATCTCGTGCATCTCCCTGACCACCGTGCCTAAAGAAGTGTTTACTTATGTCGCATCAGAGGCGTTATTCCGTAGATTGTATTGTGGAACCGATAAACTATGTTCGAACTCAGTATTAACGGTGGCTTCGCTACTCGATGGTGCTGCTGTTCTGTGTGGTGGTCGAATTCTGCAATATGTTAACGAGATACACGTGTTTTGACTGTTACACTATATACTATTGCCTGTGTGCATGGTCTTATATATTTATATTTATTAGGAAATCTTTCTCAAAATATCATCAAAATGTTTTAATTATAACTGGAAATTCCTGCTGGGATCACTTTATCATTCTTCTTAAATCATAAGTAGGGTGGTGATTTAAACCTGTCCAAAGTGTTTAGTTGAGTTTGACCACCTATTTATTTCTATGTTCTCCAACCACAGAGTTAATGAATCATCTCTCTGTCTCTTGATTTCTTTTACATAACACTTCCATTGGCTGGAATATTTTAAAGAAAGAAATGATAATGTAAAATTTTATCTGTTCTTATCATTACGATCAATGGATCTTTCAAATATGTCTATCCGGTTGCAGTGAAAATAACCTGTGATACTATTAATAAAACATTGTATGAATTCTTTTAATGTAAATAATAAAAGTTTGTGTTATCTTTCATTCACTATAAATAAAACCACTTAGTATTGTTTCCTTTTGTAACATACGTATGTACATCTGGTCATTATATATGTAAAAATTCCTTTTCGTTGTCTCTTCTCTCCCTGACCACCGGGCATACATTAAGATTAAATTCTAGTGAGGTTTGGAAAATAAGTCACTTAGTAGCAATCTAGAGGAGTAGGTGAGGTTCGAACCCCCTCTATCTGCATCTCTAGGTTAGTTTAAAGCAGCTCTACTTTTCTTACCATTACAATATATATATATATAAAAAACTGTCTTATATTAAATGGGACAATATTGGACTTTGTGAAGTTAGAAGAAAAGGTGAAGAAACAATTGATTTAAAAAGTGGACATATACTCTACTATAAAGGCACAAATATTGGAAATACCAGTAGAGTAGGATTCATTATAAATAAAAAATGAAAGAATAACATTGTAGAGATTGATGGTGTATCGGACAAAGTGGTAAGATTAGTTTTGCAACTTAATAGCAGATACCAAATGCATATAATTCAAGTTTATGCCCCAACAAGTTCTCATAGTGATGAAGTAGTAGATGATTTTTATATGGATGTACAAAAGGCTTTTGATCAGAGTAAACAACATTTTAAAATTGTTATGGGAGACTTTAATGCTAGAATTGGTAAACAAATAACAGATAAAAATGATGTAGGTAATTTTGGTTATGGTAAGAGAAATGAGAGAGGACATAGACTTGTGTAGTTTGCAGAAAAAGCAAAACTTTATATTATGATTCTTTTTTTGAGAAAAATGTTAAAAGGAAATGGACATGAAAGCATCCAAATGAAGATACAGCATAATTGGATTCTACTTTGACTAACAGAAAATACATATTTCAAGATTGTAATGTTCTTAATAAATTTAACACAGAAAGTGATCATCGATTAGTAAGATGTAAGATACATGTTAATGCAAAACTAGAAAGACAAAAATTATTAAGAAAAACCATATTTACAGTTGATATTCATAATCTTCAGAAACATTCTAATGAATTTAAATTAGAACTTACAAATCGGTTTTAAGTATTAGTAGATTTTGAATATAATTCAGATTTGAATCACATTAATAGGAAAGTAACTGATACACTTTTAAACACCACATCAAAAATAGCTGGTAAACAAAAGCAGCAAGTGACCAATAAAATTTCTACTGAGACTAGTGAATTTATGAAGAAAAGAAGGAATATGAGGATATACAACAATGATGCATTAAAAAAGATTGAAAATCTCAAATTTTGTAAAATGGTGCGGAAAAGAATTGAAAATGATATAAGAAAGTATAATTGTGAACTAGCAAGGAAGTTGTAGAAGAGAATAAAAGTCTAAAGAGTGTAAAACAACATTTTGGTATTGGTAGGAAATTTATATCTGCAATAAGAAAAAGAGATGGCATCATTACTAAAAAGAGAGATGACATCATGAAATGTGTAGAAGTCTTCTATCAAGAATTATATAGTAATAAAGAACAAGTCCCTCCTATACCTATTATATCTTCCGAAATTGCCCAGAATTTTGAATGAGGAAGTGAGACATGCAATTAAATTTATGAAGAAAGGGAAGGCTCCAGGTAATGATGGAATTATAATTGATATATTAAAAAAAAGCAGGTGTAGAAATAGAATTTTTTTAGCAAAGTTATATACCAAATGTCTAAATGATAAAGATGTACCAGATGATTGGAAGAATGCAGTATTAATATTAATATTTAAAAAAGATGATAAAGAAGATATTAAAAATTACAGACCTATCAGCCTTTTATCAGTTTTATACAATTTTTTTTCCCAAGATAATTACAACTCATGTACAGAAAACACTGGATTTTCATCAACCAAGAGAACAAGCTGGATTTAAAAGTGGTTTTAGTACAGTAGATCATATCCAGGTATTGAGAGAAGTTATAGAATGGACAAATGAATATGAGTTGCCATTATGCTTAGGATTTGTAGATTATGAAAAGGCATTTGATTCTATAAACATTTATTCAGTGATTAAAGCATTGGATCATCAAGATGTAGATCCAGGATATTGTCATATTTTAAAGAATATTTATAAAAATGCAACAGCAACAATTAGATTACATAATGATAGTAGGAAAATCAACATTGAAAAGGGTGTAAGACAGGGTGACTCCATATCTCCAAAACTTTTTACAGCAATGCTGCAAGAAGTATTTTGTGTATTAAAATGGGAAGCTTAAGGAGTAAAAGTAAATGGAGATTATTTAAGTCATTTAGATTTTGCAGATGATGTAGTTGTTTTTGCAAATAATGCTTTAGACTTACAGGAAATGTTGCAGGAGTTATCAGATAAAAGTAGGACTTATAATAAATGTTAAAAAGACTAAAGTAATGTTTAATAGATTTTCTCAAAATATGAAAATAAAGAAAAGTTAACAGTTACAAATACCTTGGTCCGATTATTAATACAGATGGAAACATAATGGATGAAATTAATCATAGAATTAAACTTGGTTGGAGTGCTTTTGGTAGAAATAACTTGATACTAAAAGGAAATATGCCTATGTGTTTGAAAAGGAAGGTTTTTAATAAATGTGTTTTACCAGTTCTCATTTATGGATCTGAAACTTGGACACTTAATAGAAGAGCAATACTGAGACTTTAGACCACTCAAAGAAGTATGGAGAGATGCATGTTGGGAGTAACAAGAAGTGATTGAAAAAGCAATGTATGGGCAAGAGAACAAACAGGTGTTACTGACCTCATTGAAAAAATTAAAAGCCTGAAGTGGAGTTGGGCTGGAAATATTGCTAGGAGAGATGATAATAGATGGATAGTTGAAATTTTGAACAGGATTCCAAGAGATTGTAAAAGACCCAGAAAGAGACCATATGTGAGATGGATGGATGAAATAAGAAAATAGTGCAGGGGTGATGTGGAGAAGAGAAGCTAAAGATAGGAACGATGGATTGAACTTGAAGAGACCTTCATCCTGCAGTGGATTGATAATGGTTGATTATATATATATATATATATATATATATATATATTTTTTAAATTTTTTTTTTTTTCTTTTTTCTCTTTTTTTTTTTTTTTTTTTTTTTTTTTTTTTTTTTTTTTTTTTTTTTTTTTTTTTTTCCTTCTATATATATATATATATATATATATATATATATATAAAATTTCTAATAACTCTACATTTGAGAGAAATCATATGAATATTATTATGGTATAAAACATAGATGAGTTTTGTTTTTTGTTTTTTCTATTTGAAAGTTCATAAAAAAATGGGTCAGAGTTGAGTTGTAATTCATGGAACTTGATGTTTCAGAGCATACATCAAACTTAGCAGGACCCAATTGAAATACCTCTTACATTTATTCATAGTATTACTATTACTTTTTATTTAGAGATAATTTTGCAGAAATATTTTCTTTTTACTATTAATTGGTAATAATAACGTTGATTTTTACTTTCCAAAAAACACACATTTTTTTTCTTTATGTAATATCTATTCAACCTTACCAATATACAATACTTGGTCTTGAAAAGTTACCAATTCTCTCTGCAATTTGCTAAAATCCCATATCTGAGTCAATGATTGATTATATAAGAACACAGTTTATCCATTTCTTGCAAAAATATTAAAATGCCATTTTGTCTGGGTCATATATTATGGCATAAAACATGACAATGGGATTCAACTCTACAAAGATCATTTTCAAAGGCTCCTTTCATCATGACTTCTTGCAAACCATTTAAAAATGTTATTATACCTTCTGGTGTCATTGCTATAAACAATTTAAAACATTTCAAATAATTTAGTAGCAATTTTGAATAATTCAAAACCAAATTCAATGTTAGTGTGTTGTTACATCATGAGTTAAAATATAGAACATTCAATTTTATCTCATATTATAATTCATGCTTCAAGCATGCTAGAAACTTAAAATGTTATGTTAACATCATTATTGATTCAGAGATGTCACTGCAGATAACTTGGTGAGACAATAATTCCCTAGTTACCTTATCACTGGTATACTCTATTATGTATTATCAGTATAATAATTATTATTGCACATAATTTTTTTTTAAATATTAAAACATTTATTCTTTTTTCCATAACATTATAGTAATTAAGTTTAAAAAAACTGATGAATGGTTAAAAAGTTTTTTGGGGTAGAAGAGAAGGGATGATGGATTCACTGTAAAGTCTCATTAAAATTCCTCATTTATATCATTGAAAATCTAATATCATTAAAACTCAGTTGTACAATGGTATTTATGCTCACTATATTAATACATATGCTCTAATATTGGAAAAGAAGAGTTTTTATTCTTCATTGGATAGCATTATTACAGTAAAAGCATTAACAGATTCCTCTCCATTGAAACTTCAATGTATTTAATGGAACAAATAGTATACTTAAGCCATAAGTTATTGAGATAATAGTATTGGTACTGAAAATGCAAATGTTATGTTGTTGTTTTTATACAACACATGGATTTCCCATAACAAACTCCTTGTTGAGGCAGAACATCTGCCACAAAGGAGCATAAGCATATCCATGTTCAAAATAATGGCATTTAATGGAGTAAATTATAGTTAGAAGTCAGAATATAAGAAAACTTTACCATTACACAAGGATATACCAGTACATAGTGTTGGACAAATCGTAAAGTAATATGCTCTAAAATTAAAATGATTGTTGCCTAAAGAAATAAAAATTATTCCAATTATATTTACAAAATATTGATTTCTGTTTTAAGAATAATTTTCTAAATGTACTAAATTTCAACAACCATTAAACTCTAAAATTACTAATTTGGATGTTTATGGTTGTCATATTACCAAAGGAGTGAATTCTCTTAATGGGTGTTATGGATATAAGTAAATCTATTATTGGGTTTATTAAAAATAATAATCATAACTAGTTTTTGGAAATCTTATTAATAATTTTATTAACAGGAAACATGTTGCATTTCTATTTTGAAAAATAATCAATTAAATGCTGAACTTCATAACAAATAGAGAGATATAAAAATTTAAGTTTAATGACTGAGAAGAAAGCTCAAAAATGATTGATGTATTAAAATTACAAAGAATATATAAATACTTTCTGTTTATGGTCACTCTAGATCTTTTTCTTTAAAACACTGAAAACAACATATGGACATGAGAAATGGTATCACAATCCAATTAAATCCAGGAAAGACACTCTTTTATATAATGATAATATTTTTAACAGGTGCAAGGAATATTTTCATCATCTTTTGAATAAAGATACAATAATTGAGATAATGAATTTTAATAATATATCTACTTACTTAGATTTCATACAAAAATATTCACCATAGTGAAGATAAAACAGCTTTTTATAATCTTAAGAATGGAATGGTTGCAGGTTATGATGAAATAATTTAAATAAGTTTTAAAATAAGGTGGTAATATGGTAGCTTCAAAAATATTGGAATTTCCTAGGAACATATGGATATGCAGTTATGTCACCCAATTTTAAGAATGTTTTTAGTGTTCAAAATTTTTAAAATCACAAGAAATAGTCAATATTACAATAGTCCCTTTCAAGAATTTTGTTGAATATACCATTTTTGTTCATATATAAGTGGTACCAGAGGATTGATATATTTGAGAGTATCAAGAAGCACTATTGATATGGTTTTGTTGTCAGTCAAATGCAAAAAGTGTTTTGGGAACAAAGAATTCTTATACTGCTCTTATTGATTTCATTAAGGCATTTGATTCAGTTAATAAGACAGGTCTATAACTTTGTTTGAAATTAATTGACAACCAAAATTGTATTCACATTATAAAGTTTCTATATTTTTGGAATGAGAAGAAGGGTTATAACTAAAAGCAGAATCCATAGACATTTAATATAAAACTAGTATTTAGCAAAGTAGTTCACTTGTTCAAACACAATTTTCAATTTTTATAACAGGTAGCTTAATCATATGTAGATCAAGATTTAATATAGGTTTGACAGTAAATTTTTAAATTTGAATCAATTAAAAATAAAAACAATCTTCTTCTTGGATTCTTGATTTACAATATTCTGATGATTGTATTACTTTTTCCAGTTCAAAAGTTGATTTATATAATGCATTTAATGTTTTGAATATGTTATAAACAGACTGTGGTTTAATGATTAATGTGCACAAATCTTATTTATAAACCAATGCTGGAACAAAATTCTCAGCAGCTTTTAGATTGAATGATTATCATCTTGTGAATGTAAACCAGTTGTTGTTGTCTAATATATTATATGGAAGTGAAACTTGGACACCCTATCAGCACAATATAAAAGCATGAAAAATTTATTATTTATGGATGCTCCATAAAATTTTACAAATACATTGGCAAGATCATAAATTTAATCAATGTATTTTTCAAGTCAAAGAATGTGGTGCTCAGGTGTTCATTTTTGTAAAACAATGCTTTTATTGGATTGGATATGAAAAACAAAGAGCAATGCAAGGCTACCTAAATGACATTTTATGATGAGAATTAGATGCCATCTACATTATAAGATTTATCTTAAAATCATTCTAAAGAAGTGCAATGTGAACTGTTTCCATTGAGAAAACATAACATAAAATAAAATATATTCCAGAGTGTTGCATCTATTGTGCAATTATGATAAACACAAACTCGGAAAAATATGATTAAAATTAAACAAATATACAAATGCATATTTACAATATTTACAACTGGTGTACCTTTGCCTGATTTCATTGACTTGGCATAGCATTTAGTTGCCATGTAACTATTAATATTAAGGACTTCTGATACCCTTCTAAGTTTCCCTACCACTTCCAGCTTTACCTTGACAGCTTGTCTTATGCCTAGATATATTGATATGTCTGACATGTCTGTGACAATTTGCCTCATCTCTGATATAGGTTGTAGCAACTTCCAGTTCTAATGTGATCTAACACTAACCTTACTGCTTTAGCAATGTAAGGCACAATGTTCATACAACCATTCAGGTATAACAATAAATTATTGTTGTCTCCCTAACCTCCAATTACACAGGTTATTTACAGAAATATCCCTTTCCGCAATGTAAACAAGCAGATTCATTGAGCATCTTCATCTATTGCCCTGGTACTCCTATTGTATATACTGTTACTCCTATTATATATATGTTATCTATTCATCTATCTATTGGCAATGAATTCGCAAACCAATTGAGATAAGATAGAATCGGTAAACAGAGAACACGTTTAAGTCCTTCAGAGAAAGGTTTTTTGTTTTTTTTTTTAACTGAAAATATTAAAAGAACATGGTAAGTAAAATATTGAGTTAACAGAAAAACAGACCAGCATATTGTGTATGTAGATATATTTGTGATTTACAGATTAGTTTATATAATAAGTATAGAACTCATTACTAGAGCAGTTTTTTTCTCGTTTTCTCTCATTTTTTTTTTCTTTTTGGTTAGAAGGTCCATACTCTTTTACTTATTATCACAATAATATGTTAGATATTGTTGATAACGGCAGTAAGATAGATGATAATAAGCTAATTAGTATACATTTAAGAATACATTAATTTATATTACTAAACAAAATAATCAACTGATTTGTTTGTCGGAAGAACTCATAACACTTCAAGGCCAAAAGTGACTTGTTCATTCTTTGATTTTCAAGGCCTTTCTTTTTATTATTGCCTATAAACTTACATAGATCAATTATAAAATAAGCGCGGAAGCACTGAAAACCTCCAGAGAGCTATATGCGCTCTATCAGTAAACGTAAATGTAGAGTGAACCTACTTACACTTTAGCTTTGATCGTATATAAACGCACTATTTATTGACATATACTGAAAGCGTGATTTATATGTACTAATGTAATTTCAAGACAACTATAAGCTATTCTGAAATCACTATAACTACTCAGAGGGAACCCAGAGTGTACATATAGTTCGCTAGAAATTTTTAGTGCTTCCACATTATTTCTTCTATTTCGGGCTATTAGAAAGTTATATTTAGATCAATTGTAAATAAAAATGGCAAATCTAAACATTAGATTTATTAATTTTAAATACTGTGTGTAATTAACTACCTTTATTCAAATACATAACTGAATAAATTCAAAAATGACTGGAAGTTTAAATATTTTTGGGTTTAAACTATTTTATAAGTAAACTTTATGATTTCCGGTGTTTATTTACATATTTAAAGACATATATTATCACATCTTGAAATTATTTAAATTGGAGATTTTTATCTTTTATGTATTCTCAGACGGAGAATTACAATTAAATATTAACAGATCTTATCACAACAAAGGAAATGAAACGTTATAATGTAAAAAGAAATATCATTTAGAATATTCATTTATCTTACTTGTATTTATAAAGATAGAAAGTGAAGAAGAAAAAATTAAATACAAGCTTTTCAAAGCTATATTAAACTGGAATTGATTAAAAAAAAAAAAGAAAATTATTTTTAGATTTAATTTCAATTTTTACTAAGAAAACATTATTACTAAAATCGTTATTAAGTGTGAATATGTTCTTTTCTTCTCTTTTTTAATAACAGAGCAATGAGAATATTAATTTCAAATCAAAAATTTTAAATATATATATAATATCACTAATTCATAATGCTAACTTTTGTTAAAGTACTAATATTGTTTTATACATTCACATGGTATACATTTACATTAGATTATACAATCCACAGTTTTGTGATAAGAGATTTCAATAACTGAATAGTTTTTATAAAGCCCAATATTTAACTTGACTGTTTATATTAGAGATGACACTAATAATTCATCCACTTTAAATTTCTAATCTACATCTATTTGTAGAGATATTTCTGGAGATTTTTTTTAAATGCCAAAATCATAAGCTAATAAATATTGATTATTTAATTTAAAAAAATCTTATAAAATCAATATTTTCCAATAGTCAGTAAAGATCAAAGTGTATTTAGTCCAGTCTTCATATATTGAGTCCTACCTCCTTCTTCATCTTTGATGGTTTTCATTCTTTTTTTTTCTTATATGTCATAGCATCGGCCAGGATGCGAACCCACAACCGTCTGCAACCAACTGCTTGCTTGCAAAGCATCTGCAATGACCTCTTAAGCTAACAACGCCCTTCCAATTTCCACAACAATTCTAAGAATACTTTGAGAAAAAATTGAAATAATAAAAAGCATGATTTTTTGTGCAGTGTATTAAAGATTTCTGATTATTTTTACACAATAGTTATATAATAATTATTTAAAACCAAATAAATACATGTATACATTTTGATTTTATTCATATATGTTTTATTTTTTAAAAATAGAAGTTAATAAATTTAACCATAATGTTAACAACAAAATTATGGTTGGATGATGATCACTTCTTATAAAACCAATTACTGACAATTCTTAAACATTCATTGACTTGATGAAAAGGTATAATAAACATAAACTAATTAAATGCACTGTATCAGCTTTTGGCAAAACACTGCAAGAAAATGTGCTGATTAAAGTTATGGAGTACAGGTGTCCTTAAATAATTGATGTGATATAATATGTAAATGAGGCACAATATGCAAATAAGTCAATTAGATATTTTATTTTTCAGACAATACATGAATCCTTTTTGTTGATGGAATGTACATCATTTGCAATTGCCCAAGCTTCTTTGAATTTTTTTTCTTATCATCCCTTTCAAAGCATATTATTCTAACATTGTATGGAGAAAATGTGTGACCCATGGTGCATTCATAATCAAGAAAAACAAATCTGTATTCAGTCTTTGTTTTGCTCCATTGTGCAATTTAAATATTTTAAATTTCAGTCAACAAAAATTTTAACTTTTTTTTTGTTGGGTTGCATGCTTTGATTTCCTTTCTTCCTATCTTGCAATAAAAAAACCTCTTTATTCTTATCACACTCTCATTTTTTCACTATTGTAAATTCCAAATATGATTTTTTAGTATGTTTTTATTTGTAAACTTAAATTTCTAAGAAATCAAGTCCAATTTATTGAATGTTGGTATAGAATAATGGTTTTATACTAAAATCAAAAATTGAACATTGACAAAACCTGCCACCAGGGTTATCAATAGAAAATCTCAACCCATTAGAAAGTCATTAATTCAAAAAATATAAATAATTAAAGACTTTATATGCACTTTATACATATAACACTTTATATTATCATACTTGCAAAATAGCTGACAGTTTTGACAGTTTAATAGTCATTTTAGAGCTCTTATTAATGTGAATAAAATGTCAAGGGTGAGAAATTCTTAAATTTGAATCCATAAATTTTATGCATATTATCTATATAATAAATTTTGGCATGAATCATGTCTGTGTCAACATTTTTTTTTGTTATCAACACTTAGTTTGGTACTTTTTTCTCCCCCTGGACAAGCCACCAGGCAGATTTCAGTGATTTTGCTTTTCTCACCTCAGGCATTTTAAGTTTTCAATTTCAGTGATTTTGAGCCATTTTTGTATAGACATTTATCACTTACAGGCTTCTTGGTGGTTCTGCAGCATCACCTGGTGGCTTGTCCAGTTGGAGAAAAAAGTACCCTTAGTTTATACTCAGACCATCATGTATATATTTTATCTCAATTTAATAATTTACTTTATCATAACTGCATTATTCTACTTCTTGGTTATATCCATGTCATATTGTATACATTTTGAACATCAAATTGTGCTATTGATATATGTGTAGACATCAACATGTACATTGAGCTTGAAAAAAGTACACATTTTACAAACTGAATTGTAGGAATTGAATCAGAGATTTATTTTCTTTGTCTGATTTATTGTTCTTTAGAGTCTCATTATTTTTTATTTAACCTTTTTCCTCATGAAAACATTATACTCATTGACCATTGGTGGCCGAGTGGTTAGCACAGCTGCCTTACAAGCAATTGTCCTGGGTTTGCTTCCTGGCCATTGCTTTGACACATGAAAAAAAAGAAAAAAAACAGTTTACTGATTATTTTATGTATCTGTTAAAAATGTGATGCTCACAAAACCTATCTAATATATATTAAGAAATATAAAATATTAAATGAATCATAAAACTAACCATAAAAAATAATAAAAGTAAGAAAGTATCATAATGAGCATTTAATAGAAAAATAAAAAGGTTGGGGGGGGGGTGCTATGAATCTGGATTCATTGGCCAAAAGCTCACCCAGTTACAGGTAACAAAATTAACATACAGAATAAACTTAGCTAACCTTCAAAATGTTTAAGCAGACCAATCAAAATGTATTCTAAATTATAGATTTGAGTATGTTAGTTTTAAAGTTCTAAACTCATTCTATGCTAAATAACAATTAAAATGCACCATTAATATATGTATCAGGTATTCTTGATAAGTTTTTTTTTTCTTAAACTATTAACTCGTCATCCATACAAAACAATCTTTGAACTAGATTTTCATTTATGGTTTTTTGTCCTAACAATTAAAATGGAAAAACATATTACATTATATATAATGGAAATAAATCAATTTATTCACATGATCTACATTTTGCAAATATACAAAAAAAATGGAAGAATAAAATATATATTGTATAAATTATTATTTGGCTAATTTCTTTTACAATCTAATATTAAGAGGATAAGACAATAAATATTATTTTTACAATTAAAAATAATTTTGAATTGAAATAACATTAAGTACTATTATGATAGCTAGTATGTTTATGTTGTTTGGTCTACAAACATCATCATCAAGTGGCCTGTACCGGCTATCATACTAATACCTAATATTATATAAAGATATGGTGTTTAAAATTATAAATACCTCAGCCCATCTATGAATTTATTTTGATAATTTTCGATTCTAGTCAAAATGCTTGTCCATTTTGCTTTCTATAAATAATTTATTAATGTGAACAGTCAGAAAAATTGACATAACCCCAAAACTATAAATCCTTTCACCATTTGACATCTCATTAAAAAGCCCAGTAATAATCTATAAGATATATGCATACTGTGTTGTTTTTGCTTAAACTTCTACAAAAATAAAAAATTCTAAATTTTATAACACTTCAAAAAGAAAGATTATTAAATAGTAAAATATAATTTAGATTTAATAATTATTTTAAATAGTGAGAAATTTTGATATTAATTTTTATATTATTAAAATCAGAAATTTTAGTGGAAAAAATAAAATCCAGCTTTATGATTGATTTACATTATACACACACACTTCATATATATATATTAGCGCACTCTTAAGATTATATATATATATGGAATGTTGAAATCACATAAACATTGTTTTTCAGCAATTCTCTCTATATGTCATACTCTATATTTATTCACAGAAGGTGTTGCTTGAAAGACAACATTTTGGATAATGATTTTAAAATTTTGTATTTGAATTTTCAGCTAGTAATATGCACTGGGATATTTTAACAAATTATGGTTACTAATCTTATTTATAGTTTACTGTTTTATTCTTTTCCATGGATATGTGTTATCGGAGCTTCAAGAAGGGATTGAACATAAAATATATGAAAGAAATAGCAAATAAATATGACTGGTATCATGGAAAGAATTAAGAGTCTAAAATGGATCTAGATTAGTTGATAAATATTGCTAGTTAAACTAAAGTGAAAGATGGGTGGATAAAATAAAAAAGTTTTCTGGTGTCATGTGGAGAAGAGAGCTATTGGGTTAAAATTAGGAAGACATTCATACAAAGTGAATCAATGATGAATAAAAAACCATGTAAACCACATATATGTAAACTATTTTCATTACAAATTTATTTAATATGTTTCAATACATTTTTTTATTTAATTGGGTCTATATTTTGACCATATACTTATGATCATTAAGGTTTTATAATAAATATATAAAAACCATCACTTAAAACTTATAGTTTATATTAATTTAGTAGTTAAATATTTTGTTTTAGTCAAGCTTAGAACCTTTGCTTTTATATCATTATTGTTTTTCTGTTATTTAACACAATGTTAGTTTTATAATTCAGCATCTAATTCTTCATCATCAACATTGTTATCATATCTCCTTCATATTTTTCTTTTATTTTCATCCTCATTTTGTCTTAAATCATTATCATAATTGATTTATCCTTCACTGATGCCCTATTCTACCACTATCTTAATTAATCATCACCCTAACATATTTTCTTTTTCTTCTTCTCTCTCTTAAGTCCATTTAATTTCATTAGTTAATTAGTTATTTGATTTTAATCATCCATTCAATCATCTACATCTTTATTCTTTATCATCCAACTCATAATACTATCTCCAGATTCATTTCATAGATGGATGCCCTTTCTGGTCATTAACTATTTAGATAGAATTGTAAATCAAATTTATCTTGTAATGCTTTTTTTGCTATAGTTTTGAACTTAATTTAATAGATGCTTAATTTGGAAGTTATTATCTTCATGTATACGTTGTGATCCCTCTCTTTAAATTTTCTCATGAATTTGCTAACCAAACTTGTTTCAAATATTGTTTTTGTATTTATGACTATTAGATAAAAAAGATGTAGGGCTGATAAAAGGTAGCATAGGAATCGGTAGTGCCTTGTGGCTATTTATGTAGACTTATGCTCATGCTAGCCAAGTCAGTTTTTAATATATTTATTATTATTATTTGTTAAAGTTGATATAATACAGTATATGTATTGGTAGTGCATGGTACTTTGTGACATTTTATTTGAACTCATGTTCATTCTAGTCAAGTTTTACTCCTTTATTATAATTCTTTCACGTGAGCCAAGTTTGTTTTAAGATTTTATTTTTTATATTTGTTAGATGTTCAATGCCTATCAAGACCATTTCCTTATCTCTTCATGAATATATGTACTGATAGTCTGTGTGGAATGAATTACCTACCTCCCAAAATGAGGCTATCTCCTTACTTCTCCATGGATATGTGTATTGATAGGCTGTGCAAAATGGATTACCTATTTCCTAAAATGTTGCCATCTTATCTTGTCATTGCTATACATGTTGATTATCTATTAATTCCATGTGATAGCTGACCTCTTAGGAAGCCTTACCTACTTCCCAAAATAAGCCATTTCCTTACTACTTCATGGACATTGATAGGTCATGTGAAGTGAATTACCTACCTTCCAATATGAGGCCAACTCCTTATCTTTTCATTGATATGTGCCTTGATAGACATTGGGTGATAGATTATTTACACCCCAAAATGAGGCACTCTCATTATCTCTTTATGGAATGTGTATTAATTATCCGTTGATTGATACTACATTGTTCAGTCTTACATGTAATAAGGAGGTTATGTAAGAAGGATTACATATTTGTCTGAAGGTTTGTAATGATGGTATATTATAAGATGGGATATGTTGGACTATTTCCATCATTTATGAGTGAATGTTGAATGTATAGGAAATTTTAAACTTTATTTAAACTTTTCAAATACAAACAACTTGTTAGTAATAACACACAAATGGACAATACAGATTAGTAATTACACAACATTTTGAGTAGTATTATTCTCCACTCTTCTTCAGGTGTTGCTAGCCTATATGCACAGTGACAATATTCACTTAGAAGTTGAACTCGCACCTTTAGATTCTTGTATATTGAATTTAAGGCAAACACTCTACCAACTGAGCTATTCTGTCAAAGGCAACATATAGTAGAAATTTGATATATTTATACATGAGGGTTGGTTCAAATCCTCCCGAGTCCTTCAATTTTTTTTTTTAACAAGTCTAATTATTTTTATTTTATTTTTACTTTTTCCTAAGAGCAAGATTAATTATAGGCTTCCATACATTGTGTATTGCCAAACTGGGTTGACTTATAGGATTATTTACCATTGTCATATGAGCAGCTTTCTTGAATTTTCTTCTATGCATTTTTTTCTCTTTATTCAATATCTTTGTATTTTCCCCACTTAAGCATGTAGTCACTAGTACATACATGATCTGCTATGGTAGACACATCTGTTTTTTCTCTTTTAACCATTAATTTGTGTTCCTTCAATCATTGTTCAACCGGGCAACAGGTTTCACCAATGTATTTACAGTTTAGGCTTAGTAGAAGAAAGCATTCCTCGAAGTGTGGTATGGCTTTGGAAAGCAGTTCTAATATTATATTGACTGCATATTTTCTTTAGTTTGTCTGCCATTCCTGGTATGTATGGATACACTACCGTACCAATAACTGTTTTCTCTTTTGGTGTCTCTTTGTGTTGTCTAGTGAAGGTTTTTCTGATGACTGCTGATGGATAACAATTCTTCATAAGCATTTGTTCTATGTGAATCTTTTCTTTTTCCAAATCACTGGTTTCTGAACAAACCTCCTTTGTTCTGTTCCATAGTGATAGTACAATTCCTTGTTTAGTGCTTCTTGTATGATTGGATGTATATGCCAAGTATTTGCCAGTGTGTGTTGGCTTCCTATACACTGTTGTTTTTACTTTGCTCTGAGGAAGTCTTGTCACAAGAACATCCAAGAATGCCAATTTTGTTCTTGTTCTGATTCCATCATGAATTTAATTGTAGAAGATATGTTGTTAATGTGCATCCAGAAAGACTGTAATTTTTCCTTGCCATGTGGCCATACCACAAATGTATCATCAACATATCGAAGCTACACTTTAGGTGGACATGGAGTAGTATTTATGGATGTGGCCTCAAGTTCTTCCATGTAAATGTTGCTGAGCAAGGGTGACAGTGATGATCCCATGGCCATCCCTTGATTTTGTTGGAAGAATTCTGAGTTATATTGAAAGTATGTTGTTATTACACAGAATGTTAATAATTGCATTATACTATCAATAGGTAGAGCTGTTCTAGTTTGTAGACTATTATCATCATATAACCTTTTCCTTACAATAGAAAATGCTTCATCACATGGTACTTTTGTAAACAGACTCTCCACATCAAAGCTTACCAATATGCCAGTTCTATCCATTTTCATGTTCCTGACTAATTCCACATAGTGCTTAGAATCCCTGATGAAAGATGATGTCCTATATGACAATGGTAAATAATCCTATAAGTCAACCCAGTGTGGCAATACACAATGTATGGAAGCCTCTAATTAATCTTGCTCTTAGAAAAAAGTAAAAAAAAAAAATTAGACTTGTTAAAAAAAAAAAATTGAAGGACTCAGGAGGATTTGAACCAACCCTCATATATAAATATATCAAATTTCTACTATATGTTGTCTTTGACAGAATAGCTCAGTTGGTAGAGTGTTTGCCTTAAATTCAATATACAAGAATCTAAAGGTGCATGTTCAACTTCTAAGTGAATATTGTCATTGTGCATTAGCAACACCTGAAGATAAGTGGAGAATAATATTTCTTGAAACGTTGTGTAATTACTAAGCTGTATTGTCTATTTGTGTGTTATTACTAACAAGTTGTGTTATTACTAACAAGTTGTTTGTATTTGAAAAGTTTAAAATTTTCTATACATTCAACATTTACTCATAAATGATAGAAATAGTCCAACATATCACATCTTAAGGATTACCTATCTCTCAAAATGAGGTCATCTCCATATCTTTTTATTCATATGTGCCTTGATAGGCAGTGTGAGATATTTTATTACTTCCTAATATGATACCTTCTCCTTATCTTTTTATTTGTAAAATAATACAGATTTTAAACTTCTCCCTAGATAATTTAATATACAAATTAACAAAGCACATGCAACACTTGAAAGAGAAGCTATACCGATTCCAAAAATTGTTATGCGCTAAGCGCTTTTGAGGCCGTTTGCCTCATATTCATAGCGGTAATGTGAGATGCAGAATGAGGAAATAGGGCAAGAAAACAAAGCGGTATGGAAAACGTATGCAAATGAGCTAGATAGTCCAATGTTTGGAGATGTCAAAGTAAGTATCGCGTCTATTGATAGCGTTATTATTACCATTAATGAATTATGCTTCTCTGATTTTCTGCTTGATGTCGTTTTTCTCAATGCTGACTATTTTGGGGTTGGAGGGTTCAAACTCCTGTCCTGTCTTCTTGGAATGTTCTAAGAATGTAGATGAGTTATCATTATTTTTCTTTGCTCTATTATAGGTGTATCTATGTTGTGCTGTCCTGTTGATTATGCCTGCTTTGGTTTCCCCAAAATAAATGGCCCAGCAACCAGGTTGTGGGCATGATATGCTGTAAACTACATGGGGGGTCTGAGAAGTTCGGTTTTATGATATGTGTATTTATTACTCTGAGAATAATACTACTTGAAACATTGTGTAATTACTAACCTGTATTGTCTATTTGTGTGTTACTACTAACAAGTTGTTTGTATTTGTAAAGTTTAAAATTTTCTATACATTCAACATTCACTCATAAATGATGGAAATAGTCCAACATATCACATCTTAAGGATTACCTATCTCTCAAAATGAGGTCATCTCCTTATCTTTTTATTCATATGTGTCTTGATAGGCAGTGTGAGATAGATTATTACTTCCTAATATGATACCTTCTCCTTACCTTTTTATTGATATGTGTATTTATTACTCTTTGATTTCAGGTGATAGGGGACCCTGTAGTGAGGAAGTGAGGATTACCTATCTCCCAAGATGAAGTCTTTTCCTTATCTTATCACAAGCATGTACATTGAATACCCAATGAGTGGTAATATATTAACCAATCTTATAAGTGATCGGAGACTATGTAGAATAGGTTACCTGTCTCCTAAGATAAAGCCATCATCCTATTCTATTGCAAAAATGTATAGAGGTAGACAGATGAGAAAATCAATTATTATAGACAAAGAACCTTATATTGATGCTATCTGTATTCTAATAAAGAAGATAAGGAATAATGTGCAATGAGCAGTTTGACATCATATTCATCAATAAATTAATATATATGCAAAACTAATAGATGTCATTATAGGGTGTCTGGAAAATACAGACTGTTTTTCTTAATTATTTTAATTTGTTTAAAGAAAAATGCTTCGATATATTTTTTTTTTGTTTTTTTTTTCTTGTATCTGAAATTACTGTATGCTACTTAAAATTAGATGTGAAATTTAAATCTTTCTCTCTGCCAGTAAGGAAAACTTTTAATCTTATGTTTGGGCTCGATTTAAAAGGACAATTATATAAAATTTTAAATTTTAATTGGTAATAATTAAATAATACCTATTCAATATTAAATAGGTATATTATATCAGTGGTATGTTATTATGGTTGCCAAATTTTATTATAAAATTTTACGAATAAATCATAGATTTATGCTTTACGCTTGACAAAATTATAATAATAATAAAGTTGTGCTAACACACATGTAACGTAAAGCTGTATAAATTAACAAATTAATTGTAGTCAACAAATCAAATTGGCTAAGCACTTTTAAGAAAGTGTATTTCTCATAATCATAACAGGCTGATGTTGATTTTATAATAGAATCCACTAAAAAAAATGTTCCCCATCAATCTTTGCTACATGAAAAATAGTAAAAACTTTCTATAGAATGTATAAGTTAAACTTAATATTCATAATATTATTACATACTCATTTCATTATTTATGTAAATAAACAGATAAATAGATAGCTAGAAAATAATTATGTTGATAAATAGATAGAAATAAATAGAGAGAAAGATGAATAAACAAATAAATAGAGAGATAGACAGAGAGGTAAATGAGAGATACATAAATATATAGATAGATAGATCGATAGATAAATTGATAGTGATAGATAAATAGATAGGCAGGTAGACAGATAGATAAATAAAGTGATAAGACACATAGATAGATAGACAGATATACAAATAAATAAATATAGACAGATGGCTAGATAGGTTGATAAATAGATAGATAGATAGATAGATAGATAGATAGATAGATAGATAGATAGATAGATAGATAGATAGATAGATAGATAGATAGGTAGGTAGGTAGGTAGGTAGGTAGATAGATAGATAGATAGATAGATAGATAGATAGATAGATAGATAGATAGATAGATAGATAGATAGATAGATAGATAGATAGATAGATAGATAGATAGATAGATAGATAGATAGATAGATAGATAAAAGTAGCAGTATTTTGAAAAAGTAAATAAAAGATTATTGCAATCATTACATTTGATAATTTAATGCCAATTATAAGATGAATTATTTGGAAGGCCATGTGATGTTTGAGTACAAATGTGATGGGTTAAGCACAACAGTAATAAACAATGACAAAACTCTTTTTTTCATTTCTGTTGGAATCAATTTAAAAACCTCTAACTTTTGAATTCACCATTAAACTTAAGTGTAAAGATTCTTAATCGGACTTAAGACAATGAAAACATATTATTTAAAAATAAAATAAAATTAATCTTAGACAAAAAAAGACATACAGTATATAGATATATCTTCTGAAACAGAAAATAAAAATTATAAAATTTAGTAATATGCTGATGAAAAGAAAAGATATTCGTCAACTTTTACAAATAGTTAGCTTTTTAACAACTATTTTTGTACATCTTATTACTTTAATAGCTTAGTCAGAGTTTTAGATTATTAAAATCTACTTTGGCAAAGTAAAGGTATACCAGATTAATTTCATACTTCACTTAACAAATTTCAAAATCGAGGTAAGTCAGGTAATAGAACTAACCTAAATTTATGTCTGATATATAAATTAGTTTACAACTTTATGTTAATATGGTTAGAGAATGAAAATAAGAAAACTAAATATATTTTTATTGTCTTAGGGATAATTAATGATAGCGATAATCAAAAGGGAAAGTTAATAATTTAAAAATGCGGCAATGAATAATTAAATAATATATGTATATTATGTGTTGTCTTTAGTTTTTTTTTTTTTTTTTAGTTTTAAATTATTGCAGATTTACAGGCTATGCATATGTGGGTATTTTTATATTTGAGCACGAAAATATTCAAACAAAGATATAATAAAATTGAATTCTCCTGTGATTAGAAAAAAATATGTAATCCAGAATTTTTTTTTTTTTTTAATAAATTTGAAACAGGAAGTGATCATCTATTAAGAAAATGCAATACAAATTTTCGCAAAGTTACATGAAGAACATTATCAAAAAAGACACTATTTCTAATATTCACAAACATCTCAATGAATTTAAATTAGAGCATGTTCATCTTTAAAATAATAACAGACTATGAAACATATAAACATAAACCACAACAATAAGAAAATAACTGATATTGTATAATCAGCAATTCAGCAGAGAACTGAAATTCTGTAAAATAGCCACACAAAAAATAATTATAAAAATATAACTATATTGATAAGGAAATCTATAGAAGAAAAGAAAGGTCTCAAAAACATAAATCAGCATTTTGTTATTGGAAGAAAAATTATTTTTTAAAAAAGTGGCATTATTACTAAAAAAAAAAAAAAGTATGATATCTTGAAAATCATGGAAGAATTCTATGAAAAAAATATATTAATAAAAATAAATTAATAATCACTACGATTACACTGTTTCTAAATAATCAAAAGTATTTTCATATGAGAAAAAAGTTCCAAAATATTATGGAATTATTATTATTGCCTTAAAAGAAGTGAAAAAATAGAAAAAAATGTTGGCAAAACTATACACAAAATAGCTGAGTGATAAGGATGTAACAGAAGATTGGAAGAAAGCAGTAGTGTTATGATGTTTTAGAAAGGTAAAAAAAAAGATATTAGATATTACAGACCTATCATTCTTCTGACAGTCCTACATGAAATCTGTGGAGGTTGGATTAGAAATAATTATATGGTTTTAAAGGTGGTTTTTGTTATAATAGATCATATTCAAATACTACCAAAAGTTATAGAAAGAATCAATGAGTAAAAATTGCCATTGTGTTTTGAATTTATAAATTATAATAAGGACATCTGACTCTATAACCATTTCTATGGTCTTTAAAGTTTTAAACAATCATTATGTAGGTTCATGATATTGTCAAATTCTAAAAAATGTTTATGAAAATTCAATAATATCGATTGGTTTACAAGGTCAAATTAAGAAGATTAAATTGATAAAAAGATGTGCAAAAGAGTGATATCATATTACCAATACATTTTCAAATATTTTTACAAGAAGTATATTGTGGATTAAAATGGAAAGTTAAAAAAATAAAAAGTATATGAAAATTATTTACAGTATCTGGGTTTTTAGATGAAATGGATGCTCCTACAAATAAAGCTTTGGAGTTTCAGAAAATGTTGTAAAAATTATTAAAACAAGGAGTAGGACTAAAAATAAATCCTGAAATGATTAAAGTAATATTCAATGCATTTTCTCAGAAAAATAAAATAAATATTGATAATTATGCCTTAGAAGAAATTAACAATTACAAAAACCTCAGTCAGATAATTATTAGAAATTGTTCTTAATGAATAGAATTAATCACAGAATTAAAACATGAATAAGTAATTTTAGGTACAAATATTACAGAGATTTTAGACCATTCCATGAATTATGAAGATATATATATTCAAAATAATGAAGCAAACATTGATGAAATATGTGGGTGAGGAATCAAATAGATATTATTAACATCATTGAAACAATTAAGAAATTGTAATGGATGGAGTGGATATACTTCTAGAGCAGATAATAATAGATATATAATATTTTAAATCATATCCCAAAAAGATTGTAAAACAACAACAGAGATCATATGAAAAATGGATAGATGAAATAAGAAAGTTTGTTGATGTGATATGGAGATAAAGAATTAGGATTGACAAAAATGGATTAAACATGGAAGATATCTATTCCACAATGAAGTACTAATCACTAATAATGATAGTATTTATATGTAATTAATAGTTTACTGATCAGAATTTTATAAGTATTTCATGTGTAAACATTGGCAAAACTGAGCTGTAATCCATGGATCTTTACGCTAGAATCTGTCGTTGAAATCATATTTAATAATATATTCAAACAAAAAATATAGTAATAATACTATTTAATTCTTCTTCAATATTCAATTTTAACTATTTTCATTAGTAAAATTTGAATATTAGGGAAATGAAAAAGACAATATGATATTAGTATATCAGAAGATCAAGACTATATCTAATTATTTTATATATACTCTTAGTATTAATAAACTGATTCTCGTAAGCATGATATCAGCAACGACACTGCTGTGCTTCAGCTTTAAATCATTCTCTTGCAGTTAACTTTAGCACTATTTTAACAACCGGTTGTTCGTTCAATGGTAAAAACTGGAACTGAAGTAAATATTAATTTATTAGCTCCAAAATAGTCTAAAGATGGCAGTAATCTACAGAAATATATTACAAATGATTCAACAAAAGGCTGGAAGGCTGCTGATTGGTAGATTCCTTGTTCTTGGTTGCATAAACAAACTTGTAAACCTCTCTTCAATTATTGTCAGCCATGACAAAAAAAAATTGTTTTTCATAGTTTATTTTAATATTTTACAAAATATTTATATAATAATTATTGAAAAATGAATATATTTATGTTTACATTTAAATATATTTAAAATATATTTTATTTTAAAAAATACAGTTAAGAACTTCAAAGTAGTAATAAAAAGAAAACTACCATCACATTCGACCAAATACTGTAATACAGAACTTTTAGGACATTTTACTAATTATAAATTTCATAGCTTTATAATTACTTCATAGTAATTTGTTCACATTTAAAAAATGAAATTTAATGAACAAAAAAATTTGGTTTGTTTATTTTTTATCAGCTTTTCAATAACTGTACAATAAAAAAAAAATGTTTGCATTAAGAATTTCATTTTTTTACTTCTTAATTTTATTTCTATGTTTAGAAAGTTAAATATTTTTAAGCTCTTTTTTATTTGTAAATTTCTATTTTCAATGTGTTAAGTACAATTTACTGATTCAATTATTAATTCAAATTGCCAGTAGGGGATGTTAGAAAAATGTTGAAATGCAGAAGAGTTCATGGAAATATTGAAATTTATTATTATACTGGTCAAAGATCTAGTACAATTTATTTGTCCTTAATATTGTCACAAGTACATAAATAAAAAATCATTCAAAATAAGATTGAAATAAACAACTATTAATGACTATATTATAGTATTTATCTTCATGGAGATGAAAACCAGTTTGATAAATATAATATAGTTATTAATAATTATTTATTTCAATCTTATTTTGATTAATAATTTATTTATATATTGAAATTTATTACACATCAAAAGAATATTCCTGGTAACATGTTTATAAGACAATGTAAGATCTCTATTTTTTCTCATTATTAATACAACAGGTTATAATTATTCTTTAACTTATAATAATAATAATAATAATAATAATAATAATAATAATAATAATAATAACAACAACAACAACAACAACAACAACAACAACAACAATAACAATAATAATAATAATAATAATAATAATAATAATAATAATAATAATAATAATAATAATAATAATAATAATAATAATAATAATAATAATAATAATAATAATAACAACAACAACAATAATAATAATAATAATAATAATAATAATAATAATAATAATAATAATAATAATAATAATAATAATAATAGTAATAATAATAATAATATACTAGAAAAGTATTTTGCAATGATAATACATACCAGTCTGTGAATAACAAGTACATTCAGGTAACCTTTTCTAATTTTAACTTTCTGTCATCAGACATATCTTTGGAAGTACTACTATTGCATATGGTTAGATTGTTTTCAAATAATTTTCATAATGTAAACAGGTCAGTGCTCTTAACAGAAATCATCTCAAGCTTGTTATAAAATAATTATTTAATTTCAGTTATCCATTATTCTGTTCATAGGTCTAATTCAGCGAATTTAACAAATAACAGGTCATACAAAATAAAAACTTATTGTTTAGACGGATGCAATCATAATTTGTCTTATATATATATATATATTGTGCTGGTCGGATTTGTATGTTCACGTAACAAGATCTAGCATCTAGGCAAAAGTACCTCGAATCCAATCATGCGCAAGATACACAGGTCAGAAACACTCATGAACTCTGACCTATTTGCCTATTTCCCAGATCTATAATATTATGAACAACAATCCTGATGACATCGATTTAATTTACTTCTCACCACTGGCATCACTCATTGGAGACACAAAAAGACTCTAGGCTAACTTTAATGAGAGACTAACTTAACAACTAACTATATTTTATGAGCAATGAAGGCTGTGACCTAGCATATTAATTATGTATTTAGCAGGGATCGTCTAGTCAAATTGAGCATAAGTAATAACTTAATATATTAACTTAACTAAAAGAAAGCAATGGTTCGAGAGTTGATATATATATTTAAGATTTATTAATAATGAAAATTATGTCATGTTATTTATCCGACATTAGCCTCATGAGTATTATATATATATATATATTTAATTCATATTTAACAATAACATGAGATTTGCAGCTATGCCAATAATATATATGTGTGACTTAATGAATTAGCGCTATTGGATACATTACTAAAATACTATTACACCCCCAGAGATGAAAAGAGCATTTACTTGATTTAAAAAGAAAATAATTTTACAATCAAATATTACATTTGTTTTATTCAATATTATTATTAGATTGAGTTGTAAATAATTAATGTGCAGGACGGATAATGAATAATTATATAAATGATACTAAATTTATCGCATCGATACGTAAACTAATGGAAATATGTCTGTTTAAAGAAATCATCTCATTACGACATATGGCTATTTCTGGGCAACTAATAATACACTGAAAGGCAGTGCATGCATGGCAGCAGATTGGGGTGGTCCAATTATGGATCCTGGAGTGTGCTTCATGAATTTTAATAATGAAGTTTTACCAATTTCCTCTGCAAACGTAGGCAGGGTCAGTGTTGAGATGAAGGGTGGTCAGCTATGTCTTTTTCGGGCTGGATTTTCCAGAGTGATTCCCGTATAAAGCATGCACATATGACCAAGTATGTCCCCAGGGTGGTTTTACAGCCTGGTTCATGGACATTGAGAAACAATGATGGGGCTTGACCTAGCGAATACCTCCATGAAAGAAAGAAGCATGAATATATATAAATGAAGAGGCCTATATGCACACAACGCTTAATAACATAATATAACTATAACTTTAAAGATTATCTAACATATTTATTGCCCATAAATTATGAAATACTCAGCGTAATGATATGGTTTCTTCATTAACAAACATGGATAATAATTATAATTAAATATGAAACTAAGATCTGAAGATCCCCCCCCCTTACATTATGCTACTTAATATTATTCATTACTTCCCACACATTTAATAAATCTCAATCTTGGTTACTAAATACCCTTATGAAAATATATAATTTAATACAAAATAAATGGGTGGTGGTAATAGCTAGGATGGGTTTTACATATATACTATAAATTAATAATAAGAGATAGTCCATTATTTAGAAAGGAAAATATAAAAAAAAAAAACAGATGTCAATCTGTTTTTCTACAGTAAACATAAAAATATAATTAGTTTGTTTATCTAAAATGGAGAGTACCTGGGCAAGTCGAAGAAGACTTATTTTGATTAAGCTAGAAGTTAATTACCCAATAAATGATGGGTGGGGAAAATGAGAATACATTATATGCTTGCGATTTTAGAATATCATTGGAATTTCTTTTTAAAATATAAATACATAAATCTAAATAAAAATTATTTGCCACTTGGAAATAAAGAAAAGAAAAACATTTTATAAGAGGCTTAATATTGATTAGTTATATAGAGTTATAAGAATTACATATTTTGAAGACATTTAATATACATGATTAGAAAATATGAATATTACAGAAAAGGCAGGATTTAAGAATTACGACAAAGTTCTTTTATCTTGCTATTTGGAAGAGCGATTTTACTACGAGTCAGTCCATCAGTATTGTTTCCCTAGATCTAGGGTAGCATTATTCTGTGGTAGTTAGCATTTCACTTTCATGGGAAAAATATATAAAGTTCTTCAGTATGGGATGCAGAGCTTCACTTATGGGAACAGCATATTAGAATGGAGGGGAAAGGCGAAATTTCCCCTATTCATGGCACATTGAGTGAGAATCAAAACTGGCATGAAGTATGTATAGCAACAAAATTATTTTATGGTCTCCTCTTTGTGGATTTAAATCCAGCAGTATATATACTTTTATTTTGAAGATGTAACTTAGCAACTACTGCTGGACCTGAGGCGGTTTAAAAACTTAAGGTTCATCTGGAATAATTCAACGGATATTTTCTTATCTGGTAAGATGTTTGAAACAATGCAATTTTGTTATCAGTTTCTCGAATGATTGTTTTAAAATAAATCTTATGATTTTAAAACAAGCTAGCATGGACAAAATTTCCACTAATGGGTTTATTTTATTATTACAAAATCGTAATCTTTACTTTTATCTAAGGGATCTTCCGGGTAATTGTTTTTCGAGAGACTTTTTAACAAGATTGCATCATTTCTGGCTACAAAATTACATATAAAAAAATAATAAGTTTCATATATACTTTATATATAATATAACTTTACTAATTTATTCGCAATCTCCTACACTGAAATATATATAGATTTATTACTTATGCCCGTATATACATGAGAATATTATTGTATAAAATATTTTTAAATCAAAAGATATACATGTTTATGTGATTTATTTTAGAATACTAAGCAAAAGAAATATATACGTATTATTAGCTATGTATATACGTGCGTAAAGGTGGGTTTGAATATAGTTATATGGTAGGGGATTGTATGTGGGCTGTGAAGCAAGGATCTGAGCATCAGATATGCTTCATTATATATATATCAACTGTTTAAAATATTCTTTTATCAAAGGGAAATACAGATTCTAATTTCCAGTTAAATTTTTATGAATTTGATATATTTTTAAAACTTACTTGTTAGGGTTTTTTTTTTTTTAGAAAGAAAATACTTTTTAAAAAAATAAAACATATATATATATATTACTAGACCTAAAATCGTTTCTGATAGCAATTTCTAACTTACTAAAAGTTTTAAAATTGTTATTTGAAGAAAAAAAATTTCAAAGATATGGCATTTATGTACTTTTAATATTATGAAGTCTGTCTCCTTTCTCATTTGCAATCCACTGATTTGATTTACCTTTAGTAAGGAAAGCAAGTAAGGTGAGACTTTAATTCTTTTGAAATTGCTTTGATTGTTCATTGCTTCACAAATATTAAAAGATTAAGAGTGGAATGGAAGAGAAAGGTTAGGTAAAGAATTTCTTTTAGAAAATTTACTACATTCCTCTTTTTCTAAAAGAAAAAAAAATTCAATAAATGATTTACCTTTACTTTTTGACTTGGTAATTACTATTTAATATCTTTGTATCTTTTTTTAACTTTAACACTTTGTTGGCTATTTAAAAAATATACATTTTTCAGAATGAGTTCTTAGATGTTTATGCGTGTTTTCTGTTTGAAAGTTTTATGTTCAATTCACTAAAAACGAGTGCATTAAGATCAAACGATTTTATTTGATTATGAAGGTATAGCTTCATTTATTTATCACTTTAAAGCTACACAGGTATCATCATTTAATTATGAAAGAAACAAACTTGTAGTGAAGTAGCTACTATATATAAAGAAATATATAATTTTTCTGATGTTTCAGATGTCTACGTTTGACGAAAAAAGCAATTAATTTTTTGCTAGACATATATTTTTGTCAATTAAACCTAACATCACAAGTAGCAGGGGAAATCAGTTAAGAATCCAACAAAAGAAGAAGGCTTGAGGCAAATTATTGCTAAATTTATATTTAAGCTTTAAGATTATGTTGAACATTGCAAGACATTTATTTGAGATTGGGTATCTATGCTTATTGGATCTCAACTGATTTCCCAAGCTGATGATAATAATGTTTGATTGACAGAAACATTTATCTAGTAAGAAGCTAGCTTATTTTTTTTATTAAATATGGCAACTTGTAACATCATATTATTTATATAGAGGGCCTAGAATAAATAATATTAGCAATAATAACACTACTACATATTTAAAATATATTTAATCATATATATATATAAAGACCAATAGATAAATAGAATACTGACAGACAAACCGTTAGACGATAGATAGATAGATAGATAGATAGATAGATAGATAGATAGATAGATAGATAGATAGATAGATAGATAGATAGATAGATAGATAGATAGATAGATAGATAGATAGATAGATAGATAGATAGATAGATGGATGGATGGATGGATGGATGGATGGATGGATGGATGGATGGATGGATGGATGGATAGATAGATAGATAGATAGATAGATAGATGGATGGATAGATAGATAGATAGATAGATAGATAGATAGATAGATAGATAGATAGATAGATAGATAGATAGATAGATAGATAGATAGATAGATAGATAGATAGATAGATAGATAGATAGATAAATAGATAGATAGATAGCCATATGATAGGCAAACAATTTATAATTTATGTGTCTGGAAAATTTGTTGAAATTAGCATACATATCTTTCATATAGTCATGATGAAAAATCAAGGTTTCTGCACTTTCACAAAACACAATTCAGATCCCAAACTTTTAAAATTTCAGCTTTTATTATTTTTTAAGCACAACCTTAATTATTGGAAAGTATATTACTACTATATGGGTCTTCATTATTTTTTTTTCTAAAATAACTATAACTCACATTCCCTTATTCAATGACAGAGTCAGTAAAAACAAGTCTTTTGATTTTGTTCACATGACAATGGTAGATAAGTCCATAAGTCAATCTAATGTGACAATACATAATGTATGGAAACCACTAATCAACTTTGCTCTTAGGAAAAGTGGAGAAATCAGGAGAAATCTAATAGACAAGAATATGAAAATAATACTCATTATTGCTTTGGCAGCATGACTCATTTAGTTGGAGCATTACCTTAAAATTCAATATTCAAACATCTAAGGGTTCAGGTTCAAATTCAATGCCAGTATTGTCACTGGTCAAGCCAGCAATACCAGAAGAAGATAGGATAATAAAGTCTTGAAATGTGCATATATTAACCTATGTGCTATTACTACTAGTTGAATGAATTTGGAATATTTAAATATAATATATACATCATTCTTCTCCACAAATTATTAGGATAAATAAGAATAAGTAAATATGCTATTGAATAAAATCAAAATCTATGTTGTGCATACTATGAAAAGCATGTTTATTGGGTTTAACATACTATGTTATCTTCTTTTAACATAGTATGCTAAGCATGCTTTCGATTAATTGGTAGTCAGAATCATAGCAACAAAAGATCTAGAGGCTTAGGCATTTATACAAAGTGAGATTTACAATACATTGATTATAAAATATAAATGAGTTGATTAACATAATTCACTTTTTTGAAAGGGTGGTCACAGAACATTTTCTTATTGATATCATTTATATTATTGGCAATGTGCCTGCCTCTTTGACTTTGCAATGATATTTCTCTTAGAGCAGACCATGCTAGCAGAAATGGGTTCAAATATGTGACCTTGCTTGGTTTCATGCTCAATGTATATACATATAACTTCAGCATTATTTGTTGCCTTATTGTATTAATGTGCATGCTGGAATATCTTGGCTTGGGACTTTTTATATAATAATAAAATATAAATAAATATTTATATATTAATAAAATGCCTACAAACATTGTTCGATGAATTATTTAACAAAGAGTAATAATTAATAATCTGCTATTTAATTTAATCTAACTAAAAAAGTGTACATTGATTCAAAGATTAAGATAGTGATTATTTTAGAAACATTTAAGAATATGATAGATGTTAGATTTTAAACATTTTGCATTTTAAAAATTACAAAATATAATATACAAAATAATTAAATTGATAAAAAATCAAGTCAGATGACCTAATTTTAATAAAGCTCCTATTTACAAATGTTATATATAGAGTAAGTTAAAAACAAACTCTTATGAAGCTTCAAAAATACCCTCAACCTCAGACCGCGGTTTCTGCCTCTAGCGTCATCAGTGAGGTACTAGGGAATAAAAATACTAGAACTAGTCCAGCATTTTATCAATGCCTAACTATTGAGAAGAAAATCTGAAACTTTCAGACATTTAAATGTTTAAAAATCCAGCTATCTAACTCAAATAGCCGTATGGGACTGAATACGTTAAATAGCTGGATTTTTGGACATTTAAATGTCTGAAAGTTTCAGATTTTCTTCTCAATAGTTAGGCATTGATAAAATGCTGGACTAGTTCTAGTATTTTTATTCCCTAGCACCTCACTGATGATGCTAGAGGCAGAAACCGCAGTCTGAGGTTGAGGGTATTTTTGAAGCTTCATAAGAGTTTGTTTTTAACTTACTCTATATATAACATTTGTAAATAGGAGCTTTATTAAAATTAGGTCATCTGACTTGATTTTTTATCAATTTAATTTTAGTTTTTTGCTATTAATGCTTTGGCAATTTTATATTGCTAGAGCTATTAATATATGGTGTATCTGAACTTAGTTCAGTCCCATACGGCTATTTGAGTTAGATAGCTGGATTTTTGGACATTTAAATGTCTGAAAGTTTCAGATTTTCTTTCTCAATAGTTAGGCATTGATAAAATGCTGGACTAGTTCTAGTATTTTTATTCCCTAGCACCTCACTGATGACGCTAGAGGCAGAAACCACGGTCTGAGGTTGAGGGTATTTTGAAGCTTCATAAGAGTTTGTTTTTAACTTACTCTATATATAATATACAAAATAAAATGTTTCATAATAAAGACTTTTAAAATATATATCGCATAGATTGTACAAAATTTAAATTCTCACCTACAGTTTATACTTATAAGCTGTTCACATTGTAAAATTTGACAGATCATAATTATTGATTTTTTCTATTATTATTATTTTGAGAAAGTTCTGATGAAGACTGCTGGAGAGTCAAAACTGTCAGAAAAATAAAGAAGTTTTATCAAAAAAAATTTGCATTAAAGTGTATATGAAAGAAATTATTATAAGCAATATATATGAATATGAAGAAATGCAAAGAAAGTAAAGGAGAAAAATAAGAGTATATACTTTTATTTTATACATTCATTTTATACTTCTGATTTGTGGAACAGAGAAATCTTATATTTTGCAAATTAATAAATGAACAAGAAATGACACTTTGCTTAATAATTATTCTATTATTCCTGTTTCAGAGTAAGATGGCAAGAAGCAATTCAAAAGCAGAGCCTATTGGCTGAACATCTTAACATTATTATTCACTATCTTGAGATATATAATAATTTACAGTTACAGTCATACTTAGCAATTTTATTTACTGTAGCAATTAACTTTTATTGATAACTTTAACTTTAATTTGATATATTATGTTTATTTATTAGTTCATTTCTCCTGATTTCTATCAACGACTTTATAATATTCAATTTTAATATAATAAATTGCTTAAATTATCTGAATATCTGAAGATATAAATTAAAAAATGAAGACTGATTTCAGCCAATATTGTATTTATAATAAGCCAATTGTCGACATGGTCAATGTTGTTTGATAAACATGTTATTGAATTTAATGCATTATATATTTTAATGTAATGCTTGTTTTTTATAGTTAATCAGAGGTATATATGTTAATGAACTTATTTTTAATTGATTCACACATTTATTTATCCAAATCCAAATGATTACTCTGGCTAGCACTGAATGGCACTACTGTATGGAGAGTTTTGCCTGTTTTAATAATAGTTATGAGCGAGCATAAGAAATGGTGATCATGTGATTGATGTTTGGTGGTTGAAATCGATATGTTTTATGATTCAAGTTCATAACTTTAATTTATTAACAAATTTCATTTACTATATTCAATCTTAATAAATTGAAAGTAAATTTTATTATTATTACATATATGATTATGAATAGTAATTATTTTATATTTCCATATTTCTTTTTTTAAAAAAAGTAATACTCATTAATATTTATTTTTTAATTATTTTAATATTATACACTTATTTTGAACTTACTCTGAATTAACTACTGAAAGATAGACAAAGAGCAATTATTCTTTCACAGTTATGTATGTGCTATCAAATATTGATTATGTCAACACTTATTTTTACTATTATAATTTTGCTTGTATTTGATCAATGATGTCACACAATAAAACGAAATCTTTTATAAGAATTTGAGCCTTAGTTTTTTTTCTATTTAAAAGTTTCTGATCTGATTTATCACTTGGAGTAATTTGAGTGTTTAGAAGTGCTTCACCTTTTAGCTTAATGTATATAAGGCAAAAGCTGTTGTTAATTATAAGATCACGTGATAAGCTTGCACTATCTATTTTAATTAGTTACCTGGTTATATCATAACCAAAGACTTTATATAGTTTAATGTATGAAATATATTCCCAGTCTTTTTTAATGGAATTATAAATGTAAAAATTAAATATATGTAAGAATTTAATCTTAAATTTAATTGAAAGTAAAAGCAAAAACCACAACAGTATTCCCAAACTATGCATTAATGTTCCATAGAAGGTTAGTAAGGGTTCCATGGCAACTGTAATTCGAATATTCAAAAACATCCTAGTCATTAAAAAAGGTTATTGATTATTTATTGTTATTTATTTTTTATAATTGTTTATTTGTTTATTATTTTCAAGGGTTCTATTTTGTATTACTAAAGCTTTGGAATAAGTATTTATTTTGTTTTTTTAACATTCATTGTACTTATTTATTCTATTTATCATTAAACTGAAAAATTCAAACCGTCTTACTATGAGAAAAACCAGTGTTCCATTAACTTTTAGGTTTTGTGAAGTGTTCCACAATAGAATAAGGTTGGGAAACACTGATTTAGAAATAACATTTTTTAAATTTCTTTAAGCTAAAAACAGACTGTTCTTTAACTTAATACTCAAGAGATTTTATGTGTTATTAGTGAGGCATAAATACAACTTGAATGATAACAATTCTCTGTAAGCACTCACACACTTTTTCATAATAAGTTATATATATTAAGTTAAAGACATTAAAATAATGAAAATTTATATATTGTAATCTGGATAAAATATTATGTAACTGAACTCTCAACTATTTAAAACTAGAAGAGCAAGATGAAGCCATTTTATCTGGGAAATAGCCATATAGCTTATCTGAGCCCCTTTAGGCTAAAAGACAGGCCAATACTAGCTTAATATTCAGGTTTTTGATATAATTATTAAATAATATAAAAATTTGAAGAAATCTTGCAAAAATCAAACCTTTACCCTATTGAGTTATAAATATTAAAGATTTTCAGAATTTATATATGGAAACATTAACTGGATCTGGTAGTATTTTAAATAATATTTCAGCTATGATATAACCAATACCACAACCAATTAAATCTGAGAATCTGAAATCTTCAATCACATGATTTAGCAATTAACCATATCACCTATCTGAACTGCTTTAAATTCATTATTGGATAAACTTCAACTTAATACCAAGATATTGTAACAATACAAAGAATCTGGATAGAATTTTGAGAAGATGGGAAACCATCATTAGACCCAAATAAACATAATATAAAATGAAATATAAAAGGAATGTGCATGAGAGGTGAGCACAGAACTAACTACAAGTTCACCAGCATTATACACAAGTAATAATTATTCATCATCATGAATGATTAACTATAAAAATAAATCAACAGTCAATCTTGTGACTCAATTTGAAATGGGTCTTCTATAGACCAGGCTAATTATTTTTCCCTTGCCATCTTGGGGCAGATTATATAAACAATAGTTTGGATGCACATACTTAAGTGTTAATCCATAATAATATAACAATTAAAAAAACAATGGTGGGATAATAAAATATGCTGATCATCATCAATGCTTTGGTAATTTAGTGCCATTAATATACTGGCCAACCATACACTAAATTGTTAAATAAATAATTTAAATAAAATATAGTGCATGGCTTTTAAAGAATATCGCCTTTGTGCAATCAATCCAGCATTAAAGAAAAATAAAATCATCATGAACTGGATGTTCATAAACACTAAATATAAACCCCTTATATAACAGACTCTTATTTTCAAATCTAACTCAGTGAACAAAAGCTCTATAACTGTTACTGTGCGCAAGAGCTGTAATACATGTTACATATATATTAAAACACTTGAGGTAATCTATTACATAGTTTCATTTGTTTGAATCATTATTGGCAATGTTTAAATTAAGAAAGCTCTCAGGCTTGCCAGCTAATGTAAGTAAATCATTTTGACATATGTTTAGATGTATTTTATGATTAATCTAAATACTCATTTTTAATCAAAGTGTTTTAAATTCAAGCTTCTATATTAATAAATGAAACACAAGAATAAACGGCTGCCTTATTCTTGTTACATTTTAACTTATGCTAGGCTAGAGAGAATTTTAAATATTTATTGTACAGCATTAAGGGATTTAATTTCGAATATTATATATAAATACAATGAATTTTAATGACACACACACACACACACACATATATATATATAATGTTTTATACAATCATTTAAATAGTAAATGTTATTATTATTTATGTTGGTAAATGCTAAATGGGAATGTTATATGTATATATTTCATATTGTAACTATCCATCATGATCCAGTCCCTCTTACTAATAGTGCACTGTGGAACTATTTTATTTTTCTTTTCAGTCAATTTCCATGAGTAATCTAGATAAATTTCTCATTTATAATAAATCTATTAAAACAAACTGAAGTTGTGATCTAGCATTTAACAATGGACATGGTTGAACCATTTTAAAGTAAAAAATGGACTACCTTTAGACATTATAAGTATTAATATATATATATATATATTGTACCCTTACTTCTTGATATATAAAATAGTTTAAAATACAACTAGCTCAGTTACATTATTATGCTTAATTAAAATTTGCATATCTATCTTTAATATACTTTTATATTATCATATCTTAATTAAATTTATTATCAATTATCAAAATCAATATAGTTTTAGATTATACTAATTAAATAAGTATTTAATAAAATTATGAGACTGTGAAGTAAAGTTACAAAGTAATAAGCAGATTTACACTGAGTCAATATCTCCCAAGATACCGTCTCAATGGCATAAGAATACTACCACTACCTTATTATCTTACCACTACATCTATAGCACTCTTATGACTTTTAAATAAAATAAATTATCTTTAATAATACTAAAATAATTCCTAACTTTTAACTTAAAATATAATTAAATAATCTCAGGTTCTTCTAAGCTGTTTTTAAAATAATAATAACTCATGTAAATAAGTATGATGTGGGATTTTATATCAAACTTAAATACACCTAACTTATTTAAATAATAATAATAAATAATACTAATCTTAGAGTGTAATTTAATCTCATCTATTTCTATGATATAATCAATCATTAAATGAACAAACAATCATATGTATATTTTTATTTCATATGGTATCTTAATTTTGGAATAGATCAAAATCTTATACTTAATAATCCGTGGCAATAAACAATACTGTATTCTTATAATGTGCATTATAATCATTTTATGACCATTGCAATATTTTCTGTTCATGTCAATCAATTCTTATAAAATAATGTTAAGCAAATATTGTATTCATTTCCAAATAATAATAACAAATTCATTTTGTGCAAATATTATGTTTATTTCAAATCATCTGATGTCAAAATGCTGTGGTAAAAATAATGAAACTCGACACACTTTTAAAACAAATTAACAAATTTATTTACAATAACTTCCAATAAGAATTTATTTACACTATTTACAGTTTTAGAATTTAGGAAAATAAACAAAAAATAAAATAAGAAATTACAAATACAAGAGGGTTATACTGTTACTAATTCATATGCTTAACAAGCAATTATACATTCTTCAAATACTATACTAATAATATTATAGTATGTTTTCAAAACTTAGTTTTAAAATAAATGTTAATAAACTTCCATTACAAATAATAATATATGTCAAAAATTATTTATGTAGCATGTGTAAATAATGAAACTTCACTAATTAAATAGCTACACTAATTAAGTATTACCACTTATAATGTATTATCATATATTTACTTTATTATTAGCATTGCTTAATAGCTTTATAAAATTAATGTATCTTTGTAATGTAAAACAAATAATTGACTATAATTATACTTTACTTAATGTAATTCCTGTTATACGTTTTATCAAATATGCATTACATATCTGTACTGTTCGAATACTATTATTTAAATCATTTATCAATTTCAAATTCATAAAGCATTACCTTAGATAAATTTTATGATTCTTTTCTATGTAAAATCATTACTTTACTTTATGTGTTATTTTAATCCTTTCTAATAAATTTCTATCTATAAGACAAATCCCAAACTTATCTAAAATTTCCGGAAAATAAACATCAATTTTAAATAAAATATTTATTATCTAAACTACCTATACTACATTGTCTATACTTAATAAACTTCAATTCAAATATAAGCTTCTACCCATAACGTAACTTAACTTATTTAATAAAACAAAATACAAAAATAGAGTCTTTTCAAATCTATTCTTATCTTGCAAATAATAAAATAATTACCTAAATAAAGAATAAATATAATTCTAATACTATAACATAATAAAATATCAAAATTTATTTATGAAAGAATCATATAATTATTTCTAAGCTTCTTACGTAATGTTGTATCATGTTGACATTATAGATTAAAACTTATGCATATTTTAATAAAGTTCGTTGCCAATATAATGTATGTGTTTTCTTAAAATATCTATACATTCATTCCACAAAACATAATATTTGGTTGATCTAAAAAAAATATTAAATTCATTAAAATCATTATACAATGTTTTTACCATAATAATAATAATGTCCAATCTGCTATCCAGCATTCTTCGGAATTTGCAGCTTCATAAAATAAAATCATTCACATTTATACTCATAAACATTCATTAGAATATTTCGTGTTATATTAATTATAAAAATAAATTTATGTAATTAATTATTATATTATTTTTAAGTTATTATTTAATAAATGTACCTAACCTACTTTTAATAGTTTAATAATATTTTAAAATTTTATGTTAAATAAATAAAATAAAAGATTATATTACGTATTCCAGCGACGACTTTTGTTCTACCATAAAAGTTCTAACAAATATCCTACATATAAAGTCAATAGAACACTATTTCCTGTTCCGTTGTATCACGTGTTTCTTGAAAGTTTATATAAAAATGGTAACGTTCTTTTTTTTAAAAAAATAAGTTCCCACAAGAAAACAACATAAAATTAAAAAAAAAAATAGTTTATAAGTTCTTTCTGGATCCAGTTCTTCATGAAATATTATCTTTAAAGCTATTATTTCTAAACTAATTTATAGTTTATATTATATTTTCATTAAATTACTTTAATTAACTTGGCTTGCTTGGTTTGGTTTGGCCTGGACGTCCACGTATTACTTGCGCATTTTTCAAAACAATATATCTAGGTAAGAATCTATTTTTCCATCTATAACGTCCAGCGTTTTAGATTACTTCAATATAATAATTTTATTATATTACGATTTTAAATAATCATATTTATAATCTATTTGCCTTTTCAAATCGTCAATATTTAGTCTTTTAAGCACAAAGACTTAACAAGGCATGTATTTATTAAATTACTACTTCTTATATCTTTACTTAAGATATACATTTTATTTTTTAAAAATCTGCAAAATACTTTCTTTCTATAGAAATATTCATATTTCTTTTAAATATCTATTTATAATAGACAATAGTAATTTAAACTTTTAATACTATTTATAGTCCAAAATACTACTTTTCTCCATCTCGTAGTTTTATGTACTAATCCAGCGTCTGATATTTTTCTAGCATAAAGTTTCTGATATATTTCTCCGATACGTGATGTTTCCATGATTATTTGTACGTAAATTGAGTTTCGATATTGAGAAGACCAATAGGGAATTATTAAGTTTCTACTGCATACTTATCATTTAAAAAATTATAAAATTACATACAATAACACTCTTATGATTTTAACACTGATTTTAAGAGCGTTTTTTTAAATTTACTTAGCTATTTTCTCAATAGCACGATTAACTTAGAAATTTAATTATAGAGAGCCCCCCTCAACAATTGAATCCAGCTTTTATACTAGCAGAAACTCCTTATCTGATTGGTACATTTAAACAATCAAACTTTCTAGCTTATTTACATATTTACTAACACACTATTAAAAATAAAATAATGACTTATTTAATATTTAATATTATTACATTTTTTAAAAATAATCTTTATCGTTTATTCAAATCTATCAAACATTTTTTAAAATATTCTTTCTCACTTGATTTAAATCTTAACTTTTATAAGATCATTTAAAATAAATTAAATCTTTTAAATACGTTATATTTTTAAGACAATATTTTAAAAATCAGATTTAATATTTTACATTAATATCTTTATTTTTATATCTCGTGATAACTCACGTATTATTTATAAATTTAATAACATAATTTTAAAATAGTTTTTGCAACTTTATGAGAAAGCTTCCAAGCATGTATGTGTATATCTCTAATTAACATCTGTCTTTACAATACAAGAAACGCTTCCCATAATCTAAAAATAACTTAACAATTGCTTTTTTAAAATAAATATTTATTTTTAAAAATAAATAAGATATTATATCAGATTTTAAAATAATTATTTGATATGATTAAAATCAAATATTAATCTCAATTTAAGTACTTATAATTTAAAATATTTCTATTCAATTTTAACATACATTTTAAATTAAATAAATATCTTTGTCTAATTTAAACTTGTCTTTTAAATACTTTAGCTTTAAACATTTGTCATTAAATTTATTAATGCAGTATTACATCATAATCATCATCATTTTTAAATATCTTCTCAATACCAACACAATTCACACATCAAATACTCATAGATTGCTTTAATTAAACTTATGGTAACATTACCACAAGCAAAGTCAACATCACACATTTTAAAATACTTCTTAAATTTAAAATTTTCTACTAAATTAGCACAAAACTTAAATG